>OZ007583.1:39582824-39622824 GCA_963931925.1 Onchidella celtica | reverse complement strand
CGTGTCTGCTCCAGTTGTAACATTGCAGCAATGACACTAAAGTAAATTTCCCAAATGGGATTAAAGAAGTAGGCCTATACAAAATACAAAATACAAAAAAAACAAAAAAACAATGGCTAATCAACATGCCTCATGTCATTAACAAGACTTTAAGAAAATTTGTGTGGCCGCCCGACAAAATGAAGCACTTTGTACATTTTTGTGATATGGAGATATTGGTATCACCAATAGGTTATTCAGAGTCATTTCATTTGGTAAAAAAAAAACTACTGCTGTAATTTAGTTAGCAGAGAAGATATGGCCTTTCAAAGAAAGGAAGTGACACAACCGCAGTTTTGAGAAAAACGCTTTTAAAGTTTCAGCTTTTCATCAAAATAACTGATGTTGACTCGATTCAAAGTCAATTTTGAGGCATTTACCCTTCTCAAACAGGTTTATCATTTGGAAAATGAATAGTAAAGAGGTTAAACTTTTCAAAAAATACTGAAAACGCAAAATCAATAAAATTGGCCCCATGATGCCTTTTAACGATTTTTTCGAATGAGGCAGTGCCGAATTGTGCCTCATTTTGTCGGGCGACTACACATTTTAACATCATAATAATTATGTGTGTAGTCTGTCTTCTTGTTGGGTTTGGGTCACGACTTTTTTTCCTGGTGTGTGTGTGGGGGGGAGGGGGGGGGGAGAGAAAACGGGGAAAGGATGGTAAAACAAAATTAAGTTTGGGGTCTAATGAGGCCATGGCCTGGAAAATTGCTAAGAACCACAAATTTACATGAATCCATTAGCAATCTTAGCGGAGGCAAGTATTTGTGGTGCACAAGCAAGCACAGCACAGTTAAGGACATTCAACGCAGAAAAAGAATATGAAATGCAACACATAGGCACGCCTTTTTTGTTTTTATTATTATTGCATTTATTATTTGGTGTGCATCATTTAGAACACGAAACTATGATTCTTTTTATTATGGTCCGGAACGAACCGGAGGATATAATACAGACTCGTTAAGTCCCCAGTTAGACAGACATAGAAATATATGCCCCTCACTGTGAGTCAGGCTGACTTGAAAACAAAATATGTAGACTCAACAGGCAGACAGTTGGGTAGTTACACGACCTGCCATCAATGTACTAGGCACCAAGAAAGCTATAGCATCGAAATTACTGTCACTACTACTGTCTGTATGTCTGTCTGTCTGTGTGTGTCTGTCTGTGTGTCTGCCGGCCTGTCTGTTTGTCCGTCTGTGAAGACTTTTGATTGGAGATGAGGGATAATGACATTAGTAATAAAAACGGTTATAATAACATTGATCAAAACAACAATAATAAAATAACAACAACAACAATAAGAACAGCAACAATAACACTAATACTAATGATTGAAATATTAATAATAATATAATAATAATACACTGAGTGTCTACTTTCATTTTATTTTACAGAGATAATCGCCGCGTCCCAAAACAGGCGAAAACTTGCTATGAAGGGAAACAATTATAGAAGGATAACTCTTGGTGACCAACTACAGTTTTACACTGAAAACCTTCAAAATCTCTTCATCGAACGCCGTCGGCCAGAGGGCCGGTGTCAGCCATACAAAATTGTTGGTAGGCAACTGAATGAGTGCTGATTATTATTCATGAGTTATATCCCTTGACATTGTTTTCATTGGCCCACCAATAATTTCGTATGGCCTCCCATGGCCTTCTGGCCGACGGGGTTCGATGAAGAAATTTTAACCACAATTGGTGTCAAAACTGTACTTGGCTACCACGAGTTATCCTTTTTAATTAACTCCCTTATCTCTCTCTTCTACCATTGTTTTTGTGTGTTTTATGTTGCCAGATGTAGTACCCGGCATTGCCAGGGATACACCACTCTACTCGGCCACTCTCTCTGATCTAGGAAGCCTTGCATGATAATGTACTGTCTTAGTTGAGATGTCATGCGTGGCAGGGCGCCACGCACTCATTTCTAGGCGGTCTTTATTTTAGGAGATTCGCTGCTCTTGGCATTTACACCTCACTTTTCTCGTTTTTATTTTTCTTGTTCTTGTCTCTGTGTGTTTTTGTGGTGGGGATTTCGTTTGTTACTTTTTTATTCTTTTTTAAGAGTTGGGCTAGGCAGCGGACTTATTCGGCCTGCTCTTTTCGACTTTCAACTTGCCAAGGTATCAGATTGCCCCGAAACTTTGCACATGTGTACTTGGATGTATGTTCTTTGATGTTACAATAGCCAATTTGGGCTATATGTGATATTTTTTGTGAGCTAGAGCAATTAGAAAGCCTTTGGGTCCCTTTTGTTTTTAACGCATTTTCACAATTTCAGTTCTTAATTTCTCCATAACCAGTGAACAGATTGCCCTCAAAATTTGCACATGTGTCATTGAATATAATATATACTTTGATGTTATAACGGCCGATTTGGGTCACATGTGATATTTTTCCAGACAGAGTAATTAGAAAAGTGTGTTGTCAGATAAAAAATGTAACATACTGCATCAACGTTGGAATATGACCAGTTGGATAGATTTGGGAATAATCTTTCTTGTTTCAGTGAAGTTACCAGTGATGAAATCAATGACATAATTTGTTCTGCTGCTACTAAGCAATGTGAACTAGATCCCATGCCCACAGACTTGTTAAAAAAATGCTTACCTGATCTTTTACCATCCATCACAAAAATTATTAACACTTCTTTATGTACAGGTGCTGTGCCAGAGACCTATAAAGTTGCACTCGTTAAACCTTTGCTTAAGAAAGTTAATCTTGTCTCTGAAAACTTGAAAAACTATAGACCAGTATCTAATCTTCAATTTTTATCAAAGATTTTAGAGAAAGTAATTTTAAAACAACTACTTGGTCATCTAAACAATAACGCTCTCTGTGAATCATTCCAGTCAGCATATCGTGCAAATTGTAGCACTGAAACTGCTTTATTGAGGATTGTTAATGATTTGTTTGGATTACTGGACAAGGGCTTGGTTTCGTGTTTAAACATTCTTGATCTATCAGCTGCCTTCGACACTATAGATCATGAAATTATTCTTTGCAGATTAGAAGCAACCTATGGGATCTCTGGTATAGCTCTGAAATGGTTCAGGTCCTATCTATGTGACCGAAAACAAATTGTTGTAACAGATAACATAAAATCAAAAGAATACATACTGCCATATGGTGTTCCACAAGGCTCAGTTTTAGGTCCCACTCTCTTTATTATGTACATTGGGCCCCTGTCTAATATTTTTAAAGATCATGGTTTTTATTACCATCAGTATGCTGATGATGTCCAACTATATCACCCTGGTACGACTTTAGGTCATGTTGACAATGTTATAAAAGATGGTGAAAAGTGTATTATGGACACAAAAGAATGGATGAACCAAAACAAACTAAAGCTAAATGAAGACAAAACAGAAGTTATGATTATTGGAAAGAAAAGACAAATTACTGCAATTAAAAATGTAAAATTAAATCTTGGTGAAAGCACTGTAGCAAACGTGAATAAAGTTAAAAACTTAGGCACAATTTTAGAATCAGATCTCAGCATGGAAAATCAAATAAGTTCATTATGTCGATCATTAATGTTTCAATTAAAAAACATCAGCTCTATTCGTCCATTCATATCCCAAGAGGCAACTCGAATACTTATCACTTCACTTATGTTTTCAAAGCTTGATTATTGTAACTCTCTGCTCTTTGGAATTCCGAGCAACAAAATAAAACGCCTTCAGATAATTCAGAATAATGCAGCTAGACTGATTTTTAGAAAATCAAAAAGAGAATCTGCCTCAAGCCTTATTGACCAACTTCACTGGCTTACTGTTGAAAACAGAATAAAATTTAAAGCTGCAGTTTTGGTTTACAAATGTCTTGAAGGTTCAGCTCCCTCCTATCTTTCGGAACTTTTGAAAAAACATGAGTCTGATAGATTTTTAAGATCTACTACAGAAAACAAACTGGTTGTTCCCAGGTGTAAAACATCAAATTATGGAGATAGAGCTTTTAGTTGTTTTGGTCCCTGTGTGTGGAATTCTTTACCACAAGAGGTTCGAAATTCTGCCTCTCTAAACATATTTAAAAACAGGTTAAAAACATTTCTTTTTAAAAACTGAATTTTATAGCTTGCTATGGATGTATAAAACTAGTTTGTCTGTGTGTGTGTAAGTTTATTTGAATGTGCTCTTACGATTTTTTTACTGTGTACAGCGCCTAGAGCTTTTAATGTTTTAGTCCTGGCGCTATATAAATGTATATATTATTATTATTATTATTATTATTGAAAATATGGCGTTGTTACTCTCTTTGCATAGCAATTCTTGACTTGTATCCAAAATTTGAGCTCATTTCAGCAGATGGTTTTCACAGAATTATTAATTAAAAAATGTAATGAAAATTCAATATGGCCGCCGTTACCATAGCAACCGCAACGTTTAAAAAAAAAATTTGAATACATTTTTCAAATCACATTGTCATTCTGATTCACTACCACAAATTTTATGGAAATTTATTAACAACTAAGGAAAATAGGATTTTTACCCGTTCCTCCCCTTAACGTGCGCAACGTGCACACGGGACCTTCGAGTATTTCGTCCTTATCGGAGAAGACTAGGTGCTCGATCCTACCTACCATAGGATCAGGGACAAGGGCTATACTATCTGCCATCAATGTTTATACTACTCCTCCCACCCCACCCCCCACATACTATTACTAACTGCCATCAACGTTGTACCAGGCGCCTGTAAAGCCTCACCAACTAAACTACTACTACTACTATCTGTCTACCTGTCTATTTATCTATGTATACACGTATGTATATGTCTGTCTATCTATCTATCTCACACCAGAGCTCCAAGCACTCATTTCTAGGAGTCTTCTCTTTTCTCATTTTATGCATCTCTTTACAGCATTGATTTTGTGGCTGACAACGTTTCGTAATAATTTGGTTTGCAATATTCCTGGCCTGTCGTGTAGCAACACCGGAGTTTTGCAGGCTTTTCAAGGTTTCTGGTTCCTGCCTGTAGGCTTTTTGGGGGGTAACATCCTGGCATCAGGTTTGAGGCACACCTCAGAATTTCATCAAAAAGTAGCATAGGGCCTGAGTCTGGTTCATCCAAACAGAGGAAATTTGAGAGATGCTTTTGAATTTCATCAGAAAGTACCACAGAGTCTCATTCATCTAAACAGGAAATTTGAGGTACATTTTAGAATTTCATCAAAAAATAGAATAGTTTCTGAGATCGATTCATCCGAACAGAACACATTTCAGACACGCTTTTGAATTTCATTAAAAAGCAGCACAGCCCCATCCATCCGACCAGAGAAACACTGAAGCACTCTTTAGTATTTCATCAAACAGTAGCATAAGGTCTGAATCTCATTCATACAAACATAGAAATTTAACAAACACTGAAGGATTTCATCATTGCAGCATAATCTTTATTGGTTAAAAACTTGTTTTGTGTTTCATGATCCATATACAAAACAATGAAAACATGGTTTAAAAAGGCAATATGGGATTCGATTAAAACATGGAGAAAAAAAAAAAGGTACAAGTATTTAAAAACCAAAGCAACAACAACAAAAAAAGAGAAAACCGGTATGATTTTCAATATGTAGAAGCAAGGCAGTTTGGGTATGTCTTTTTTACACAACAGCATCACGCCTGCAACGTATTAACTCTATGATGTCAACAAACACACCCTGAAAACGATGATAAAATTATGGAAAAAAAAAAAAATTAATTCAAATTTGACCCCTGGCCTTGCCAGATTTTTGTGTTTTGTGCTTTAGAGTTTTAATTTAAGTAATCTGGCCTGTGGGGGAAACAAAATAATGATAACAGCAATGATTTCTGGAGCAAAGTGAAGATAACAAAGAACTAACAATGCCAACCTGTGAATTTCTGCAGTGCATTTCAACAAGTGAAGGGCTTGATTCTGTGTCTGCCCAAGTCACAGAAAGCAAAAACAGAGACACCGCTTAAAAGGTGTTCCCGGTGCACGCTTTCACTCTGAGAAAACTCTGAGCTCTTTCAAGATCTTTCAAGATGCCTTACTCTAATAATAACAGCCCTGGGTTAATGTGCTTTTGCACAGGAACCGGTACCCTGGCTAAATCTTAATGCACTGCTATTTTGGAGTCTAGATGGACTTGGGCATAGTAGAGAACTTCGATTTGCTGAAGCATGTGACATTTGTCAATAATTATAAGTAATCTCTAATATATTAATAAAGTGTAACTAGAAACGGAAGAGTTTACTTTTTTTTCCTATGAGTTTTCCTAATGAATTTCTAAAACACGTAATACGTAAATGGTTATAGCTGTGTGGCCCCCACTTTCGAAACCATCGTAAATGAAATCACCAATAACGTGATATAGCTGCCATCTGATCTACTCATCTCCACTGTCAGAGTCACTGACATTGCGAATTAAACCGTTAATTGATTTCCTCGGAAGATGGAATTAACATGAGGGAAAACCTGATAATTATATATAAATTTCTTGTCCCGATAATAGTGAGAATGCAAACACGCCAAGAAAAAATGGACAACTGGCAGGTCTACATTAAATGAAGTCACAGGTGTTTTTTTTTCTTTTTATCTACAAAATTTATCTGCCGGGTGACAGCGCAGGAGCGGTGATATGTCAAAAAAACAAAAACAGAAAAAACGATAGGATGGGGCCGCGACAGCCAGGCTTGAAGCAAAGTCAAAATGTGTGGCGAAAAGAAAAAGTTGTATGTAGCAAAGCCTCTCGTGAGAAAGACATGTGTAATACAGAAACAGTTTGTCTCGTTTCTATACTATTACTTATGCGAGGCTTTGCTACATACAACTTTTTCTTTTCACTAAATTCAGTCTAGGTGATAATAATTATGTCTTCGCCATCCAGGCGGGAAAAAAATCAAGCGAAATGATTGGTGGGGTCTAAAAATACTGTTTTAAATTTTTTGCCCATTCAGATTACAGTGAGTTATTATAATGTGCTATCATTTTTCTATGAACATGAATGGTGAATGGTAAATGGTGAATTTTTGCACCGATCATCATTTTGCTATGTTTCCTCAATTTGGCTGCGACGAATTGCAAAATGTACGCCGTGTGGCATCACATTTGTTTGTGTTCAGGGTTTTATTTAAGAAGGTTCTCTACCCTTGGCATTTACACATCAATTTTCTTGCTTTTAATTTTCTTGTTCTTGTTTCTAAGTGATTTTTTTTTTGTGGTTGGGGATTCGTTTTTTAGAATTTGGCCCGGGCAGCGGCCTTGTTCGGCCTGCTCTTCTCGACTTTCAACTGCCAAGGTATCTTTAACGTGCAAATTGCCCACGGGCCCTCCGAGTTTTTTGTCCTTATACTAGAAGACTAGGTGCTCAATCATAGGATCAGGGACAAGAATTTTTTCCTCCAAAAATATTCCAACATGCCGGCACCGGCCGAGGATTGAACCTGGCACCTTCGGCATGAGAGGCGAGCACCTTGCTTGCCTCTAGGCCAACGGGTCCGTTAAATTTGTTTTGCAGAACAACTGAAATTCTTAATGTCAGACTGTAAACTTTCTTTATTTCCGGATAAGATAATCTGGAAACTCGGAGATGGAAATAAGATAATAAAAGAATACGACATATCGTTCATTTAAGCCTAAATTGTAATGCTCATGCATGCATAGAAAATGTGATTCTCTCAAAGACGATAATTCTTCCATGCTAATAAATTATGTGTGACCTGCACTCTGGGCTTGATTAATCAAGGGCGATAACTTTTCTTTTGATTATCGCCCCTGTACATAGCATTTTACATATAGTAAAGACCTGCACAAATTCCACACAAATCTGCATTAAAATGTTGCAGTAGAACACCCCTTAATTAACATTCTGCGCGTGTAAATTTGGTATCGCCCTGAGATACGATATCGAGAGAGAGATAGCTCTCTTATATAGATTATGTGTGTCAAAAAAAGTATAAAGAAACAGGTCCCATGAAATTGGAGGGAACTCAAGCAAAAAAAAATGCATATAAAACCAATATCTGGGTAGGATCAGGCAGTCATCAGTACAGTAAGTAAACCAGCAAGATACTATTATAGTGTATATATTACAAAAATCTTGAAAGCTCAGAACACAGACAGATGCCAAAGTCTGTAAAATAAAAATGTACGTTTTTCTTGGTTTCAGACAACTGATAAATTACTAGAAATTTCTATTGTCCGAAGCCAAAGAACTTATTTGATCCGGTTTTAAACATCTTTATTAATACGACTTCCTGCGTTTCGTCATTGCTCAAGAACTATTTCGAATCTGGGCATTAACATGTTGTGACAAGCTATTTTATCCACTTGAGTGTTGAACAGAAACAGGATTCAGTTTGGTACAGTACACGTAGCTTTCTCACGTTTTTAGCCCCGAGCCATGCATTTTTGTAAAAACAACAACAACAACAACAACAACAAAAACTGCAAATTATGAAAAGTACAGGGATAACTTTTTTTGCACATGAGATTTTTTGGATTTTTTTTAAAAACTTTACTTTCCCGTTGAAACAAACAGAGGTAAGGCAGGAAGTATTCGATTTCCTAAACCAGTTAAATCAATACGTTTACTGAAGATGTACGGATAGTTAATGATCTGGGGTATTATACAGTGTATCTCTGAGTTATACTTATGAAGGTTAAAATAAAAACAAATAACTAAAGCAAGGATGCTTTCAGGATGTGGGAGTGAAACATTATTGCATATATATACCTACTTTAATATTAGATGATAGTCAGTTTCTGTGACTCTTGAAAGTAAAATAAAAAAAAAGTTAAAACTTATACATGTAATTTGGCAGCTTAGAAAATAAGAAAATATATAGACTTGAAATTAGATTAGTTTAAATCATTTTTGTCGTTCCATATATCTTCCAGGCTTTTTCATTGCGTTTTGCCCGTGACAGTCGTGCATACAATATTTAGATCAACAGAGAAAAAGCAGAATGAAAATTGTGAGACCAAATCAGCCTGGTGGGTACACAAACTCTGACTCATTTCAAATGATACACACAGTATCACATGATGAATATAGAAAGAAAAAAAAGGCAGTCCAAGATACGTACCTATTTGAATACCAGTTAAAAAAAATACAATATAGACATTAACCCAGGCACACATGAATACATTGTACATGAAGTATTTTTAATCCTATGGCAAAAAATACAACCACAGGAAAGCTAAAAAAAAAACAAAACTACAAAATCGGGGGTTTGCTATGATACAAAGGTTTCTTTTGTACGTTAGGCATGTATTTTAATTTTGTGCCAAACACTATCAAAACTCCACAGCTTCGATGGTTTTTCAACTTTCCTGCCAGATACTGGTACTGTTTTCACGAGATGGGGTAAAAACTATAGAAAACTGGACACTTTGTGAACATTAATTTTATATGAAACAATTCATTTGTTCAAAATGGCTAATCGCAAACGCACCAAAAAAAAAATAAAAATGGAAGCACTGATGTTCAGTTTGGGGTCAGAATGACTGCAAAGATCATACATATAGATTATGAGAACTTGACAATTCTTGGCTCAAGCAAGACAATCAGATCCAGCAAGAGGAACTCTGGACCAAATATTAATTTTGGTTATAAAAAGAAGTGACAATGTGGCATGCCGGCAAGCCGGCATCATGGGACATAAAAAACCTGCCAGTTGAGGTCAAACTAAACGTGAAGTATTCAAATATTTTAACTCTCTACGGTATAAAGACAAGCATGGTATGGATCTTTCTCAGCGTCTTAACTCTTTGTGTGCCATGAATTTTTTCACGATTGCCGATACAGGAAGAAAATAATGGGGGAGATGAATGAAGGTCTAACTACAGCAACATCTTTTAATAGAAGTGACTTTCTTTCTCCCTGAAACAAAATAGCCTGGCATTCTTGTGATCGATACATCGGTGATTGGCACAAACGTGACCAGCGGAAGAACCATTATGTCGGTGATTGGCATACAAATAGTTAAAGTGCTCAGATGGAGAAAGAAACATGCTTCATTTCATGTTTATATACGTATACATTAAAATTTAACGATTTGCCCACGGTTGGCTCTCATTAATTTATTTGTTGTAAAATGTGGCCTTAGTTCTCTTCTTGGGACAAAACATAATGAAATAATTAGGCTTAGCCATAACATTAGATCTAAAAAACGAAAAAAACATAAAACATTGGAAATAGTTTCCTACCCGCCTACCACTATCACCCAGTCATGATACTCTAAACCTATCCCGAACTCCATTCTGTTTTTTTTTCATCCCTAACCCTAAACCTTTGTTTTGTGGTTACGGATAAGATCAGGTTTAGAGTTAAGAATAAAAACAGAGTAAGGAGCAGGATTAGGGTAAGTTGACTGGGTGGTCGGGACGTACGGAACTCTCTCCAAAAACATTTCGAAAGGAAAGCCCATGAATTTGTTAAAACACGAAAACATTTTATAACATGAATGAACTACTGGACATGAAACATTATCGTTCCTGTGTTTACAATCAATGATTGAAAAAAACATTGCATATTTCGGTGCTAAACAACAGCAGTTAAGAATGGCAATCCGCGCCCACGCATGGGCATGGGCAAGAATTCGATTACCTGGCCTGGTTCCAGCCACCCACTGAATCTCCATTTTACAAGCCCCAGTCGTTAACAAGATAGAAAAAAACAATGTTGAAAAGAAAACACTGACGTACATATCAGTGCAAATTTAAAAAAGACGTAACTCATTTACCTTATTTCAAAACATACAGAAACATGCAAATCTTACAGTAATCAAAATTAAAATCAAAACTGGAGCCTGGGGCAGAAAAAAAAAATTCTTACGGTGATCTTAAATTTAAGAATATCTTCAGTGGAGTTGAATTCATGAAAACCTTAGCGTTGGCGGCAACACAGACTACCATTTCAAAACTGAACATCTCTAAATATCTTTTGATCTTCAATAATTGTCGGTCGTCTTAAGCATACAGTCATCCACACTCATTTATTTTCATAAATCTTTTGACCTTGACCCACCCTCTTTCTATAATAATAATAACATACATGTATTTTTCTTTTCCTATAAAATATTTTCAAAGATTAAAACTCTCCATTTCTCCTTATCATCCCCGTGGATGACAGACTCCGCATTTTTCAAAATTCATCTTTTGAATCGATAAAACGTTGTATGTGATTTTTACGTTTGTTTAAAATTCTCTTTTGTTTAGGTCAGATACCCCGTGAAATTGTGGAACAACATCAGCGTTGACATCAGGAAAAGTGAAAACATCGTAACATTTAAAAATAGGCTCAAAACTGAATTGTTTAGGATTGTTTTCATTGAAATTGAATGATGTCCCTTTTTTGGTCTCAGAGGTTTGAGGATGAGAGTAGATCAAGTGTTTGTTAAGGTGTGTGAGTGGGAGCATGATGAATTGATTTTATGTTAATCCTGTTTTTAATTTCAGCCCAGCACCTTAGAGCACATCATTTTGTGTGTGTGTGTGTATGTGGATTTGAGCGCTATACGAGTTCATTATTATGTAATTACATATTACATGTATTCAACTCAATGCCAGTTTCCATTTAATTCCTTATCTCCTGTGATCTCACCGCCTCATGCTCTCAGTTAACATGGATAAACACTGCAAACCTGATATCTTTAGGATAAAATTACAAGATAAAAATGTCAATAAAACACTATGTCGTTCAGCAAAACACATTCCGCAAATGAGGGTGACAGTGAAACCAAATTATGTACATTTTTCACCTGATAAGTATGGTTAGATTCAATAGGAATGCTTTTTTTTTTCATCTCCCGTACTGATAAGTGCATAGTTGATGAGTGTATCATTAGAATACATTATTTATGTACAAACATACCAAATGCATGACACAACACATTGAATAGAGACAGTCTAAGAATCAGGGATTGATGGAGTCCCAACCAGCATCACTATGTCACTCCAATGTAAGATTTCCATAGAATTGGTAGAATTACCATAGGGGCGGGTTCCCTATATCAAACCGATGTCAAAACCAACGGATCTACGTAGGAACGATGTCAATTCCTATGTGCGAACTTGACGCTGTTCCTACGCATCGGATTTTCATAGGGTCACTGGTTGGGGTTCTGGAGATATCTCGACTAATCTCTACGGTCTCCTTTCTTCTGTAGAACAAACTGTTTGGAATGATACAGAAAATATCAGTAACCTGGGCCTTGCCAGGATCAGCCCCAATACCTGGGATTTGGACAAATTGTCCTTTGGTTAGTTAGTGGGAAAAAAAATGGCGTCCATCTCATATTATTATGGTATCTAAACCAACAACTTTTGAAAAGACTTCAAGAGAGCTATAAGTGAGATTTCAGCTTCAGCAGGTTGCTCAGGTGACATCAGAGAGTATGTATGCATCGAGAGGTTTCATTATTGGTCGATTTGCACTGCGAGACACGGGAGGCCCCGCGAAACCACTGTTAGCATGGAACGGAAAGTAGGCCTCTGGGGTAAACAATACCCATTTGTGCATTTCCACGGGGCGTAAGAACTTACAAACATGGCTCTAAATGGTTTCAATCAGCCTAAAAATTTGAAAAAACCACAGTAAAGAGATACGGACACTGTCTTTGGTGAAGACGGTCTCTTTCAATTCTTGTTACTGCAGAGACCTAGTTTCCCGATTTGGTGGAAGTGAGATCTCTCTATAAATACATTCTCTCTGATGACACCCCCCGCCCCCCCCCCCAAAAAAAAACAACGTACACACACATACACACATCTACAAATGAAGACCCACATGGAAGAACGACTATAATCCATTTAAACATTTTTGGGGGGTATTAAAAAAAAAAAATTTACAATACCTAATGTAAAGCCCAGTTTTGTTCTACTGAAGTAAAGCCTCCCTCTGATGAAACAGGTTATTTTTCTTGTTCATCCATCAACAATGTATTTGGGGACTTTCAAACTTACAAAATCCATTTTTTTTCAGTGTCATTGATATGGATGGCTGTCGTTACTTGTAGGTACGTACGTACCCCAAGCGTTTTGCTTTTTTTCGTACACACCCCTGAGCCCGTCCTTATCCTCAACACTAAATCTTATCGCTTCCCTAACCCTGCCCCCTACCCTTTCAACCAAAAAACAGGGAGAGAACAAAAAGAAAATCTGAAAGAATAATTAATTAAGGCTGTTGTTAGGAGTACATGTATTTCGGGGGGAAGCTCTCTAGCTCTGGAGTCACAATGTATGTACACCTAGCACAAAACACATGGTACTTGTAACTACATTCTTCATGGATATGTGACTTAAGTTCGTTTTTCCGCCTGGGTCTTCAAATGGGTATATGACACTGACATTGTGCACGTGTGTACATTGACATTCACCTTTTCCATTGACGCTCTAAGGTTAATAAACAAACAAATTCGCGTTGCTGTCAAAAAATGACACATGAAATCTGCAATTCTTTAGGCTGGACAAAACTTGAATGAAATCAGGACAGCTATCAGTTATTACCCAACTGATATTTGTGATTTTTTTTTTTTTTTAATTCGCGAACCTTTTCCACCTCCCAGACAGACGGTATTTTGTGATCAAAGTTGTAGCTGGAACGGATTGCGCACAGCGCAAAAACAACAAAAAGAGTTAAATTAAAAAATTTTTTTTAAATGGTGTCCCTTGAAAATTGCCTGTTTGGTATTGCAGCTGAATTAACTCTCGTGCAGCAATATTTGGTCAATATTCTCACCCAGGGCAAATGTCCCACCTGCTCGACCTTAAAAGTTACGATACTGTTTATGTTTTCCCCACCCCACACTTCTTTCCCTGTAAAATTTATCGATGAGATACAACATTAAAATGGAACCAATGGAACATTAGTAAAGAAAGACGTATGTATGTAAAACCAGACCTGGGGACAGGCCCTCGATAATGCTTGCAAGATTTTATAGACTAGCTCACACGCACACGGACACATGCGTAAACATACACGCACTTACTTACATACACATAACACAGTTTACAGGAGTTGTGTTGCACACTTTGTGTTCAACAGTGGGGAAGCTGTGTCGCCAGCAATGTCAACTTAGTTCGTGACCCAGCAATTTCTGGGCTAGTCCGCAGTCCCACCTTCCCTACGGTTGTTTTTCTCCACTTTTGAATGGAAAAAAAAGACACTGCAGCTCTTGTGAGAGAGTAAGACTGCAGAATGTCATCTGAGGACGCCACATCCTCCTCAAACAAATCGTGATCTCAATTCTTGTTTGTTCTATCTCCATCTTGTGAAAAAAAAACACCCCAAAAACTGGAGATCTTTTAGTATGTGGAAGAAGTATAATAAATTCACAGTTTGACACTTCTTTAAAATGCGTTGTAGCACTTATCAAGCTGTTTCACAGTTCCAGTTTATTGTAGCGGTAACTTCTTATCATGGTACTATTAATAATGGAGCTAGAGGAAGACCATGCATGCACTGAAAACTCCTTGACCGCAAGACCAAAAATGATGAAGTTTTGTGTACTGTCGCAATTTTTGACGACTCATTCTTTAATTATGTGGACACATCCACTTGAGACACAATTCACTCTTTAATTCACAACATTTTTGAACCACAAAAAAGAGACGCGTTATCATGGAGTAAAATCCAAAAGCATGATCGGAAATTTCGTTCTTCGCCTCTTTTCACAACGTGAGGGCCAAAATCGAGGGTATTTAGCAAAATTGTTGTATCTCCAGGTTTATGAATTGGGGTCCTTATGGCAATACTGTAATAATGACAAACTGCTTCTTGCAATTTTTTCGTTATTCGGCTATCTTTAACCAGTTCCAAGTTACAGAGAAGCGGTATTGTTGTATCTCACAAAAAAATGCGATCATTGAGAGCAATATTGTGGTATTTCCGAGACAGCTCCCATTATTCATAAACCTGGAGATACAACAATTTTGCTTTATACCCGCGAAATATGAACCAATGTCACAAGATGTGCATGTTGGCTCGAACGCTCGAACAGGGCTGCTAGTAATACCAAAGCCGGAAACATTTCACGTTGAATTTCTCAGTTGTGCAAAAAAAAAAAAAGTGGAGTTGGAACAAACAAGAACTAAGGTCGCCAAGTGTTTCAATCCTGTCTCCATACACTCTGTAGGGCTTTGACCACGCCCGTTTTATAAATCTGGGCGTTCTTCCGCAGTTTTAAATGGAATACATTAATGTACATTAAGAAAACAAAACAACAACATCATAAACTCGACACCATGTGAAATGTTCACTGTCGTTCATGAAATGCCAGCAACACCGTGTGCGTTGTACTATTGATAAGGAATGAGAAAACGATTTATACAACAAAACAGATTACAAAGGGCAGTTAGAGCCACATGTGGCTAAAATATTAGAAAACGGATTTTGGTTCTCAACTTGCGGCCAATTCCCGAAGATGTTATTGTGGCTATGGCGCCAATGAAAAAAATGTTATAGCCAATTAGTTAAACCTAACCCTAACTCCCCCACCCCTAAAAAGATGACTGGACAAATAATAGCCAAATTCTTCACATAGCGCTAAGGTTGTTGTTGACAAACACGCCGCAGAGGCGCAACTAGGGTTGATGACACCAGGACGATGGAATTGTTCCTTAAAGGTCGAGTTTTCATGGTGAAACTTGTCTATTATCCTTGACACAGTTTCATGGTGAACTGTTCATATCATCTCAAACTCCAACGCGAAAGAAACTTCAACATTGGAATTAAGTACAACATTTTCTGACCCAGGAATCTGAAAGTTTGGCATTGGGCACAACAAAAACCGCCAACCAAAGTTTTAACAAAACGAGCAAAGGCAGCGTTTCACTAATGAAAAAAACTCCAAAATTGTCTAGATCATATGCCCGAGATGATCAATGGTTTGCAGTTACCTATTAAGGAGTGCAACATTTTTTTTTTTTCATTCTTCCAAAGCCCTGCTTATTCTTGCTTCGCAAAAGAACATTCTATTTCTCACTGGTTTCATGTATATACACATTTCAGTTGCGGCATCAAGAATTAACATTAAAAAGTTTTTTTTTGCATCCCTCTACAATGTTCTAGAACAATCAAGAAACATGTAACAAAAAGACGAAGTAAACACAACACGTTTTCCATATATGGCTGTCTGGAAATGCTCAGTAGTTAGTGCCCCAGGCTCTGGGACCCTGAGAAACTTTGTAACCTCTGTCCGTGTGTCCGTGGGCTGGAAATGCTCAGTAGTTAATGCCCCAGGCTCTGGGACCCTGAGAAACTTTGTAACCTCTGTCCGTGTGTCCGTGGGCTGGAAATGCTCAGTAGTTAGTGCCCCAGGCTCTGGGACCCTGAGAAACTTTGTAACCTTTGTCCGTGTGTCCGTGGGCTGGAAATGCTCAGTAGTTAATGCCCCAGACTCTGGGACCCTGAGAAACTTTGTAACCTCTGTCCGTGCCTCCTTGGCCTGGAAACTCCTGATATGGATCATATTAAGCCGTTGACCCACTAAATCAAATCTGTCTTGAGACTGTTTTGACTCAGTGTGCGAAGTCTCATTCTCCTGTAGCTGACGAAAGACAATTTTGATTTCCCTGAACCAGTGAGGCACGTTTGTTTCGGTTTCGCAAGTGTTTAATTCCAAATTTTACATCTCACACTAGAAATGAGGCAAAGCAGATTTGACTCAGGGAGCCATCAGCCTTACGAATCACAAAGAGCCGACGTTGCTGGGCACTGACGTCACATGTATTTTTTTTTCTAGAATATTCAAGAACATTGATACAAATGTAATCACACAAATCCCAGAATAAAACTTGCATATATTGTAAAAAACGTGTGGATGACACAGAATGGAGACCCGATGACGTGGTCAGATTTTTCACAATCTGTAGGACACTACGTCACTCTCGTTGGTTTGATCAGTTAAATCTGGCATACTGATACTGGATTTTTTCCTGCTGCCTGGGCTAGGTTTATCTGGCTCTTCCTCCGTGAAGGACTCGGAGGTCTCTCGTGGAGGGCCGGAACCGTTCAAGTGGATCGTGACAGATTCCAGGTCGCCGTCCGTGGACGAAGTTGTGGTGTCCAGTCCTGGTTGAGAACCGTCGTTTTCCATATCTACCTTCGTTTCGGACACCACGTGCCCGTTTGGCGATTTTGACGAGGCGTTGTTGTTGTCACTGATAGTTGCGGTTTCAGTGGAGTTATCCCCGGTTGTGACGGAAGGCGTTGGAGTTGTGTCCCCTGTGGTCAGCCCGGGGGCGGAGCCGTTGGGGGTGGAATTTCCGCTTTTCCGGAAGGTGCTCCCGGTGATGGGCGTGAAGGCATCTGCCGCTTGGAATGCAAGTTTCCCCAGAGCCATCATACCCGCTAGACCACCGCTGCTGCCGTTCTTCTGTGAGCTGCCTTTGTGGGAGCTGTTCTTGTGGCCGGAGCTATTGCTGTCTTCTAGGAGGGGGTTGGGGTGGGGGTAGGGTAAGGGTCAGGGAGGAAAAAAACGAAATGAAGATCAGGTTTCAATGCAAGATATTTTTTTCCCACATTTCTCTGTAAATTTTCTAAATTATTTTTAATTTATAAATCCCTGATTTCTGAATTCCCCTGGCACTCCCATTATAGATTTGCTACACATCAGGAACACGCTCAAGAGTTGGATTTGAAACGCTGAAGTTAACCATTTTAAAACATGTCATAATGTAGAATGATTTATGATAATAATAACGTTTTGAAATGCTTGCAAAGTGTAACTGTCACGAAGAACAACTTCACCACTGCCACCGCCACCACCACTACCACCCCGCCATCACTACTAACACCACCATTCGACCAGTACTACCACCACCACCACCCCATCATCACTGCTAACACCACCATTCGACCAGTACTGCTACCACCACCACCACCACTACCCCATCATCACTGCTAACACCACCATTCGACCAGTACTACTACCACCACCACCACCACTACCCCATCATCACTGCTAACACCACCGTTCGACCAGTACTACTACCACCGCCACCGCCACCATCGGTGCGCTACCACATCATCCCACCACCACCACAACAACAACAACAACAACAACAACAACAACAAACTGCACCCCCCCCCTCCCCACAGTCTTTTTTCCCTCTGGGTTCAGACATCCGTTTTACTTACTTCCTGTCGAGTTTCTGACGTCCTTCATACTTGGAGACAACCCTCGAGAGGAGCACAAATTCTGGAGAACTTCGATGTGTCTCTGAGATTAGAATTACGAGATGTCTTATGAATTCACAGCTAAAGGTAAGATTAGATAAGAATCACTTTACTATCCCATGGAGAAAATTCTCTTTCACAGAGTGTTTAACCCTCTACTGCCCAGCGTACCATATTTGGAACAATGCATCTGGTGTCCGATGCTCTACATGTTGGACAATTGATATCTCCTTTCTGAATTACTCATTTTTACTTGATAACATGGTCTTTTTTTCATCTTTCTTGAATTCTTTCTTTCACGTTATATTCATTTTGATTAAATAACGTAGGTTTCAAATTTGTTAGGTCTGGGTATTAGAGGATTAAGATGATAAAGATCACATACATTGTACACACATCTAACGCATTATCACAAACATATCGTAACTGAACAAACTTAATAACAGGCATATTATAAGAGGTAACATGGTAAGGAACGCTAGTAAAATATAGCACACATCTAGCTATAATGTCATGATGAGGCGAATTGCGGACCTCAAAAAACGATCTTCTGTATCTTTCTCTGTCTATCAAAGATCATGCTGGGAATTTGCTACTGCTAAAACGGCATGCTGATCTTGTATGTCAGTTTGAAAATATTACTTTAAAGGTGTAGATTTGGACGTAGGAATATAAAAATTCATATCAATAAAGTTTAATTCTAGTTTGCTATAAAATGTTTAAAAAATTAAAAATATTTTCCCTCTGGCATTTGTGCCTAGTTCTAAAGAGTTCTGTCTCAAAGCCATCCAAAAGTATTGCTAGCGTTTTTTTCGAATAAAAAATAAGTAAAACAAAGATCTCTACTCCAAACTGTGAAAGAATACGTTCAAAAAGCGCCTGAAACATTTAGGTGTTCATCAAAATCAAGAGTTGGGGGAAAAGGAGAAAGGTATAGCCGTACCTCCATGACTTCCACTTTAGCGTTGGACTCCGATAAATTTCTGGAGATCTTCTTCTTCTGTGTGTAGATAATTTTCAAGTTCAGCCTCTGTTTGTCCAGGACAGCCACGATCAAACCTGGGGGACACACAAATACACCGGTCAATGGGATGTTTTCAAGCTTCAACATTTTTGTAGAGCAATTTTATTATTCATGGTGTGTTATAGACCCTTTTCATTTACCGTCCGCCATATCATGTGATTTGCAAACAAAATGGCGGCGTGCCCCACTTGTAGGGCGGAAGCGGTGGACAACGGTCGAATGATGCCATCCTCTTGATGGGCACCCAACTGTACAAACCCGTGCGTTACGTGCTGGTTCTGGCACAAAAATGCATCTTTGCTTAGACTGTGCACATATTCAGATGCCATCACTAAGGCAAGTCGAGGTTTTTGCCCTACACGGTGCTTTTCGAAGCCGTGCTTCTCCCCGCAAACAACCGTAACGCGGAAGTGAAAAGGGTCTATATATTATTAGGACGGTATCTTTGGTAAAAAAGGCCAACCATGCATTTTCAAGAACACATTTTTAAAGAGATTAATGTTTTGTCCACCTTGGTATTCTCAGACTTCACATGTCTTCACTGGACTACAAACAAAGTAATAAACCAACGTATCAATGAACCAACCTGGCAGGCAGAAAGCCAGCCAGTAACCCAAGCAAGCAAGCAAGCAATCAATCAAGCAAGCAAGCCAGCCAGTCAGCTAGCCAGCCAGCCAGCCAGGCAGCCAGCTAACTCACCCACCCACCAACCAACCAACCAACCAACCGGTTAGCCAAATTAAACCAAGCAGTATCATACAAACAAACATGCCATTTCTCTTCTCCACAATTATTTATGGTAAACAATTCGGAATATCCCCCAAAATTAAAAACAGACAAAAAATACAGGCATAGAAAAAAAAAAGACTACTTTTATAACAACGACAGCACAACAGACAAACACAGAAACACAAACATTAAACACATACTGTTCAAAACCCTAAGTATCCTCCAGGGAAGTAGAAAGGTCAGTATAATGACCACCTCTTGCAGTGCCATGATGGCCACACCTTCGATGAAGACGATGTCCAAAATGAAAGAGATGATGATAATAATGCCGTCAAAGACCTGAAGGAAGAAAACATCAACTAGGTATTGTTTTGTGTAGGCAAACATCGTGGACGGCAGGAGTTGGGGTGGTGTGGGTGGGGAGGGGGCAAGGGGGGGGGGGGGAGGGAAGACATGCTTGGCCAGAAAGAGTTTTACAACCAAAAAACAGAAACACTAAAAAATAACAACAGTGAAAAAAACAACAAAAAAACCCCAAAAATAGAAGAAAACACATCACCACCACTACCACCACAAACAACAACAGCAACAACAACAACTTCAGTAACACCGTCTTAAAAAACAACAACAGCAACAACAACAACAATAAACACAATTACCATAAAAAAACCACAAGAAAGATATTACGACTACCACTATTACCATCACCATCACAAAAACAACTGCAACAACGTCAAAAAACAGCGACAACAGCAAGAAAACACCACCACCGCCACCACCACCACCACAACCATCACCACCACCACTACTACCACCATCAAGAACAACAAAAACACCAGCACCACAATAACCTTCACCACTCCACCACCACCAACAAAAACTGGGTGCACAATACTCCAACTCATAATGCATTCTCTCCGCTTGCGGAGGTCTCTGGTTCGATTCCAATATCTTAATAAAGCCAGCTCAATTTCTCTTAATCACAATGTATAAAGTTTTGCCTTAACTTTGGGAAAATACCGTACCTGCATTCGACTTCTGAAAAACCTCACCCCATTGCAGAGAAACTTCAGCAGGACCTGTGGAAAAACAATACATAGCATGTTAGAGCTGTCAAGAGAAAATAATGGTGTGATTAAGTCCTTTTTTTGGTTTCTCTTCGTCATCCCATTTACCGTTATTTTCATTCACCACCTCCACTTCAGCCATTTTCATAATTATCGCCATCAGAATCAGTATTATCATCATCATCATCATCATCACCAAAAAAAAGATACTAACACCAACATCATCATCATCAACAGTCATCGACATGATCATCACCATCACCAGCATCAGCAGCACCACCATCACCGATATTACCATCACTACCACTATCATCATCATCATCATCATCATCATCATCTTGATCACCACCACCACCACCACCACCAACATCACCATCACTATTCTTTGGATGGTTATCTGCACCACCACCATCATCACCACCCTCTTCATCATCATCATCACGACCATCATCACCACCATCACCAACATTACCATCACTACCGCTACCATCACCATCATCTTCATCACCACCACATCATCACCACACTACCACTCACATCATCCCTATTCTTCGGATGGTCATCTTTCCTTTAAATTTCATTTCCATCGTCGCTGTCATTATCGTCATCATCAAGGAGCATCAATAATTATTGTAATGAAAAAACTCAAAGACTTACGTACCACAAGTACAAGCACGCTAAGAATGGAAATGCTGATATAATGCAGCTTGTGTGCTACAGTCATAAGTTTATTGTCCGTTATGCCTCGATGGGACAACACGTATCTCGTGCTGTGATTGGTCGAACTGTCACTACTGCCCCAATGGGGCTGGAAGCACGCGCTGGACTGCGACCAATCAGAATCCAGCAAATTGGACGTTGTGACGTAGTCGGACAACGATTGGTTGTAACTGGCAGCAGTTTGGTTGAGGTAATGGGCGCAGTCCGACACCAGTGCTGATGTACTTTGCTGCAGTGATGAGGTGTTAAAAATCACATATGCGTCTAGAATTTTCTGAAGTAGAATGTGATGATACTCCTCCGCGGGCTCACGGTCAGATGGAAGTTTGTATTGAGTGACGACTCGGGTCTCAAACTCGTCCAACATCTTGATTGTTTCCTCGTGTCGCTCTGTGGAATGTCAACAAATAGAGTCAAAATAAAGTCGAGTCTATATCAGAAATGTACTCCCTCCTCTAAAAAACAACAACAACAACACACGGCGACATTTTCCTTCTTTAACAGTCATACCTCGGTGGGCGTGACTGGGTGACAGATTTATGGTCTACTAGCTGAGGTCCCCGGCCCTGCCCGAGATAAATCGGTTTGAATATTGGTTTCAGTTCTGGGTGGTTATTATGGACCTGCTTCCTCTGGCCTGTTCCTATTTGTTTATTTTATTTTTGTTTGTTTGTTTTTAAATAAGTCTTACTGCTCTGCCTTGGTGAGTTGACACCCTGCTCAATCCGTACAACAGCATGATTTGCGCAGTATTAGATCATCAAACAAGGAACATGGTTCACAGACAGCGCAGGTTACATACAATCATGAAGCGGCATTTAACTGACATCTGTCCTGTCGACTTAATTGAGCAAAGAGGAAGGAAGCATATTTTTCTAATTCATTCCCGCTTTTTTTTTTTAAAATTGGATGTACATAGGTACATAACTGCTCAATCAGTTCCTTGTATTGTGTTGACAAAGATTCAGAATGTCCATTTATTCAATGGCGGAATTTTTTTCCCATGGTATAATGAGCCCTGGCATAGCAGTAAATTTTAATGTTCTTCTTATGGTCGCTGCCACTTTTTTTTAGGTAAGCTAAGATGGGGAATTATTATTTCACTTATGATACATATGTGTGTTACCGTTATATTTTTATATGTTTTGCGACATTCTTGCTTGTTGGAGCCTGTAGTTTGATAATATAACCATACGTTGCAGTTATGAAAGAATGAAGAGTGGGCATATGGCTGGAAGGTATCATGATTAGTACATGTCTTAATATCCCATGAAGTGTACACCAGTAATGACATGGAGAGTTTACATTGTGGTCCTTTAATAAAAATGTCTCTCATTTAATTCAGACAAAGGACAGAACCTAGAGATTTTGCAGAAAAATAGGGGAAAGGCTGAAGTTTAATTTGACCTTAAGTATTGTGATGTGAAAACCTACGAAGTATGCTTTTCAATGTATTATTTGTGTAAAATGCTGTATTTTAAGTAAATTTATGTGTGTCTCATTGAATAAAAAAAAACAGTCATATTTATCAATCCGATGCGGCTCAAAATAAGTGTAGTGGATGGATGAATAATTGAATTTTCTTTGGACACTTTAAATCCTTTTCTACTTCAATGGGTTCTGTAGATATGTGTGTGTGAAATTGTACCAAATTATGGAAAATTTCAATCTCAGGGCAAAATAAATATCCATGTTCAGTGGAGCATGACCAAAACCCATTAACTGGCAGCCTTTGCTCCAACACCACATAGCCAGGGTAAACTGATACCCAATGACCGCGCCCACCGAGTTACTGGGAAGAAGTCACCGTGAACACACTGTCACTGTCACTGATCCCATAACCCGCCGGGGTCGTCGGGGCGCTGCAGTGATGAACGTTGCACCAGCTGGCCGTGGCCTTCGTAACTACGAAGGCCACGAGCTGGCTCCATTTGTGGCGGTTGTGGGCGAGTGTCTGGGTTGCAGGAAAGCTCATCTTGGTCCATTCCGCAATGTTATCTGCCCATTTCTTCCTCGGTCTGCCTCGTCTTCTCTTCCCTTGCACTGTTCCTTGTAGTATGGTCTTAGAGAGCCCATTTGATCTTGTCACATGCCCATACCATCTGAGCTTCCTTTTACACACAAAAAAACCCTGACAAAAGGAACATCATCAACAACAAACAACAACGACAACAATAACACATATTTTGGACAAAAATTCAAAGACCTTGAACTTGGGACGATTCAGTACATCGGCGCCTGGTGCGAGCGTCCATTAAGGACAAAACAATCAACTTGTCACCTTTGCGGGGATTTCACAGTTTCATGAGGATGGCCAAGAAAATATACTTCACGTGCGAAATATGTAATAGCTGTCTCCCCCCCTCCCCCCCCACCCCCCTTTTTTCTTCCCTTGTGTTCCTCCAGGAACCTAATTTTACAAACCATTTCCTGTTTATCAGTTGTGCTCTATTTGTATAACTCATTTAATCCCATTTGGGAAATTTGCCTTTGTGCCATTACAGCCCAGTTATAACTAGAGCAGGCACGTCGTCGCCACAGTGCAGCGCCGGTCGGCGTTTTTTTCTTTTTTGTGTGGGGGTGGGGGAGATGAGGGGGGAGGGGGAGGGACTGGTAGGGATGAATTTTAATTTAATTTTGCCCGGGCAGCGGCCTGTTCGGCCTGCTCTTTACGATTTCCAACTGCCAAGGTATCTTTAACGTGCGCAACGTGCACACGGGCCCTCCGAATTGTTTCGTCCTTATCCGAGAAGACTAGGTACTCGATCCTACCCGCCCAATAGGATCAGGGACACGAAAGTATGAGAAAAATCCCAATTTCCAACATGCCTGCACAGCCCGGGTTTCGAACCCGGGACCCTTGGCTGAGTTTTCATACGTGGGGAAAGAGAAACGGCAATAGAAACGTCAAAGAAAACCCTTCAAGTAGTGAAACAGAAGGAATATGTTCGTATGTCCGGAAACGTCATATCCCCGTACACATGGAAACACTCTTCCTTTTTTTTTTTACTACTTGGTGGATTTTTCACGTTTGCGTTTCCGTACGCATGGAAACACAGCTTCAGGGAGCAATGGAATTTCTCTATCTGCCTTGACCCCTGCGGTAACCCCAACCTCCTTCGCCGATCTCTCTGCACTCACAGGTCGAAGACAACGACATCAAACCGTGACTGCCATTACATAACATTGTCATCCCTCACTACCCCTTCCCCCAACTCAATCGCACCACTCCATCTTCCCTCCCTGTCTCTGACCTTGAACTTGGAACACGAGTCAGTACATCGGCGCCTGGCACGAGCGTCCATTAAGGACAAAACAATCAACTCGTCACCTTTGCGGGGATTTCACAGTCTCTGAATAATTCACAGCTCGAGATAGGAACATTTCCCCTGTCCCTTCCCGCCAGTCTTTTTTGTTTTGCGAATCCTTTGTCCAGTCCGAGACACTGAATACCGAGACGAACCATTCCTTCTCCCGCTATGCGTCCACAAACTGAGCGCGTATGAACACGTTGAGTACTTCTCTTTTTGGTTCAAATATGAAGGGGTGCGGTGCGAGTTGTTGCATGTTGACATGGATGATACCGGCGCAAGTCATTCCTATGAGCGAACCTGAGATCAATCAATTCGGCGCGTCGGAATTTCATAGGATAGGTGTCTAGGGCATGCCCTCCCACCCCACCCCCCCCCAATAGATGCCAAACATCGTTAAAATCGTTTGACCAGCGTGTTGGCTAGTCACTACCATATACATCGTCTCCTTCCCCTCTCACCCAGACCCCCCACCCCCCACACGCCCCCCCCGTAAGGTTTCAAAAATCGCTTGTCCAGTGCGTTGGCTAGTCTGTGACCAGGGATTGTACTAAAATAGTACACAGCACCACCCCTTTCCCCGTCCCTTCCCCTGGCATGGATGCACAGAATCGCTTGATTTAGACTCCCACCACGTCGGAATGGAACAGACCCCCAGGCCCTGCCCCCTCCCCCTTCCCCCTCCACCCACCCCTTTGCTGTGTTTATTTCATTGTATATACCACACTCGGGTAAAAGCTTAGGAAATCGTGTTATTGGTAGAGTGAAAATTCAATTGTTACTTTTGCTGCCCCGAATGCTGTACGAGTGAGCGGAGTTGTCACAAACAAGCCGTGAGATGCAATGTTGACGTCAGTGCTACGTGGGGAAAACCCACTCAGCCGGGAGTTGGATTTGATTAGCTTGTCTCCATTCAGCGATGTACTCAACTGAGGGCTTACAGTCCCCTTTCCTCTTCACTAAAATGCTATTTCCTTAACACTTTCTCACTGCTTCTGCCCCCACAGCTTGCTCTCTTTCTCTCTCTCTCCTTCTTTCTCCCACTTTCTTTTCTCTCTATCTCTCCTTCTTCTTTCCCCCTCTCCTCATCTCTCTATTTCTCTTCCTCTCTCTCTTTATCTCCCGCTCTCTCTCTTTCTCTCCACGTCTCTCCGTCTTTCTCCCACTTTCTTTTCTTTCTGTCTCTTTCTCTCCCCCTCTCTCTCTCCTTCTTCCCCCCCCCTCTTCCCGTCTCTTTTTCTCTCTTCCTCTCTCTCTTTCTCTTCTCTCCCTCTCTCACTTCTTCTTTCTGTTTCTCTCTCTACCCCATCTCTCTCCGTTTCTATCTCTTCCTCTTCCTTGCCCCTTACGCACGGACTCGTCCACTAATCAAGAACAAACGGGCATAGATCTACCAACCGTTAAAGATCAATTTGTGAGTGAGAAAATTCTGGATAATCGCTTAATGGCCGCGCGTGCTGCCCTTGTGTGAACGCATTCAGTGCTAGAAAGGCCCACGATACACTGACTTGACCACTATTTAGCGCTTACCGTGTCAGATGCGATGTTATGGCAGAGATATCGGACTTAAGTGTCCAGTGAGTCTAGCATTGATTGTCTATCTCTACGTCAGTCAGTGGAAAACTGACCCTGGTGAGCACGAACAGACAGACACAAAAGTGCCGGGAAAGACAAAATGGTATTCTCGTAGTGAAAGATGGAAGGCAAACGGCTATTGGCGTTTTATGTTATCTCCTTGAAGAACAAAGTCATTTTTTGAGGAGGTAGGAAAGACAAGACTGTGGGAGAAAGAGAATGTTACAGGAATTTAGAACTAAAGTTTGGGATTCTCTTTGTTTGTGTGAATGCTTGTTTTCTGTTCATTCATAGAGTTACTGAGCTTGGGCGATTTCATGTATAAACAGACAGACTGACAAACAGTTTGGTAGACAGACAGACAGACAGACAGACAGACAGACAGACAGACAGACAGACAGACAGACAGACAGACAGACAGACAGATAGATAGATAGATAGATAACCTTCCAAGCGACAATAATTATACTGACGACAAATCCCAGTGTACCAACCATCCATTAATCTTTCGCTATTCACGTTCACAAGCTAATCTCTTATATCAGGTCCATCAGTGCAGTATTTTAACATCGTCAAGCCTCGATCAGCACATAAAGTTCAGCTTGACCACTGGTCAGTTCTTCGCGGGTAATGTAGTGAATTGGACATTGCAGTGACTATGTCGCCTTGGGCCGATCAAAGAGCTGAAATTACACACTTATGCTTTTCCCCATCCATTAGCAATTCTATCCTCCCTCTCAAATAGTGGGTGGTATTGAATACAGTCGTGAGTCACAGTTTTTTCAAATTGAGTTATTATTAACTTTTTTTTACAGTATTTTTGGGGGATGCCAATTTCCTCCGCTTAATATTTCTAGCCTGGTCCTGTACGGCAAAACCCAGGCGTGCCAAAGCGGATATTATCGGACGTCTGATTGGATGATGACGTCACCTATTGAGTCTGAGTGAGATTCAACTAGTTGGTTGGTGAATGAGGTCTCATTGAAGCTCAGTGTCGTGACGTCACTATTCACCGAGGCGTCATCATTCAACTAGCCGGGCCGATCAAAATCGGCTAATGTGGGCCGAGCCGTAGCCTTCAGAATAGCCGTGTTATTCCACGGCTTCCACGTATTGCATGTGGTTCAGTGTCATATTCTAGCTAGTCTTTGATTACAACAGTAAGGACACTTACATCTATGGCAACTTCAGTCCTCGTTTGTTCTATCTCCATTTTCTGAAAAACTGGAGATTTTTTAGTATGCTCAAGAGAAATAATAAACGCACACTTTGACACTTATCTAGTCCCTCTTAGAATAACAAGGTCCTATCTCCACTTTTTGGCTGAACTGAGTTACTCACTACACACTACTTCTACAGGCCTTCTCCACTGTGTGTCAAAGCATCAAGCGGATTCTGTGTGCAATTTGCAAGTATTATTAAAAAGAAAGAGAGTCGTTTCTCGAAAAGCCATGAACACAATCATGAAACTTAAACCATCAATTTCTCGAAAGTTGATGGAAGGTAGCCAGAACCGTGTCATTCTAAGAGGACGACTTGTTTGACATACGTTATGGCACTTATCAAGCTGTTTCACAGTTCTGATGTATTCTAACTCCTTATCATAATAACTAAAGCCGCACACGTTCAACGTCGAATTTCTCAATTGTGCAAAAAGTGGAGTTGGTACAAACAAAAACTAAGGTTGCGCTTTGACATGGTAAATATTTTTTGCATGACTCAGGCGAAATGGCTTTCACGAGTGTATTCAAAGACAATTCTTTTTTTCGAAAAGGCTATTGATAATAATTAATTGGTCGGTCATCCTCGATAGTGAAAGCACACACGTCTATACTTAAAGGAAATGTAGTCACTGCATTGCTCTTGTAAGTGCTCTTACGCCTATGTTCATTCACTCATTTTAAAAATACCTGGGTCCTAAGTATTCTTACGACTATTCTCCAGAATACTTCAGTGAGTAGGTAATGACATGAATCCCCTGAGCAAAACTATCCATCTTATACTAGCAAAACCTACATAATACAATGAAGTTTAATGTACAGGATTCGGGAGGCCTGAAGTACGTACATAAGTTAACCCGATAGGGTAAAAATGTGAAAGCTTGTTGTTATTTGTACGTACGTACGTTTCGCAAATGTTTTGCGCTAGGGGTACGTATTTTAAAGCCTTTTGAGACTCCAGAGCTAGAGAGCTCCTCCTGAAATAGCCTAAACAACAGCCTTAATTAAATTATTCTTTCAGATTTTGTTTTTGTTTTCCTCCTGTTTTTTTTGGTTGAAAGGGTAAAGGGACAAGGTTAGGGATTCGAAAGGATTTAGGCTTGAGGATAAGGACGGGGTTACGATAGGTACGTATACGTATGCGCCCAGGGTGCAAAGCACTTGGGGTGGCTACGTACAAGTTACAAGTAAGTAACGACAGCCAGTGTGAAAATTTAATGGGAACGTATTTTTGCACTTCCTGAATACCTGCGGAAATTCACTTACGAGACTAATCAGTGGCACCTGCCATTGATCTTCACAAGCAAACCATGAAACCTTTTTATTTCCTACTCTGCGTGTTTGTCTGTGTGTTGCATAGCCAGTGTGTCGTAGTATGGTAAACAAAGTTCACCCGTGGGGACGTGTTGGTCTAGAGGCAAGGTGCTCGCCTCTCATGCCGAAGGTACCTGGTTCGATCCCCGGTCCGTGCAGGCATTTTGGATTTTTTGGGGGGGGGGGGGAATTCCTGTCCGTGGTCCTATGGTAGGCTGGTAAGATCAAGCACCTAGTCTTCTCGGAGAAGGACAAAAAACTCGGAGGGCCCGTGTGGAGGTTGGGCCACGTTAAAGATACCTTGGCAGTTGAAAGTCGAGAAGAGCAGGCCGAATAAGGCCGCTGCCCGGGCAAAAATTCCCCAAAAACTAATCCCAACCACAAAAACACACAGAAACCAGAACAAGAAAAATAAAAACAAGAAAAGTGGAGGTGTAAATGCCAAAAACATCGAATCTCCAAAAACTAAAGACTTTAAACACCAAGTTCACAGGTTTCTTTAGTCAGAAGCATTTGGTAAGAAGGCGCTTTGGGGACTTTTCGACGGGTTCTCGGTCAGCATTATTACGTCAGTCCGATGTAGATTTCCGTAGGACTGGTGGAATTACGGTAAGGGCCGTTTCCCTACATCAAACTGACATCGGCGAGAGGTCATAACCAGCGGATCTTCGTAGGAACGATGTCATTCCTATGTGCAAACTTGGTGTCGATCGTACGTATCGGTACTGGCTGGGTTTAGCAGCAATTGTCTCATTTCTTCTTCCTGGTAAGGCGGTGGGTGCCGTGGCAAAGGTCGCGGGTTCGAATCCCTCCCGGATCACTTGTCTATTACCTTCATTTCAGTGTTTCACCCGAGAAATAGAATACCGAGACGAACCATTCCTTCTCCCACTACATATCCACAAATTGCGCGCGTATATATCACTGCGGAGACTACTATTCTTTTTCGTTCAATTATGAAGGGGTGTGGTGCGAATTTGTTGCATTGTTGACATCGATCATATGCGCGCAAGTCGGCGGACAGAATAATAATGACGAATTGATTCGTCTCGATGTCTTATGTCTCGGGTTTCACTCTGAGCACTACCGAGGCATACACCTCAAATAACGCCTCACCCATGCAATGGGTTAAACTGCAAAATCACAAGTAGGCTTGGGTAGAATCATGTAATTTCTTCTACTTCATGAAAAGGCCACACACGGTGTATCTGACAATCCCGAGAAGCGTACAGCCGGGTCAAGAGCTACTGAACTCGCAAGCGTTTACATACACTTGTATTTCAATTTCAAGGGCTCACTCTCTTCGTCTTTCTTTCCCTCTCTCTCTCTCTCTCTTTTTCTCTCCTTCCCCCTATCTCTGTCCCCCTCTCTCTTTCTCTCCCACTCTCTCCTTCTCTGTCTCTCTCTTTCTCTCTCTCTCTCCCTCTCCCTGTCTCCCTCTTTCTCTCTTTCTCTCTCTCTTTTTCTCTCTCTCCCCTTATCTCTGCCCCCCTCTCTTTCTCTCCCCCTCTCTCATTCTCTCTGTCTCTCTCTTTCTCTCTCTCTCCCTCTTTCTCTCTTTCTCTCTCATTCTCTCCCCTCTCTCTGTGTCCTTCTTTCTCTCTCTCTGTCTCTCTCCTTCTCTCTGTCTCTCTCTTTCTCTCTCTCTCCCTCTCTCTGTCTCCCTCTTTCTCTTTCTCTCTCATTCTCTCCCCTCTCTCTGTCTCCCTTTTTCTCTCCTTCTCTTTCCCTCTCTCTGTCTCTCTCCTTCTCTCTCTCTCTCTCTCTCTCTCTCTCTGTTCCTCTCTTTCTCGCTCTGTCTCTCTCTCTCTCGCTCATGGAAATTCTTTTTGTTGACATCTTTTTATTCCCTTTTAGCGTGTTTCTCCCCTAAGTCACCACAGCCCCTTCTCTACTCAGCCTGTACCCCATAAACAGTTGTGGGGCTAAAAAACATACTGAGTCAAGTCTTGCCTTGCGTCAGTCGGTGTCGGCTCAGACTTGATCTGCCTTTGAATCAAGCAGGGCAACAGACGTCCCAGTCTCACAAGTGCGCAAGGTAACGTTTAATTCCATTGTCGCAAACCGTAGCAAGACAGATTTTGACTCCTTGCGTTACTGAGACTAGTCTGTCTAACTAGTTGATGAGAATAAAGTTCAAGTCTGAAGCTATCCTTAGAATTAGATATTTTTAAGTAAAACGTTACTGAAATCTAGCTATGTGGAAAACAATCTTTTTATAAATTCCTCGGGATGTCGAAAGATGAATCCCAGATACAGAATACCGAAAAGAATCATTCCTTCTCAAATTATATATCCACAAATTGCGCGCTTATAAATACGGTGAGTACTACTCCTTTTCGTTAAATTATGAAGGGGTTTAGTACAACTTGCATTGACATTGACTTGCTGACAATGATGATACACGCGCAAGTCGTCGGACGGAATATGACGAATTTATTCGTCTCGGTATCCTATGTCTCGGGATGAACCATTTCTGCATCCCAGAAGAAATGACTCGTTGGTCTAGAGGCAGGCAGGATGTTCACCTCTCATGCCGAAGAGAGTACCGGGTTCGATCCCCACTCGGTGCAGGCATGCTGGAAATTTTGAGGAATTTCCTATCCCTGATCCTAATGTAGGTAGGATCGAGCGTCTAGTCTTCTCGGATAAGGACCAAAAAACTCGGACGGCCCCTGAGCATAGATGTGCACGTTAAAGATACCTTGGCAAAAGTCCAAGAACAACAGGCTTTACTGGGCCGACTGCCCGTGCAAAATTAAAAAAAAACAACAACCAACAACTAATCCCTACGCCCGCCATTCCCAACCCCCAAAGGAGATCAAACGAGTATACAAAATACAACAGCAACAACAACTAGGAAAACAAGAACAAGAAAAATGACAACAAGACAAAGAGAGATGCAAATGCCTAGAGCAGAGAAAACATGGACCCCAACACATCCCAGAAGAAAGTACGCCTCTGCACTTGAACCATACATTTACTATGTACCTAATGACACACCACGGCCAAACATCACACATAACCAATAGGCGTAGAGAATGTCAGAAGGTCAGACCGTGTAGGTCAAATTGCGGACAAAGGTGAGAGTTTGGTCAGAGATGTGATTGGGACATCTGTATTGTCCATAACCAGGTTTTCTTATTTAATAATGCGCTGTAGTTTTGCTTATGGTAGAAATTGCCCAAGAGATTGCCACCCACCGAGTGATGGTTTAGCCTGCAGCCACAACAGCAGCTGTATTAGAGACGAGGACCTCGAGCTTTTCAACCGAGGGTCCTGCAGAAGGTTTGGAGTCAATAACAAAAAACTGACATCAATCATTTTGTTTTATCTCTCTATCTATTTCTCTTTTTCCTCTCTCTCTATCTCTTCTTTTTCTCGCTCTCTCTTTCTTTCTCTCTTTCTCTCTCTCTCCCTCCCCGTCTCTCTCTCTCCCTCCCCGTCTCTCTTTCTTTTTCTCTCTGTCTCTCTTTCTCTCCCCCTCCCTCTTTCTCTCCCTCTCTGTCTCTCTTTCTTTGTCTGTCTGTCTGTCTGCTTGTCTGTCTGTCTGTCTGTCTCTCTCTCTGTGGAAACAATTCACCAACCACGTTTTGCGCTGCTGTCACGACAAACTAAACACTAAATGACAAACCTGAAAATCAAAATGTAATTAATTAAAATCTCTCCTAAAATTCCCTCTCACCCCCTCCCGATATCTTTTTAAAACCTTCCGCATTGATGAATATTAAATGCGACACCCAAAGAGTAATCAATTACCAGGGCCAACCACTGATCCTTCGGCAATTCTCGACAAAACTCGGGAGTACCATTTTGTTTTATCTGAAGGTCGGGTGTTCACATCGTTTTCGACCAAAGCGGCATGGGATTTCATCGAGCACTCTTAAGCGTGAAACAGAACAAGGCTGGTGCAGGCGCCAGACCGGCGACTCGCCGTCCACAAATTCTGCTTCATACTAGCATAACTGGCACTGCTCGCTGCATCTCGCTGGGTGTCCCGGTGTGGTCTGTCTCACCCCTTAGCCCATGACGTGCAGGAAAATATAATTATTTGCACAACCAGCGCTACTGATGGCCATCACTCAGGGCTATAGACAATGTCCCACATAAGAGTAGCATTGGCATTGACAAACACGTCATCGGCTCACACTGGTCTAGAGGCAAAGGTGCTCGCCTCTCATGCCGAAGTTACCTGTTCCGATCCTCGGTCAGTGCAGGCATGTTGGAGTTTTTTCTTTTTGGGGGGGGGGGGGGTTGGTAAAATTCCTGTCCCCCATACTATAGACCGAGCACCTATTCTTCTCAGATAAGGACGAAAAACTCGGAGGGTCCGTGTGCACGTTAAAGATACCTTGGCAGTTGAAAGTGTGAGAAGAGCAGGCCGAACAAGGCCGCTGCCCGGGCAAAATTCTAAAAAAAAACCAACCTAATTCCTACCACAAAAACACACAGAAAGAAGAACAAGAAAAATAAAAACAAGAAATGTGGAGGTATAAATGCCCAGGGCAGCGAATCTCCTAAAAAAAAAAAAAAATCTAAACACAAACCACGTCATCCCCCTGTGAATGGCCTCTGAGAGAAGATACAGAATCAGTCACCATCTCCATCTGATTGGTTCAAGCTTAGCCCCCCCCCCCGCCCCCTCTCTCAAACCCACCCCTGAGACAACCCAACCGTTTACATTTTTGCCGCCAGGTGTTATTCGGTTCTCTGATAAACCTGCGGTATCATTCGGTGTCAGTGTAACGTACCAGCATAAATGTGGCCGATGTTGGTGGTTTTGACTTGCGGCTATGTTATCATTGCTCACGGTGGTAAGACAACTCCTCAGGTGGGGCGAGACAGATGACGATCTCCAGAGGAAGAGCGGATCCTTTCATTAGATGTTTCAGCCTTTAATGTCCCAACATCTTCTAGGACCCCAACCACACAGAGTTCATGACTGTCGGAGTTCGTCACTGAAAACCAGGGGTACTTCATAACCCATGGTGAGATTTTTATTCTCACAAAGTGACCTATCGATGTCTTTAATTGTTTTGAAATTATAAACAGAAACGTATCTTCCACACGCTTGTCTGTACCCTTAAGAAATCTCACTCCCTCCAAAACCGTCAGGCGCTCTCCTATAACTTTATAAGAAAATTATGAGAGACTTTGGTCATTAATGGTGACTTTGTGGAAGTACAAGAGAGTCACACAGAAATATTGAAAAAGAGACGGAGAATGGGGGAAAAAATGGAGGGATTTAAATATGAAGAGAGAATATGAAATATGCCTTTCTGTTTATGGATGGACATAAGTCGTCGTCCATCTCAAATACTGGCGTATCGTTGATTTTTAGCGGTTTTAAATTATGACCATCTTATCGCTCTCCTGTAACAAATGGGGGAATTGTTGATGTGCCAGAAGGTAAGATTGACGTGGAATTGCTTCTCGAGGCGTCCTCCCGTCTTGGCCACTACAGTCCCAGCGGAAATAAGAAAAAATGAATTGCGTTTATTTGTCAAGACAACTTTGGCACCTGGATAAATAAGTGTTTCCAGATTTGGCATGGCTTTCTTCACCATTTTGACTTACCTAAAAAGTACATGTATTTTCTCATTCGTCATTTACTTTGCAAGAATATGCAAGGAGATTGTTTCATGACCTTATGATTGTTGTTACTTGAACGTACGTACCCCGTGTGTTTTGCGTTAGGGGTACGTATTTAAAGCCGTTGCGACTCCATCGCTAGAGAGCTCCCTCCCGAAACACTCCTAACAACAGCCTTAATGAATTATTTTTTTCAGGTTTTCTTTTTGTTTTCTTGGTTGAAAGGGTAAGGGGGCATATATAAGTATTCGATAAGATTTAGGGTTGAGGACAAGGACAGGGTCAGGGATAGCTACGTATAAGTACGCGCCCCTAGCGCAAAACGCTTTACTTTCTGGATATACGGGGGAGGAAAAGTTGAATTGAAAAAAAAAAAAAAGGCAGTTCATCTATTAGGGCCTATAATATTTTATGCAATATAACTATAATAAAAAAGGGACTATAATACTTTTTCTTCATTATGGGTGATGGAACGACCATGTTTCTTTTTTCTGTTTGTAGAAGTTTTTTTTTTTTTTTTGGCCTTCTAACTAAAGTACTCGTGACAGGGTGTAACTGATGGTGCAACATACAGTCTTTCCCTCTCTCCCTTTCTCTTTTTCTCTCTCCCTGTCTTTCTCTCCCCTTCTCCCTCTCTTTTTCTTTCTTTCTCCCTCTCTCTCTCTTTCTTTCTCTCCCTTTCTTTCTCTCTTTCTGTTTTCTCTCACTTTCTCTCCCCCCTCTCTCTCTCACTCCTCCCTCCCGGCCACTCACCTCCCCCTCCCCCCCCCCCCCCGCCATTATTTTAACCTTGCGCAAACCAATGTCAACTTGGCAGCTTCTTGCAATATTGAGAAACAGCTCATACGGTTCATATTTCATCCAGCGATGACAGACGAACAAAAGAACTCATTGTCAGGAGTTTCCTTGCGACATGCCCATAGACACGATCTTCCTAGTAAATCCATCTACGGCTATAGACGACATTGTCAAGTTGCCTTTCACGGTCAATCGAGTAATGTTTTCTGCGTGAGTTCACTCAGGCTGAAGTGCGCTCATTTTCTAGTCCATTAAAGTGACTTCGTTGTCAAATAAATTATCCTTTTCATCTCTGTTCATCCGTCCTTCCATCCATCCATCCATCCATCCATCCATCCATCCATCCATCCATCCATCCATCCATCCATCCATCCATCCATCCATCCATCCATCCATCCATCCATCCATCCATCAGGGTTCATACAAAGTCTTCAAAACTAATCTTAAGGACTTTTTATGGACTTCCTAAGGACTGACAGTAAACAAATTAAGGACCCGTGTGCCTGTGACCAAGAAATATTACAGCCATACAAGTGGTGTACAGCACTCATCGAAACGGAATGTTTCTGTATCCAGAGTTCAAACAGTAATTCACTCTGAAAAGTTCAGTTATTTCAAATTACCAATTATCCAATTGGAAGATTTGAATCTCAAATGTTTCAAATGAAACAAATTTTAAGGACTTTGGCATCATTTTCAAAATTTAAGGACTTTATGAGTATTTATTTTTTCTTTTAAGAAAATTAAGGACTTCAAGGACTTTTAAGGACCTGTGTGAACCTTGCCTGTCTGTCTGTCTGTCTCTCTGACACTCACTCGCTCTCTCTCTCTCTCTCTCTAACCACCCACCCACCCGTCCATCCACCCGTTCATCCGCCCGTCCATTCGTCCGCCTGTCTGTCTGCCTGTCGGTCTGTCTCTCTCTCTCATCACTCTCTCTTCTATTTAACCACGGTTTCATCCATCCATCCACCCACTGAACTCTGTCTGTCCATCCATGTCTTGCTGCTCCTCCTCCTACCCACCCCCCCCCCCCCCACCATCATGCCAAGACGTCTTCAAGAACATGAAAAAAAACAACAACAACAAGTCTTCCACCCGGTCATTAAACTCAGGCTGCACTCATCATTCAACTTTGCCCCCGTTCCATTTGCCACTGAAAGCCTCGTGTCCTCACATCCCATGTCCCTGTCTTATCAAATCTTCTACTGCTTCATTTCATTATGGTTTTTGTCGCTGCGCCTCTTCATCCATTTCGCCTCTCTCTTTCTCTCTGCGCATGTCTGTCTCTTCCTCTCACTCTCTTCCTCTTTTTTTCTCTCTCTCTATCTATCTATCTGTGTAGCTCCCACTTTCTCTCTCACTCTGTCGTTCTCTCTCTCTCTCTCTCTCTGTATATCACTATCTCTGTATCTCTCTCTCTCTTTCTCTGTTTCTGTATCTCTCACTTTTTCTCATTTTCTCTCTCTCTCTCTCTCTCTCTCTCTCCCACTCTTGCCTTCCCTCCTCAAGAAAACCTCTCTGCCTCACATCCATTCACTCTCTCTACCTCCCATTAACAACATAACTAAACCCTCCTACTAAAAATAACAGAACACCTCTGTATTCCGACTTCCTAGTCCAGCCACCCACCACGTTCAATATGCTTGGACACGCCACTCAAGTCCCCGTCATCTCTGCTCCAGACATACTCTCAAGACATTATAACCACCCCCATCAACACATTTCATAGCGCTCTCGGCTTTTCCAAAACAGCAACTCGTTCGCTCCTCATTCTAATGACTGTGGTCAAAACCTACTCGACGGTGCCAGGAAAAACTGGGAGAGACCTTGGTCATTATTAGTGACTTTCAGGAAACAAAAGAGAGTCACATAGAAATATTGGAAAAGAGGCAGAGAATGGGGAAAGAATGGAGAGTTTAAATAGGAAGAGAGAATATGAAGACTTTTGTTACTTGTACGCACGTCACCAAACGTTTTGTGCCAGGGGCGCCTACGTATACGTACCTATGCCTAACCCCGTCCTTATCCTCAACCCTGAATCTTATCGTACCACTAACCCTGCCCCCTACCCTTTCAACCAAAAAAAAAAACAAAACAGGAGGACAACAAAACGAAAATCTGAAAAAATAATTAATTAAGGCTGTTGTTAAGAGTATTTCGAGAGGAGCTCTGGAGTCACAAAAGGCTTTAAGATACGTAACTCTAGCGCAAAAAAAATCACCAAACAACCTCGGGGTACGTACGCACAGGTAACAACAGCCTATCTACAAGATGACTACTTAAAGACGAAGAAAAAAACAACAAAAAACAGCACAGATTTGACAACCACACCTGTTCACCCTCCGGGAATATCTCCGAATGTCCCGCGCAATGACAGATGACACCACTGATAAACTCGTGAACAGTCAAACTTGCACCATCTCTCAGGCGATCTTGGGAAACTTTATGAGGCCATTTCCAGGGCCCAAAGGCCATAAATAAAGGCAATCTTTCATCTATTAATTTCACCCCCCCCCCCCCAAAAAAAACAAAAAACTATATTCTGACAGGTATCCGAGTTCAAGGATGACGTTGTATGTAGCAAAGGTCTCGCGTAACAAATAAATGTCCAAACGATGCAACGACAAGCAAGGAAACAACGGAGACCACAAAATCTCAATAGTTCCATGAAGTACCTTGACCAAGAAAACAACAACAACAATGGAAAAACATAAAATAATCGAACAATTTTTTTTTATCTAGACAAAGGTCCTTCGCCGACATATTGAGATTTGTTTCTCTCCCCCTTTTTCTTTGCCTCTCATTGTTTGGATATTATTTCTTACGCGAGGCTTTGGTACATACAAGTTGTATTTTATAGTTGTATACTATAGTAAGTAAGTGTTTAAATGCTGCAGACAGCAGGGAGCGGAGAGAGTGAATAACCGTGCATTTTGTCTGTTTGTTTGTTTTTAATGTTTTCAAAGATTGTTTGCATGATTCTTCTGTGTATTTTGGAATTGGTCGTCAGTCCTACAATAAACTCAACTTGAACTTGTATCGTTTGGGTATTATTTCTTACGCGAGGCTTTGCTACATACAACTTTTTCTTTTTGCCATTTTTTTTTACTTTGCTTTAAGCCTTGCTGGGACCCCACAGTTCTTGCATGATTTTTATAATATTTTGAGTTAAAAGATGTGTGACTCATACTAAAAATCTTCAGCTTTACTGTAAACACAACATTGTAAGAGCATTCAAAGATCTGAATCGCAGCAGATGGGGAATAATGCTTTGTATTTAAGTCAGACCTCAAGTTTTCTGTACATATTTCTCTGTGTATGTCTCATAGGTAGCTGGGTATTTACATTATAGCGACCTTAGTTCTTCTTTATTCTATCCCCATTTTCTGAAAAACTGGAGATCTTTTAGTACTTAGAAGAGGTGTAACAAATGCACACTTTGACACTTGTTTACAGATGTGCTGTGGCACTTATCAAGCTGTTTGGCAGTTCCCATTTATTCTAACTCCTTATCGTAATACTAAAGCCGCAAACATTTAATGTCGAATTTCTCAGTTGTGCAAAAAAGTGGAGTTGGAACAAACAAGAATAAGATCGCAAAAATAACAAATCAACGAGCATCCTGTGTATTGTCGTAGGGGAGGGGGGTAGCTAGGGACGGAAGGAGTGCACGTGAAATCAGAGTTGCCAGTTTGGTTGATTTTTGTTGATTCAGGGTAGAGAATTCTTAAAGACTGTTGTTATAAGTACATACGCACCCTAAGCATTTTGCACTTGGGAAGCTTTCGCATACGTACCTATCTCTAACCCCTCCTTATCCTTGGCCGGATGCACTGCTAAGCCTGCACCATATTGCAAAAACGGGCTGATTGACACCAAGTTCATGTACACGCCCACTGGAGACTAGAATGCGATGCAGAGAGTACAGTCTTAGATTTCCTACAGCAAAGAATAGTTTTGTTTCAAACGCAAAAATCAATACCAGTTCAGTGGGCCAAGCCACAAGTCGGTCACGCGGTCTTGAGCACTTGTGAGAATTTATAATTTACTAATGACGAAACGCGGGAGCAGTTCTCTGTGTGCCGGTATGTTGGCAGAACCTTGACTTTGGGAGGACACGAATATCTTCTCCAGTTGTACGACTGGCATACCAAAAAATTCAATGAGCTGTATTAAAAGAATGTTGTTACACGTACGTACGTTCCCCGTTTTTTGTTGTTTTTTTTGCGCTAGGGGTATGCATATTAACGCACTTCGAGACTCCAGAGCTAGAGAGCTCCTCCCGAAATACTCCTAACAACAGCCTTAATTAATTATTATGTCAGATTTTCTTTTTGTTTTCCTTCTGTTTTTTTTGGTTGAAAGGGTAAGGGGGCAGGGTTAGGGATTCGATCAGAGTTAGGGTTGAGGATAAGGACGGGGTTAGGGATAGGTACGTATACGTACGCGCCCCTAGCG
>OZ007583.1:39549867-39582624 GCA_963931925.1 Onchidella celtica | reverse complement strand
GGCATCAAAAAAAATTTTTTTTTCTTCTGGGCCCGTCCGGTATTAGCGGTTCTGAAACTTAAGCATAACAGAAACGACGCTGCTTGTAGCAAGAATAACCTAATGTTGTCAAGCTCCACAAATCCTCGAAGTCCATTGCCAACACAGTGACCATTTTCACATCAAATACAGATAACGTAAAAGTAAAACAAAAAAAAACAAACACAGAACTGACAGAGCCACATCAAATTCAGAGGATACTCAGTTATTTGCGACCTTAGCTCTTTGTTCTATGCCCATTTTCTAAAAAAAACCGGAGATCTTGTAGTATGTAGAAGAGCTACAACAAATGCACACTTTGGCACATGTTTAAAACGCGTTGTGGCACTATACCAAGCTATTTCACAGTTCCGATTTATTCTAACTGCTTATCATAATACTAAAGCGGCAAACGTTTAACGTGGCATTTCTCAGTTGTTGGAGTTGGAACAAACAAGAACTAAGGTCGTGAATTAACTATAAAATCAGAATACCAAAACAAAAATCATTTGACTCCCTAGTGGTTTCAGGAAGATGTGCAATACAGCACGTGAAAGACAGACGTATTGACTACATTTGCTCCAAGAAATCCAATACTTCAAGAACATAGAAACATATTTCTACATGGCCAGTCGCTCATAACTTCGATCGGTTGGTCATACCACAACTGAACTTTAACGAATCCTCGCACTTTACAAGAAGCCAATTTCTAAATGCCAAAAAAAAAAAAAACAACATTTAAAAACACACCAACTGAGACCATGTGCCGCTTCTATCCATGACATGTTTAAACGAATTTATGCATGTTTCCTGTGAACACAATATTGTGTTACGGATGAGTGAAAGGCTCACAGGTGCATGTTTCCGACACGCGTTTCCTGAGAGTGCAATCCTGACGCAAAGCTCATTCACACACCGCAGGTGAGCGCCGAAAGAAACGCTGTCTACACATTTAATTACGAACAGAACATTAGCGCCTATGATCATTACCCTGTGCAGCTCACAAGGACAATATCATCCTCATTGTTATCTCATGGTAGAATCAAAAACTGTGACTTGACGTCTTCCGTAGCGCAACAGAAACGGCAGCGCACCAGTACAACTTTACATCAACTATGCTTGAAGATTACGCCAGAAATATGCAAGGGAAGTAACGCAGGTAGAAACGGTGATTGTTAGGCGTGCTACGAGAGAACGGCGTAACTGGCGTCTTTATACAAGTTATATTTCTATAAAAAAAAAATAACCTGAAAACCTAACAACTTGGGTGAGACAACTTTAATAGCTTTTTTTTCCCCACAAGGCCCAGTGGTGACCAATAGTAAATTAAAACACACACACATACACACACACACACACACACACACACACAAGAATTGCCTTTTCTAATTGCGTGTCTAATGAAAGTAAGTTCGAAATCTTTACTAAGTACGTTAATTTTTTGCAGTGGCATTTCAGATAGTAAACATGATCCTTCAACACTAAAAGAATAGCTTGGTGCAGAAAATTATTTCAACACATTTCCGCCACATCTGCTGACTTTTAAGACATTTCTGAATGTTCTGCACACAGGTCATTCGAGCAAATCTATAAGTAACTCTTTGACAGAACTTAGGGCAAAAGAAAGTTAACTTGCTGAGGAATATCGCGACCGCAGTTCACGTTTGTTCCAACTCCACTTTTTGCACAACTGAGAAATTCGATGTTAAACGTTTTGCGGCTTTAGTTATTATGATAAAGGCGTTAGAATAAATCGGAACTGTGAAACAGCTTGATAAGTGCCACAACGCATTTTAAACAAGTGTCAAAGTGTGCATTTATTATATCTCTTCTACACACTAAAAGATCTCCAGTTTTTAGAAAATGGAGATAGAAAAACAAGAGCTAACTTTCCGATTTCTTGTTCAGACAATGTGATTCGCACTTACGGTGTTTTGTCTCAGAATTAAACCCACTTCACCTTTAAAATGAATTGGCGCAAGGCACTTTAATGCAATCACTGTCCGCACTAAGCGAGGGAGGGGTTTAACGTTGTAGAATGCATAATAAACAGGCGATTCCAGATTATAGTGCCAAAACTTGCATAAGACGCGGCACAACCGTTTTTATGGCGTAAACACTCCGTTTAAACAGCCTATAAACTATTTAGGTTATGAGAATAAAACGAGAGAATTGAATTAAGTGGGAACAACCATGCTGGAGTAAAACCCGAGCGTTGGCGTGGTTTTTATGGGAAAATCCACCAGTGTGTTTTGGTCTTTATTTTAGGAGATTCGCTGCTCTTGGCATTTACACCTCACTTTTCTTGTTTTTATTTTTCTTGTTCTGGTCTCTGTGTGTTTTCGTGGAAGGGATTTGTTTTGGGGGAATTTTGTCCGGGCATCGGCCTTGTTCGGCCTGCTGTTCTCGACTTTCAACCGCCAAGGTATCTTTAACGTGCGCAACGTGCACACGGGCCCTCCGAGTTTTTCGTTCTTATCCGAGAAGACTAGATGCTCGATCCTACCTACCATATGATCAGGGACAGAAATTTCCCCCCCCCCCCAAAAAAAAATCCAACATGCCTTCACCGACGGGGGGTCGAACCCGGCACCTTCGCCATTAGAGGCGAGCACTTTGTCTCTAGACCAAGGTGTGTCCCCAGTGGGAAAATTCACCAGTGGATGAACACAAAACGAGAGAAAAAGAGGGCCAACTCGGTTCATCCCCAGTCCGGGAAAAACACTTAGAAAACGTCTCCGTGCTGTTTGTCCACGAGGGAAGAGCTTGTAAGTTGTATACAAAACGAAACTTCGGCAGTTTCCTGTTCAAAATCACATGTCAACGAAAGACGTGATGTTTGGCATAAAAAAGAATCCTTGTCTTGAGAAAAAACAATTTTTTGTCTTTTCCTCTTGTTTCTCTCACAATTTCAAACTGGATTCCACGATCGGCAACACATTAACCAAGATATTGGTGTGTTTTCTTTCCCGTATTATGCACTTACTTTTTATTTTATGTGTGTGTATGTGTGTACGCACGCGTGCGCTATGATTGTGTGTTAATTATCTTCGATGTCGCCACAGATTAAGATTTCTTAGTCCTTCTATCGAATTGGATTCCTGTGTTTAGTCGATTGGAAGATCTCATGTGTGGTCACAGCTCTATATTGAATGTAATAATAATAATAATAATATAAAAGGTTTGTTTGTCTCTGAGTAAAAACAATGCTGCGCACACTGCTTTTTTCTTTCTTTCTACTTTTTTTTTTTCGCACGAAATCTTTTTCCAATTTCCTGGTTTCTGACATGCTTGGCTTGTCGAAAAAAGGAAGGAAAGATCGTCTTAGCCCTTTAGAATTCTATACCACAAGATTTTCTATGTCAAGTTCTATTTGGTGCCCAGTGTCAATAGTACGACATGTAGTTGTATGGAGCACGAAAGATTCATATAGGAATTTTGAATTGTTTGCTGTTCGCGCAGTAAACAAAGCAAACTGCACAAAAACAATGTGTGGATATAATTATTAAAGTCACTTTATGGACCGGATATGTCGGTCAAGATGTTAATGCTGGAATCAGTTTATTTTGGGTTTGTGAGAAGCTGAGTAAATTACTCTTCACTTTCTGGGCCGGGAAGTGGAGGAGGAGAGGAGGACGAGAGAATCGGGAGGAAGGAGGAAAATTCGATAACCCTAACTGCAAATTTAACAGATAACGACCTGCCAGTTGGTAAACATGACGAGGTCATCACGCCCGGAAGTCAAGTCCTATCTATCATTATCTGGACAGGTCCAGTCAAATCTCGTGACTGTGTTTTAGTCAAGTCAGCACGTACTGTGTAATGTTATACCCGGAGAGGTTTGTGGTACACATAACAGACAATTAATGATGCTCTGGAAGAAAGCTGTAAGTCTCATTTGGTTCTAAATTTACAAATAAAATATTGGGTAACTGTCAACATTTTCGTCATTGAAATATCAATTTCTCCAAACTGAAGATGTCAATATTGTGCTCCCTTATTTAGTTCTTGTTTGTTCGAACTCCATTTTTTTTTTTTTGCACAACTGAGAAATTCAACGTTAAACGTTTGGGGCTTAAGTTAGCACCATGACAAGGAGTTACAATAAATTGGAACTGTGAGACAGCTTGATAAGTGCCACAACGCATTTTAAACAAGTGTCAGAGCGTGTTTGTGTTATAATTATCTCTTCTGCATATAAAAGATCTCCAGCGTTAGACTGACATTCTCGAGAAACAAAGATCTTTAATCTGTAGATGTCATTGGACATTCGTTACCTCAGCTGCAGTAGTTTATCACACTAACTCTGTGACACTTTGGATAAAACGTAATGCTGGCCATCCTTCGTGTGAACTTTCATTTACACCTGTCAAATGTCGATCTCTCCGAAATGAAGACGTCCAATGGTCTTCCTTGATCTTCGGTCGTTCATTCAATAAAATTGATTCTTCGACAGTTTGGTTGAGATGTAATGTTAAACACCATTTTGTGTGAAATTTCATGTTACGACACTTTTCCAGCACCTGCGCTATCAGTTTATGAACGTAACAGAATGATTACTCTCTGATCTAAATGAATTCACACTCCAGCCTAGATCTGGGACTAAAGTAGGTCAAATCTGATCTAATCAACCAATCAGTTGCTCCTTCAAGAGTTTGGATTTTATACTCTCCACACCATAATATTATCTTTGTGACGTCACAAGTGGGATTCGTCAATAGTCGAGACTAGTATCAAGTATCACTGGGGTCATAATGAACGATTTCGGGTTGTTGTTGATTCAAATGGAGAGTCGCCTAGCGCTGATTTGAGTATCGGTCGACGTAACGAAATCGGGTGCGCGCATAGGAGACGTCAGTCTTCGCTGGAAATTGTGTAAAATTCAATGGGAAAAAGCTCAAACCATCAGAACTTAAAACTTGATCTGAATTCGGGGTTTGAATAAGCAAATTCTAAACTTGAATAATTATGATGTAAAATGGATTTATCAAAAAGACATTGATCTCAAGTTGTATGTTACACCTTTTGAAATTTACGCACATACACAAACAATACATCTGCGTGCACCAGAATGTATTACCCATTTATGTCGCCATCAAATACGATGTCAGATACATAACGTGTTTGAGATCACCCCACTCGCTGTGCTTAAACTCTGCACTCTATGCGCGATGTTTTATCCGGGATTAAATATGACACAAACTATTACACGCATTTTCTATTGTGAAATCTTGACACAGATCACAAGGCAATTTCATTGTGTGCAATGAAGGTCCAGGGTTTTCAGAAAACCGAAAAGTTTCATTTTTAGTTTTTACTGTTCTTTGTGAGTGGTTTTGGTTTTCCCCAGCTCTCCAATTTCGAACGCAAAATTAAAAAGTAACCTTAATTCGTACCTTCATTGGCGCATCAGATATGAGGAAATACAATATTTCTGATCATTGGTTTATTCCTCCTCTACTTTCAGATGTTGTGTTTATTGCATTGTGTAATCTCTTCATCAAAAACTTAAATAGCCCAATCAGTCTGGGCTTATAATGTTGTGGTGAAAATGAAAACATGCCAGGCTCAGGTTGCCGGGATGAGAAAAACAGCAAAAAAGCCCAGAAAATCCAGTGCTACCACTAAGTGATATACAAGACATGTGTGCACTGCAAAATTCATTATGGGTGAAAATAGAGTAGTTATCTTATACACCCAGAACTCATATCACCATCGCGGACACATTTGATCGTGGCCGGGTCTCGTATCATATTTTACCACGTATCAGATAAATGTATTTCGTACAATATTCAGAGATCAAGCAAATGGAACTGATTGATCTAAAATTAAAAACAAAACACACACACACTAAATAGAGAGGTTATATCTATTATATAGTTCAGTAACTCGCAATCTTTGGCATGAGTCACTGACCAAACTATACACTCTTCAGGCCTTAAATTTGGCAGGAAGGTGGCAATTGAGATAAGGAAGATGATGGCTATAATTAAAAGTTGTTTACTTCAAGCATGTATCTTAGAAAAATAACAATGTTTATTGCTATGTAACATCTGTATTTTTAGCATGTTTGTTTCGTAATATTATATAGTACCGTGCATGTCATAAAAAGTTACCGTATCAAGCGTTCAGTTTGGTGCGTAGTGTTCTGGTGCCCATGAGTTCTGAAGCAAGACTGTAGTTTATTACTTTTATTATATGAGAAAGAGAGAGAGAGAGAGAGGGGGGGGGGGGCACATGATTGTTTATTCCGGGCAATGCCCGGTGGGACATCTAGTTATTATATAAGCCCAGAACTCATATCGCGGGCACATTTGTGTCATCATGACTGTTTTAAGTAATTCAACGGTGTCGTATCAAATTTTGCCGCAGATCAGATACATGTATCTCGTACAAAATTCATAGACGAAACAAATGGACCTGACTGATCTAAACAAAACAACAACCCCACACCAGATAGACATGTTTTTATCTTATAAGCCCAGAACTCGTATCGCCGGCACATTTACGTCATGGCTGGTTTACGTACTCCAACGGTGTCGTATCAAATTTTGCCATAGATGAGATATACGTAACTCGCAAAGAAATTCGGAGATCGGAGTAAAGAAACTGATGGATAAATAACAACAAAAACAACAACAGAACGTATGTTTCATGTCTGAAACACCACCACAAGATCTGGTGACGTCAACCCTGTGTAAAATATTCCTGCACATCTAAGTCATTATTTGTGTGCATGTGTAACTTTAATACGTCGCTCGCGGTTTGATCGAGTACACATCGCCTTCTCTAATAAAGAAAAATCATGGATCATCACTGGAAAAAAGCAAATTTCACTCCCAGACCACGGAACTTTCTCGCTTGATCATGAATTGATTGAAATAACACAAGCACCTGCTCAGCAAAGGTTTCACCCTCGACTTTTTTTTTTTTGGTCAAAGTTAAACAAACAAGAAAAGAGAAACAAAAATGGCGTGCATGTCACGAGGTGTCTTGGCCCGTGAACCGTGGAAGTTACAACTTTGCCTTCAGAACGTAATCTGGGATGGATTTTCCAGCAGAGATGTAACTTTTTGGATCAAGTAGTAAAAACAGGAGGGTCTGTCAGTTTCTCGAGTCGGTAATCAACGCCATGGGCAATGAAACTCATCAATACCAGACAGCTGGTCTTCGCTTATCTGGAAAGCACTCGCCGAATCTGGTTACATCAAAACGTAATGCAGTAAAAATGCGCGATAACTGCCGATGGCGCGGGACGGAGTTGAGTAAATACTGCGCATAACAGAGTTGTAACTGGTTCTGACTTTCTCAAAATCAAGTTTTTTTAAGTAAAGCTTTTGGTGTTTTGTCAGTTGACAAATGAGCAGAGCGATGGGCCAAGCTGTTAGCATGAATGCACAAAGATGAATCATCTTCACGCTAGAAACATCACTTCAACACATGGGGACAAGGTGGTCTAGAGACAAGGTGCTCGCCTCTCATACCGAAGGTACCGGGTTTGATCCCTGGTCGGTGCAGGCGTGTTGGAATGTTTTCGGTGGAAAAATTCCTGTCCCTGATCCTATGGTAGGTAGGATCGAGCACCTAGTCTTCTTGGATAAGGACGAAAAACTCAAAGGGCCCGGGTGCACATTGCGCATGTTAAAGATACCTCGGCAGTTGAAAGTCGAGAGGAGCAGGCCGAACAAGGCCGTTGCCCGGGCAAAAATTCTCAAACTCAAATCCCTACCGTAAAAACACACAGAAACAAGAACAAGAAAAGTGAGGTGTACATGCCAAGAACAGCGAAACTTCCTAAAATAAAGACCTAAAACCCCAACAGAAGCGTAGAATCATTCTCAGATCACAGTGTTCTTCCACCAAAATACAGGCTACTTCACAGCAAATTTTGCCATAGATCAGATATATGTATCTTGTATAAAATTCAGAGATCGGACAAATGGACCTGACTGATCTAAATAAAACAACAACCCCACACCAAATGGACATGTTATCTTATAAGCCCAGATCAACAACAGCTGCAGCAGCAAGAAAATCAACCTACAACTACGACAACACTAATATTTTTCAACTCTCAATCCACAGCAAACATTGGTACAGAAGTCTCACCATATCACCAAAGAATTCCAACACACAATCGCAGTAACAGAACACAAATTTGCCGAAAAGCCAGTCTAATTCCAATGAAACGTAGCGATAAAAACACAAAGCAAAATAACGATCAATCAAAACCGCAGACTAAAAAAGTGACATCTTTGGAAACTCACGAGAGAATCTCGGCTCGTTGTGCAGCAAAACTAGCGTCTGAACCGTGCAAGGAATACAGCCATTTCACCAAAGAGAAACCAACCGTTTTATCTACTGTCCGTGACGCACCAGCTCTTTACAACAACAAAATTCAAAACTTTTCTAACTTTCCCAACAACCCAGAAGACGTGAAAAAGACAGATTAGATCCGGGTTAGTAGGAAAGCATTGCCGGATACAGTAGCGGTCCTTGTGGGGATTGAGATATGATCAAGTTAACAACAAATAAAACTTAGATTTTGCGCTGAGATATTTAAAACTGTACAGTAGCACTTTAAACTTGGCCTGTGTACATAAACACATTTCCTGGATTTGAGATGCCCGGACTTCATTTTTTTCCTCTACAGTTAATCACAAGATCACGTAAACCGCACCCAGTCTATTCGAAAATTTGATTTACTTTCCATAAGGGGATGGAATGACTGTGTTTGATATGTCGGCTCAAAGGTGAAGACTTAGTGGTAAGAGAGCTTATCCCAGTAACAAGAATTTCGTAGTTCGAATCCTGCTCGGGCCAGGCATCTTTCCTAAATAATTTCTCGCGGTGATTTAGACACCCATTCGTCGTCGATCCCGCTGTACTGAAAGAGAAAGGAATGCGTCAACTCATCAGCTGTTTATGGTAACCTACCGTCCACATGACAACAGAAGGAAAATGAAAACAGCTCCACCATGCGCGGTCTGAATGGGTTTTAATTTTCAGCCATTTTGCCGGATGGCACTGGATATTGTGTTCACAATTATATCCATTCACAAACTGATATTACAATGTGTATTTTACCACACGATAACAACACTCGCATCCACGGAAGAAGTACAAGAGCTCACGCATCGCCAATCTTTGGCCACTGTTTTTATTTTAATTTTGGCGTTCCCTTTTCTTTGCTAGAGCCAGCGATCCATACTTCCTCAACAATGCTGCAGATCGAACAGCTCTGGACGTGTCCTAACGTCAGTCACTTTATTGGAGAAAACTTTAAACTGGTGGTGAAGAATGAGGGAAAAGGTCAGGTGGAAATTTAGAACAAAGACCACGTTTGTGTAGTGAGCTATGGCAGAGCCATTGTTTCATATCGTGCAACATCCAGTGCTCCGCCTTTAAAATAGACGGTTCTCAAGCTTAGCAAACCATGGCCCGTGCATGGGTGGTGAGCAATTCCTTAGAACAGACACGGGATAACCTACGGTTCGTGCATGGGTGGTAAGCAATTCCTTAGAACAGACATGGGTAAGCGACGACCCGTGCATGGGTGGTAAGCAATTCCTTCGAAAAGACCTTCCTAAGAACATACATGGGTAAGGCACGGCCCGTTGGCTGGATCCGGCCTCCCAAGCAATTCTGCGCCTTCCCCGGTCAGTGCAGGCATGTTGGAGTTTTTGTTCGGGGAAAAAAAAATCCTGTCCCTGATCCTTTGTTAGGTAGGATCGAGCACCTAGTCTTCTCGGGTAAGGACGAAAACCTCGGAGGGCCCGTGTCCACGTTGCCGACATTAGAGATAAGTTAAAGATACCTTGGCAGTTAAAATTCGAGAAGAGCAGGCCGAACAAGGCCGACTGCTGGGGCAAAATTCTAAAAAACACATCCCTACCACAACAAGAAAAATAAAAATAAAAACCAAGAAAAGTGAGGTGTAAATGCCAAGAGCAGCGAAAACTTCTAAGCTAAAGACTTAAAACATTGTCCGTGCCGGACTTTGAGCATAACGAGCTTAAAAGCAAATACAAGAACACAGTGTAAAACTGAAAAGAAAATGGTAGATCGCTTCTGTAACCTACTTACAATCCAATCTTCCCGATGTTAATCGAGTCCCCCCCCCCCTCACCCTCCCCTCCCCCTTCCCTTTCCGGCCCGTGAATCACGGAGCTCTCTGTTCGCTCCTGAAGGGAGACGTTTCGGTGTCTGTAACGACATGTTGTAAGAACTTGAATCCACCATTCATCCAACGCCATTCTCCGACCGCACGAATGACTCATATCTAATTAACTGATTTGCGTGCACAATAATTAGTAACATAGTTGGGGAGGGGGAGGGGGAGGGGGAGGGGGCGGGGGGGGGGGAGGGGAGTGTTAAACAATGTAGAAAAACAACAACCAAAATTATCCCAACTCTCAAAAATATTATTTCTCAGAGCGATTTCACTGGTCGTGTCCACACCATCCGCTCCGCTGTTTTTACGGAAAATGACGTATGTTACAAAGCAGAGCGGAGCGGCTGCAGTGGACAAGACCACTTAATGTACTATTAACCGCAGAGTGAAATGGATAAATCCCGGTCACTGCAACCTCGGCCACTCAACAACACAAACATTTCACTGGCAATAACATCATGACATCTCAGGCTGTGGGAGAAAGTTAAAATAACAATTCTAGTGACATCCCTATTGAATATTTTAATGCGTGAGGATCAGATCTCTATTCCACTTTGATAGATCAGATGAGGGAGTCTGAGACGGAAGATCGGGGCCACTAATATTGGTTTTAGACTTAAAAGTTTCCCTCTCTACCTTGTGAAATAATACAGGAAATCTGGGGCTTAAAGCTGTATTTAAAAAAAAAAGAAATAATGATAGTGATGGGGAGATAACTTGCTAGTATTGACTTAGGTGTATTTCCATTTCGATTCACACCCTTTAAATGGCGACCTTTGGTTTTGTTTGTTCTATCTCCATTTTCTCAAAAACTGGAGATCTTTTAGTTCGTAGAAAAGGTATAATTAGTACGTAGAAGAGATATAACAGGCGCACCACTTTGATACTTGTTTAAAACGCCTTGTGGCACTTATCAAGTTGTTTCACAGTTCCGATTTATTCTAACTTCTTATCATAATACTAAAGCTTCAAACGTCTAATGTCCAATTTCTTGGTTGTGCAAAATAGTGGAGTTGGAACAGTCAAGGAATAAAGTCACGAACTGTAGCAAATGTAGCAAGGATCTTCTGTCAAAGTCTCATATTCTATTACATTATGGGTTGAGTCAGACAATACATATGCAACACAACATAAAACCGAATGGACTCTAGAATAAGAGTAGCATGGAGCTACTTTGGAAAAGACAGAGAGATATTCCTGGACCACGAACTGCCAATGTCCCTGTGGTGACAAGTATTCAACCAGTGCAGTATTCCAACGATTACTTATGGTTGCCAAAAAATGTGGTCGATTACAAAAACAACTTAGAAACAAATTAAAAACTACCCAGAGCGCAATGGAAAGAAGAATGCTTAATATCAAACTACAAGGTAAAACTCCCCACGGCGAAATACGCAAAGAAACAGAAATAAGGGACATAGTAAAATTCATGCTACAACAAAAGTGGAATTGGGCTGGGCATGCGGGAAGGATGAATAACAATAGATGGACAAAACGCTGCAGTGGATGGCAACCAGGGACAGGAAAAAAGACCACGAGGACGACTAGGAAGAAGATGGAAGGATGATATTACAACATGGATGAGGAAGACATCAGACAGAAAGGAGTGGGAGTGGCTTTGTCGGAGGGCTACATCCTGCAGTGGATGCACAATGCCTAGCCTAACCTAGCCTAGCCTGGCCTAGTCAAGTATGGGTTCAATATCAGACAGACTAGAAAAGTCTCGATTCCCAAGTATCATTTTGTAAGTTGAAGGTCTCCCAAAACAGAAGAGATTCTCATCTTGCTTGCTTCCCGGTCGGTGCAGGCACGTTGGAATTTTGGGGGTTTTCCCATATTTTCTTGTCCCTGATCCTATGGGAGGTAGGATCGAGCACCTAGTCTTCGCAGATAAGGGCGAAAAAATCGGAGGGCCCGTGTGCACGTTGCGCACGTCAACGATACCTTGGCAGTTGCAAATCGAGGAGAGCAGGCCGAACAGGCCACTGCCCGGGCAAAATGAAATAAAATGTATCCCTACCACCCCTCGCCCCCGCCACCCCACCCCTAATCCCGAAAAAACAACAACAACAAACAAAACAAACCCCGCCGACCGGTGCTGCACTGTGGCGACGACGTGTTTGCTCCAGTTGTAACTGGGCTGCAATGACACTAAGGCAAATTTCCAAATGGGATTAAAGAAGTATACAAAATACAAAACACAAAATACACAAATGTTTCACGTTACACGGGGTACCTCAGCTACAGCAGTTTGAGAACACCTTCGCTGACATCTAATCTATATTGCATCGACCCATATCCGTGCATTGTTGACTTGGATAAAGGTGATGACGGCTAAGACAATGCATAACGGGCAAGGCTTCTCACATCGGGGGGCGTCACGCTCCACTGGTAGGGTCGGGGAACTGTCGTAAGCCGATTATTGAGGCATGCACTATTGTATTACCTTCTGATTCTGAAATGTAGTTTTATTTCTCATTAAAATTTACTGATTTGTAAGAAGTTGTTATTGACGTTTTGAATCATCTAAAAAGTACATTTTATTGTTGGTCCCATAGAGGTTCAGTTTGAGTTAGAGTTAAGGGTTTTACGGCGCGTCGGGATTTCAACGGCCACATTACGCCTTTCGCGGTCTCTTTGGGTATATACTATCCATGTCTGGTATTCAGACCTTCTAGATTTCATAAACAGAATCAAATAGTTCCGTATTAGTTGTATCACATTGATAAACTTCCCAAAAAAGGTTTATAGATATAAAAATATCTGAAAACAATTTTGTAAATGAGTATAAAATTTTTCAAATAGAATTGCAGATCTTAGCCTCTTTCAGAAAGGACAAGACAGAGTAGTAACACTCGGAGGGGGTGGGGGTTGGGGGCTGGGATAGAGGAGGTTTGCATCGACAAACAAACCCCCCCCCCCAAAAAAAGGGGGTGGGGGGAGCGTGTCTGGAGAGCTTAAGTACACTTATGAATAGTGGTAATGAATAATTATAAAAATTATAAAAAGTTCAGTTTTACTTACGTCATTTTTCCTCTCAGCAAATCAAATTGTTTTGATTATAATAAAAAACTATCTTTCCAATGAAACAGTGAAATAATCCATACAAAATACCCCACTTGACGTTTTCAAATATCACGTGCTTGTCATCGACATTTACCATTCTAATGGCTGTTTGCTGGTACAAGGAGGTGGGGAGGGAAATGCCTTGAGGACAATCGTATGATAAAACTACTTGTGGGAAGAGGATGAATGAAAAATAGCTAAAGTCTAGCGTACGTATTTTATTGGTGCCCCTAAATCACTCCTATTGTGTAACAAATTAAGTTGTTGTTATAAGTACGTACGGTCACCAAGCGTTTCGCACTCGGGGCACGTACGTATACGTGCCTATTCCTAACCCCGTCCTTATCCTCAACCCTAAATCTTATCGAATCCCTAATCCTGCCCCTTTACCCTTTAAACCAAAAAATAGAAGGAAAACAAAAGGAAAATCTGAAAGAATAATTAATTAAGGCTGTTGTTAGGAGTCACAAAAGGCTTTAAGTACGTACCCCTAGCGCAAAAAAAAAGCTTGGGGGACGTACGTACTTGTGACAACATTCAACAAATTAACGCTGTTCCGTTGAAGGACGGAGTGGGTCATAGCTGTTCCGTCAGAGATGCCAGGTGGGTCGTGAACAGAATAGTTTAAGAATCAACGTATCAAAGGCCCAGGTCTAGTTCAAGCGTTATTCTCTACAGACATTGATCAATAACCGATCACGACATATTGAATACAGCGTAAACTTACTCAAACGATCGAACTGAAACTTCGAAGGTAAACATTCGCGCTTGAAAGAATCTGCTTAAAGGTCGAGCTCTAAAGTTGTATACACTTTGAATGCCAGCCATTTGCACTGAATAATTTGACACACAAGTAAGTAAAATATTTAACAGATATTGATTTGGACACCAGCGTGTGGCACGTCTTTCGAAAATATTAGAAAAAGTCAAAACTGTGCTTCGAACAACGCTTTTGTGGGCAATTATCTGGGTAATAGAACTTGTATAGAATGCCCAACCGCAGGGTCTCGGAGTTCAAAGACATTCAGGAAAGAATACACCAGAAAGAAGTCACTTGACATTTCCCGTGGCTTTGTATATGAAAAGTTTTCCTGGTCGATTTTCAAGCGCAAGATCGATGACACTGACGATCGAACACATTAACAAGCTTTTGTCTTAACTGTTTTCTGCCTGTTTAGTTTGTTGCTTAGTTTATTTGTTCTGCGTCTACACAAGCAGCATTAGAACGTCTCGTATCGGGGAGGAGCAAAGTGTGGTTAAAGTAACAGGCCGGCAAATAAATGCAGTAGTAGCAGTAGCAGCATAAACAACAGAAACAACGACAACAGCAAAAACAGATGGGCGGACAGACAGACAGACAGGTAAGTCGGTGGGTCTGTCGGTATGTAGACAGATAGGTAGATAGATAGATAGATAGATAGATAGATAGATAGATAGATAGACAGACAGACAGACAGACAGAGACAGACAGATAGATAAATAGACATAGATAGATAGATAGATAGATAGATAGATAGATAGATAGATAGATAGATAGATAGATAGATAGATAGATAGATAGATGGATGGATGGATGGATGGATGGATGGATGGATGGATGGATGGATGGGTGGGTGGATGGATGGATGGATGGATGGATGGATGGATGGATGGATGGATGGATAGAGATAGACAGACAGACAGACAGACAGACAGGCAGGCAGACAGACAGACAGACAGACAGACAGACAGACAGACAGACAGACAGACAGACAGACAGACAGACAGATAGATAGATAGATAGATAGATAGTTAGCAACAACGGCATGAGCAACAAGAGGAGCAATGACAACAGCAACACCAACTACAGCAACAGCAGCAGCAGCACAACAACGACAGCAGCAGCAACAAAAGCAACAGCGGAGTTTCACCTCGGCGCTCTTTTCTAGTCAGGAAATGACATGAATTAAGCCCAGTGAATACCGAAGACTTTTCACAGAACTCAATGACTCAATGAGACAGGACATTTCCTGTTGGCAATCACAACTTCATCACAACTTAGCTTGTACCTCCGAGTCACCAGCACAACTGCCAACAACTTACACTATTTAAGTCAAATCACTGAAAATGCACAAAATTTTGACACCTCTTGTCCTAAACACTGGCAGATCACAATGGTGTCACAACAGAGAGGGACACGCTGGTCTAGAGGCAAGGTGCTCGCCGCTAGCGCCGAAGGTACCGGGTTCGATCCCAGGTCGGTGTAGGCATGTTGCAATTTGTTTCTTTTTTTTTTTTTTTCGGAGGAAAAATTCCTGTCCCTGATCATAATGGTAGGTAGAATCGAGCACCTAGTCTTCCCGGATAAGGATGAGTGCACGTTGCGCACGTTAAATGTACTTTGGCAGTTGAAATTCGAGAAGAGCAGGCCGGACAAAGCCGCTGCTGGGGCAAAATTCTGAAACACTAATCCCTACCACAAAAACACACAGAAACAAGAACTAAAAAAAACAACAACAACAACAAGAAACGTGAGGTATAAATGCCAAGAGCAACGAACCTCCTAAAATATTGACCTAAAACACAGCACAAGAGTGTCTATACCAATACATACTATAGACCCCAAAACACACTACAACAGTGTCTATACCGATACACACTTCAGAACAAACAACATAAAACTCCTCCTATGTAGCCCTCTTAAATCTGTCCCAGGATGTTAGACATTAAACTCATTAATCCAACTTGGTCTGTCGCTTGGAAACACAGTGAAGACCACAGGAGAAAGACGCCAGTTGTCACAAAATGAAATTTGTGGTGAAATTCGCATTGTAAAGTTTGAAAGTCCAGAAGTTGCATTCAGAATGCCTTATCTAAATTGGCTCCTATTGCTGGACAACGATTGTTTTTCACTCAGTCTTGTATGAGAGGAACAAAGCTAAAGATATTAGCTGAGAGCTGAGGGAGGTAACCATAAAACTCGCATTTTGTGGCAGCTGACGCCCTTCCACTGTAATATTCAAGTATCTATTATATATTTCAGTAACTTGCAACCTTTGGCATGACTAACTGACCAAACTTTTCACTCTTCAGGCCTTAAATTTGGCAAGAAGGTGGAAATTGAGATAAGGAAGATGATGGCTATAATTAAAAGTTGTTTACTTCAAGCATGTATTTTTTTTTTAAATGACAATGTTTATTGCTATGTAACATTTGTATTTTTGCATGTTTGTTTCGTCGTAATATTATATAGTACCGTGCATGTCATAAAAAGTAACCGTATCAAGCGTTCAGTTTGGTGCGTAGTGTTCTGGTGCGCATGAGTTCTGAAGCAGGACTGTAGTTTATTACTTTTGTTACACGAAAGTGAGAGAGAGAGAGAGAGAGGGCACATGAAGATTTTTTCCGGCCAATGCCCGGTAGGTCATCTAGTATACTATAATTTCACAAAACCACACAACTGATAACTAATATTTTAACATACTTATTCCACACATCTCTCACGGCACGTTCTACCCCTGAAGTCTTCAAATATCTTACTTTAACTTCCATAAAAGCCCAAAACTGACTGTAAATACATGTATTATATTATACTTATTCCACACATCTCTCACAGCACGTTCTTCCCCTGAAGTCTTCAAATATCATACTCTAACTTCCATAAAAACACAAAACTGACTGTAAATACATGTATTATATTATACTTATTCAACACTTCTCTCACAGCACGTTCTTCCCCTGAAGTCTTCAAATATCATACTCTAACTTCCATAAAAACACAAAACTGACTGTAAATACATGTATTATATTATACTTATTCAACACTTCTCTCACAGCACGCTCTTCCCTTGTAGTCTTCAAATATATAGGGCGGCCTACCCTAACTTCCACCAAACCACACAACTGATAAATAATATTATAACATACTTATAACACTTCTCTCACAGCACGAAGATCCTCAACTCCCGAACACCAAACTGAGAATGAATAAATTTAAGCCCTACATCAGGACTAAGATTAAAACAAAGTTGAAACTCTAACCTACACAGCGTTACAAGTAAACCAACCCCACCTTGTTAAGAAATGATTTTTTTTTTTTTGCACTGTCACACATCAACTACGTCGTGCGTAATTTTGCGAGTCCCCTCTAAGAAAAAGCCGCAAAAATCTAGGGGCCCACACATCACGAACTTTGCTAAAACTTTACTAAATCCTCCCACCTGAAGAGGATTACAGGTAATCCCAGGCATACACACGTGCACTCACACGTACACACAAACGTACACACACACACGTACACACATGTACGTAGACACACACACACACCCGTACACACACACACACATGTACACACGACCAAACCTTTCAAGTTCTACCAGGACGCGCGCCCTTAACACTTAAGAACACAAAGATGACATAGGCTTGTCATTAGTCACAAAGTGCACCAAATTTATTCAAGACAACTTTCAATACTGTTTCACCGACGGATCTGCGGGGCCAGGTAGGCTGACAGGCTGACAGATCAGTTCTGTGGGCTGGCAGAGTTGAGGGCGTGGAACAACCAGCCATAGTGTGAAATAGTTTGAATGATCCCCCCCCCCCCCCCCCAAACCCTCCAGAAGTTCATTCACCGAAACTCCACTTTTCCCCCTCCTAAGTTCCTGTAACTTCGTTTAAGTCCTTGTTAATATTTTAGTGAAACTGATCTTCTCAAGCCGGATCTTTCAGGCTTGGGGTGCAGGGAGTAGATATATGATAATGTGTACTTTTAATCCTGTCTCTAATATTCTTTGTTTTGACACCCGAACCCACGCAAGATGGACGTAACTTGAACATTTATAAATCTGTTCGTAAACTGAGTTTGAGTTTGGGTTCAATGGCGCATAGGCAACATAACGACCACGTTGCGATTTTCACAGCGTTTTGGGTAACTTACTGTTGATCAATTAAAATTTCACAATTAAAAATCTAACGGGAAGACGTGTAAAGTACGTTTATCTGCACAGATGTAAACAGAGCTCAAACATTTTCAGCCGACATTATGAAGGGCCTACAACACACTTTGATGTAAAATTACCGCACATCATTATGACGTTGCCAATTGGAAATTTACCAGAGTATTAAATATCCTGAATCTCTTGTTCTGTCCACCAGTTCGAGATTAGGAAGGGCATTTTTCTAGTTATCATTCGAGATCTTTTGGGCTCCTCGGAAAAAGCCGGGGGGGGGGGGGGGCTCAGTCAGTTTTTAACTCTCGCTTGAGGGAATTCTCTTTCATACAAGCACGCCACGGCGTCAGATCACTGAAGTAAGCCAAAGTTCATCTTACGACATTTTCCCGTAACTTAGTGAAGCGTCGCGAATTTGAATGTTTAATCCTGTGTCGCCCACTTCAAAGTTCAGTCATGCGAGACCAAGCCGGGCTGGAAGGTGCATGAGATTGCATTAATCCAAAGTTGTCAAATGGCAAGTACGAATTTTTGATATGAAATCACTTCATCAAAATTCTTAAGGACATCAATGAAAATTGCCATCTCACTACCTCGTACGTTCCTGGAAACTTCAATGGTGTGTATGTGTGTGCGCGCGCGCGCGTGTGTGTATGTGTAGGTGTGTGTCTAGGTGTGAATGTGTGTACGTGTAGGTGTGTATGCGTGTACGTGTGTGTGAAGGTGTGCGTGCCTGTAGGTTTATGTGTGTAGGTGTGTGTGTATGTGTAGATGTATGTGTAGGTGTGTGTATGTGTGCTGGTGTGTGTGTAGGTGTATGTGTAGGTGTGTATGTGTACAGGTGTATGTGTAGGTGTGTATGTGTGTAGGTGTGTGTGTAGGTGTGTAGGTGTGTAGGTGTGTAGGTGTGTGTGTAGGTGTGTATGTGTGTAGGTGTGTGCGTGTAGGTGTGTGCGTGTGTTGGTGTGTGTGTAGGTATGTGTGTGTAGGTGTATTTGTAGGGTGTGCGTTGTGTGGTTTTGGGGGAGAGGGGTCCAAGCTGTTTTACAGACAAACATGTTGCTGTGGGCGCGTAGTCGAATTATAAAGCCAAACAGAGAAAATACGTAGTTCCATTTATTGTTCAGCAATGGCATGTAGTGTCAAATACCACGCCTCCCTAACAACATACTTGTCATAAAAATCAAAGATACCTGACGATATCGCCGCCCCTGTAATGTTCAAACTGTAAAAATTTTAATTTAAATAATAAAAAAAAATCAGTAAACAATTTGACCCTTGAAACAGCTGGATTGCAGATCCTTATTGAAAGAGACGATCATAGCCACAGGCAGTTTACACAATCCATCAATCTGTCAAATGGGGGAAAAAAACATGACATTATTGTACCCTTGAATCAGCAAAGACAGGATTTTGCTGGAAAGGTTTACGTGATATTCGGCATTACGTTTGCCAGCCGGGGAGTCAATGGGGAACAAAGAACAATCTTGTTTAGTTCACAATCAGGGAAATTTGAACTCACTCAAGATCACAGCAGGGAACTCTGTGACGGCTCCGAGAAGCAAAGACTCGCTCGATACCACAGGAAGGGACTCTGTGACGGGCTCCGCGGAGCAAGAGTTACTCAAGGTCACGGCAGTGGACTCTGTGACGGCTGGGGAGGGGCCGGGGGGGGGGGGAGGGGGGAGGTTAAACACCTTGCGCACTTTAAAGATACCCTGGCAGTTAAAGCGGAGAAGGGCAGGCCGAACAAGGTCGAACAAGGTCGCTACCCGGGCAAAATTCTAAAAAACGAATCCCCAACCACAAAACCACACAGAAACAAGAACAAGAAAAATAAAACCAAGAAAAGTCAGGTGTAAATGCCAAAAGCAGCGAATCTCCTCAAATAAAGACCTGGACACATTCATGTGGTCGAAGTCAACCGCACAGTTTAAATATTTGACTGAAGACATGCCCAGTCAGTGTCTAGATTTCATCACATCGCCAACGGGTTGCGTACACAAGTCCAGAAATTTCAAACTTTACTGAATAAGTGCTCTTGTCCACAACATCCGCTCCGCTATTTTTTACGGACAATGACGTATGAAAAACTCTCTTTGCCTCTATAGCAGTGAGGAGCGGAGCGGAACGGATGCTGTGGACAAGTATACAAAGGACAGGTGTAGTAAGACGAACATTACTTGTTCTTCTAGCTAATCAGCAGTCGTAAGTCTCTACTCAAAAATGTGTCTGCAAACTCATAGTCTCTCTATGATGTACATTTCATATCTATCCCCCCCCCCCCTCCCTCACCCAAAGGCTTGTGCACACCAAATTTCTATAATCTACTTTGTATTGTTGCCCCGGGTAACTAGGTTTCAACATGAAATTTCATTCAATATTTCACAAGCGGAACATTCAAAATGTTGTCTCTGTTTAGGCAGTAGTTCAACAAGTTCTGGGACTTTTGGCTTCCCCAGAATTGCCGCCAGCGGACGGAGTATCGGTGAACGATGTCAACCACATTAAATCATAATGAAACACGTGCAGGCATACAAACGTGCAGACTGCGTATCCTTTAAACGGGACAACGCAAGAAGTGCGTCTTCAGTAGGTCACCAGTAGAGATGACGCTTTAAAACACGTTTGCACTTTGTACGAACTGTTGATCTCGTATTGTAATAAGGAAGCGCATATCCGTCCATACATGGACAGTGCATATCCGTACAACGCACACAATTCGATGACGTAGAACACACACCGGAATACTATACTACTGACCTTGTCAATTTGCATAGTTTTTAAAAATATCAATCGGCTTAGTAGCAGAACAATCCGACTTCTGCTCGTAGATTGCGTGATCTGCGCTAATAATATACTTGAGTGTACGTCGATCACTAATGGCTTCTCCAACCCCTTTTCGCCTAATCAGTCAATCTGACTACCGCCCATTGATACAAACTGACTAGACCCTCACGCCCCCAAGGTCCATCTGACTATTCCATGTGTTGTCACTTTAAATTCGTGAACACCATACCAAGTTTTGTTTCAGCAAACCTTCACCAGTCGCGCTTTTTGGTAAACATGTTGTACGGATATGCACTGTCCATATCCATACAACATGTTACACGGATATACACTTCCTTGTAATAAACGCCTGTGAGGTCAAAACTCCAACCGATCAGTGCGAGACAAACCTTGAAGGTCAGATGAACGAAGACACGCAATTCCTGGACCACAAGGAGCTCCAGAGAGGTACACTGAGACCATGGACTGCTGCAAAAGTTGAACGCACGCATGACACATGGAGTTTTGTCTAAACGAGCCACTTATTCGCAAAGATTCCGAGTTCCAAATAATGCAGAATAGCTGATGTTTTCTAATGGCAATCTTACCCCGTAGACTTTCAGAGTGAATCAAAGTGGCAACAGGCCAAAAGGCCGGGTACTTACATTTTGAATGAAAAACACATTGACTTTGCACGTTTTAATTGCCATAATGTTTTAGATGTAGACAGGTTTTTACGGCAGATTTGATGTTAAGGACCGCAACTTTTTTTTTTATTTTTTATGTGTAAACATAATTATTAACACTTCAAGAAACCAAACGAAGATGACATGTGTAAGCAAAGTAACTGTTCTTGTCCACAGCATCCGCTCCGCTGTTTTTACGGACAGTGACGTATGAAAAACCCTTTTTGCCTCAAAAGCGGTAAGGGGCGAAGCAGAACGGATGCTGTGGACTAGTAATTAGTATACAAAGGCGAAGGGTGTGTTACGTCATTGTCCGTAAAAATAGCCGAGTGTAGTAGTGGACCATCGTAATCAGGGAACAGAGAATGTAAGCAAAGTTTACTACAGCGCCGATTGTTCACACAATGAAGTGACCCGTTATACAACTTCCCATTGCTTTTAATGCCTAACATAGAAATATTAATTTATGTCATCGACTCAGTTTTTATGATAGAACGTTGCCAAACAAACTGATACGGCCTCTAACACCCAAGACAATAACTCTCAGCGAAATAATTATGGACTATGGACATTGAAACTATAAAATGTTAAGACATCGCCGTAAAGGAGCGAATATAGATAGATAGATAGACAGACAGACAGACAGACAGACAGACAGACAGACAGACAGACAGACAGACAGACAAACAGACAAATGGATGGATGGATGGATGGACGGACGGACGGACGGACGGACGGACGGACGGACGGACGGACGGACGGACGGATGGATGGATGGATGGATGGATGGATGGATGGATGGATGGATGGATGGATGGATGGATGGATGGATGGATGGATGGATGGATGGATGGATAGATAAGATAAGGTAAGGTAAGATAAGATAAGATAAATTTTATTCGTCCTTGTACAAGGAAATTTGTTTTGATCATTGAATACACAACAACACAGTTACAGAAACAGAAATTATAATATATAGCGCGCACACGCACACACACATGTAAATATATATACACACTAACAAATAGATAGATAGATAGATAGGGGAGACAGAGGAAGGGAACGAGAGAGGGAGAGAGAAAAAGGTAGAGAGAGAAAAGTGGCCCAAAGAGATGACCAAATTTCTGAGCTGGTCACCTGCGTCAGTTTGTTGCTGACAAAATTTAATATGGGTCAGTAGTCACTGGAATACTAGAGCGATGAGTTTCTGATTAAATTTCGTCCACTGAATGAAACATCTAGTACAGGTTCAGTTACAACTGATACCCAGCAACCATAGATATACCATTACACCAGCAACCTACACGCGCACAGGGTTACTGGGACCTGGTAGTTCGTGCTTGAACTGGTCAGGTTGACCTACTAAAACATTCAGTGTGTCAGACACGCCTAACAGTGAAGTGGTTTTTGAGTCTTCATTTGAGGAGGTGTCGCTGCCCTTCACAGTTACACCTCACTTTTCTTCTTTTTGTTTATATTTCTTGTTTTTGTTTCTGTGCGTTTTTGTGGTTGGGATTAGTTTTTTAGAATTTTGTGCCCGAGCAGCGGCCTTGTGCCACCTGCTCTTCTCGACTTTCAACTGCCAAGGTATCGTTAACGTGCGCAACGTGCACACGGGCCCTCCGAGTTTTCCGCCGTCCTTATCCGAAAAGACTAGGTGCCAGAGCCAAACTACCATAGGATCGATGATAAGAACTCCCCCCCCCCCCCCCTGTCACGAGCAGAGTTAGGGTCTTGGGGATGTTACGACTGCACGAGAGGCAGCTAACTCACACTCGGACACAACCACACAAGAAAAGTATTAAATAACTAGAGCGTATATATGTCAGGCCGGTCAGGCCATAGTTTACATAAATATTAATAACAAAACAAAAGACAATAGGGGTATATATTCAAACCAAAAAACTCTAATTAATAACTTAACCAATGATATTCATGTAACTATGGAGGTACTGCAATCAATAGCAAATAGGTATATTATACGAAACTAGGTATCAATTTAAAGTGACAGTTGAGTCGCCACTGGCCAGTCGCCAGGCAAACTCTCCATAAATCATATGGGCTTGAATGTTAGGAGAGCCCAGTACGTTCAAAGCCTACAGAAGCACTCTTCGGCTTGTAGGTAATTTAAGCAGTTGCCAAAAGACTATATTTTATGCACAATCACTATTCAATTCATCAACAATGTGCTATATTATTCCAATCATACTATGGCAATAGATCTATGATACAGGACACTCGTGGTCGAGTGCCAGCTGGGGTTTCCTTAGTCTTCCTATGAGGCTGTAGTTCTCTCTCTATCTCCGATCTCTATTATGCTTGAACAAATAAGATATATTACCATTGGTCACGCCTACTGGTAGGCGCGAAGATCAATATAGCGCAGCGTGGGCTTTCAAAGGTCAGCCCACTCAGACCTTTCTTTCTAGAGCTCAGTCAGTCCGTTAGCAAGGACTTCTTGTCTTCAAAGCACACAGTTCAGGTACTGGTCAACCGGAGATACTTCACGACACGATGCTTCTGCTCGTCTGTATTCACCAAATCTGAACGTTACACGATGTTTTATACTATCTGGCTACCCAGCAGTGCTAGTCCGCTGGCCCAATTAGTTCAGCTATCTCATAGGTCGAAACCTCCCACCATTTTAATTGTAGTAATACGTCTGCACTATTCTACCAGCCAGTTAACGTGCAAAACTTGTCTAGTCATAATTAACAATGTCAACTAGCCCCACCTTGTTTCACCCCTACTCCATTACTTATTAATCACGAACATTAAAACCGACAAGCGTGCATCTAACCGTTTAACTTTACATTTATTTACTCACCAACTATAATTCGCGAGGGCCGTTCAAGGCCACCAGCCAATTTCTCATGGCCCTGGAAAAAAAAAACAACTCACTCTCTGCGTGAGTTTTAACAACATCTGAATCTGAACCAAAAAAAATAAAAATTTTTCCAACAAACCTGCACCGATCGAATCCGATACCTTCGGCATGAGAGGCGCTTCTAGAGGTGCTTCTAGACCACCTTGCCCCCGTTTTTAAAATTAAAAAAAAGTAATACAGGACGTACAGGTACATTTAATACCCAGCAACCTACATGCGCACAGGGTTAATGGGACCAGGTTGTTCATGCTTGGCTGGTCAGGTTGACCTACTAAAACGTTCAGTGGGACAGGCCAGTCTAACAGTCAAGTTGAATGTCCTCAGGTTGCACGGAGAAGATCAAATAACATGCAGAAAGCGGCGACAATATTGAAATTTCTATAGGAGACGTCGTAAATCAAAATGAGGAGACAATTTTAGGTGTCGGGTTAGGCAAAAAAGACTGCACAATAATGCCAAAAAAGCAAAATATTTTTACGAGGAAAAAAACCCAAACCATTTCTCGTTGGGTCCTGCTTTAAGGGCCCCTTTCCACGGTCAGCACTTTTTGGTGCGTTTTACGTGCGTGTTACGGACGAAACAGCAGGCGTAGGAGGCATCCTACTGTTGGAAACAGGCTGGTTTTACTTGTACATACGTACCCCCACCTCCCCGTGTTTTGCTCTGGAGGCGCGTACGTACACGTACCTATCCCTATCAACCCCGTCCTTATCCTGAACCCTAAATCTGATCGAATCCCTTACCCTACCCCTTGCTTACCCTTTCTACCAAAAAAGCAAAAAGAAAATCTGAAAGAATAATTAATTAAGGCTGTTGTTAGGAGTATTTCGGGAGGAGCTCTCTAGCTCTGGAGTCAGAAAAGGCTTTAAACTACGTCCTCCTTGCGCAAAATAATTGGGGCACGTACCTACAGGTAACAACAATGTGGAAAACGCACAATGGATATGAAAAGTAAGAAAGACATCTGCAAGACGCATGCATCTAAGAAAATACGTATGCCTTAATGACCACAGCACAAAATTGTTCAACACGGTAGGAAATTGCCGCTTTGATGCATCATGTAATGAAGGAAGACAAGGCCGATATAACAGGCTATCAAGATCACACGGCAAAGTGGGGGCACGTTGTCCTAGAGTCATGTACCGAAGGTACTCAGTTTGAACTCCTGTCGATGCAGGCATGTCGGATTTTTTTTTGTTTTGTTTTGGTTGGGGGGGGGGGGGGGGAGAGTCCTGTTCCTGATCCTATGGTAGGTAGGATGGAGCACCTAGTCTTCTCAGATAAGTAAGAAAAACTCGCAGAGACCGTCACGATGTCAGACACCTTGCTAGTTGGAAATCGAGAAGAGCAGGCCGAACCGGTCGCTGCCGGTTCAAAATTAAATAAAATTTGTCCTCACCACTCCCTCTTCCTCCCCAGGAAAAAAAAAAGCACCGACCAGCGCTGCAGGCAGCACTGTGGAGACGACATGTCTGCTGCACCTGTTACTGAGCTGCATTGACACCAAGGCAATTTTTCCCAAATGGGATTAAAGTAGTATACAAAATAAGAAATACAAAACTATAAAAATCAATTTGCACTATATAATACCTACAACTATACACCAATAATAACCGTAATGAGCTCACGAGCACAATTGTAATGAATAGGATAGTTTTAAAAAAAGGACAAAAGAGCAATTATTCCGTTTTGACACGGCAAAAAAGAACTTGAAGAAAACGAACATGACACAAAGATTTGTTCTGTTCTTGAAGTAATTGATACGGTTAAAATTTCTCCACGTTAATCGCACACAATACATCTCCTGGAAATTTGAATCCTACTTTTTAAATTATCATTTTACCACCAATTACCCCATCAATAGGTCCCACTCAATCATGAAGTCCGGGTAACACGATAGCGTGGCATTGCCTGACGTGAAACAAACATTTTCTGACATAAAAATATAAATCCTACGTTTTAAATTACCATTTTAATATCAATCATCCCCTCAGTAGGTCCCACTAAACCATAAGGTTTGGGTTACACAATAGAGTGACACTGACTGAGGTGAAACACACATTTATGACCATAAAAATATGAATCCTAGTTTCTAAATTTACCATCTTAACATTTAAGCCCTAATCACCGATAGGTCATATTAACTCGCGAAGTTTGGGTTACATAACAGATCAAACAATTATCAACTTCCCTTGTCTTAAAAATATTGGGGGACACGGTGGTCTAGAAGCAAGGTGCTCGCCTCTCGTGCCGAAGGTACCGGGTTCGATTCCCTGTCGGTGCAGGCATGTTGGAATTTTTTTTGGGGGAGGGAGAAAAATTCCTGTCCCTGATTCTATGGTAGGTAGGATCGAGCACCTAGTCTTCTCGGATAAGGGACGAAAAACTCGGAGGTCCCGTGTGCACGCTGCGCTCGTGAAAAATACCTTGGCAGTTGAAAGTCGAGAAGAGCAGGCCGAACAAGGCCGCTGGCAGGGCAAAATTCTAAAAAAAAAAAAATAGTCCCTACCACAAAAACATACAATATATTAACAAGAAAAAAAACGAGAAAAGTGAGGTGTAAATGCCAAGGGCAGAGAAGCTCCTAAAATAAAGACTTAAAAACAGTCACAGCCGTCGAAAATCATACTTGGGTCAACCCGATACTAACCTGTGTATTTGAAGGCCTGATTCTAACACCACATTTCCGATACCAAGTGTTTGTAAACACAGAAGTTAAAACAGGCACATAGGTTTAATCCCACACAGCCAGAATCACAGTCTTATTGTAACAATGCGTCAAAACTAACTCTCTCACACACGAAAATAATGTAAAACACAAATCCACTCCAGCACAAAAATTATGCAGAAACAAGAGACGCGCTTTTCAGGGAGCTGCATTGAAAAAATATTCCTCTTGACATCTTGAAGTGGCGTTCATGCATGACGTGTGCGCACGACCCCGAACGCGCACCGCCGCAACATGGTAACGGGAAAATGGCGCGCAAAACAAATAACGCGCATACGTTTTTGAAAGACGCCTGGGTTTCTCTGTGGGTCTCTCTGCTCTCCTAATTCCTTGCATGCTTTGCTTTTTCTTTTTTTGTTTTGTTTAGGTTTCGAGGTCGCCGAACCCCGGGGCGTGAGCAATGTGTACTCACTTGTAGGGCAGAAAACGGAAGGGCGTAGTTCACCACAGTGGGTGGGGGGAGAGAGAGGGGGGGAGGGTATGTGAGTACAAAGACTGGTGTGCCTGAAGAAGGTGGAGTTAGGTGCATCTGGAGGGGCGGGGGGGGAGGGGGAATGTTGGAGGGGATGTCTGAGATCTCCTGTTTCTGTAGGATGTATTCTTCATTGCAATGAGGTTTCGTTCAATAACCTTTATGAAACAAAAATGGCATATAGGCCTTTTGGGGGGGGGGGGGTGGGGGTGGTTTAGTGTGAGCGGTTGGAGTGTGTGACAGGTCACTGCTAAAACAATGAGTCAGTTTTCAGTTTGGTATGTCAGAACTCCTCGTGGGAATCGGCAAAGCTGAAAGTAAAAAGGGTTTTGTGTTTTGATAGCTGTAGGAAGACAGAATGTAAAAATAGAAGCCCCTTACCGCTCCCTGCCCCCTTTCCCCTTTTGTTTGTTTGTTTGTTTGTTTGGTTTCAAGAGGTAATCCATAACACCTATTGACTCTTCCCTCTTCCTCGCTCTTTTTCGAAGACAAAGAAAGAAAGAGAGAAAGAAAGACAAAGAAAAGTTGACAGGACGAATGCTAGATGTGATGAGTAATGACACGGCTTTGGGGGCGGGGTGGGGGGAGGTTGGTGGAGGGCGACAAAGGGTTAACGGAGCTATGAATAGCAAATTTCATTTTTCGCTCTGATTCATTCACACACGTCATGTTCTCTCACTCCGTGTCCCTTCCCCCATCTCCGTTCACTCCGCCCTCTTTTCTCTCTATGACGCCAGGCAGAAACGCCGAGAACCCTCATGAATGACTGTTTCACTTCCAGAGGGCGGGGTCCGGTCTAGAAAGTACTTGACTCGGGAGGTGGGGTCGGAAGGGAGGGGTGAATGGTGACATCATGCATGTACGCCTGTACGAAGGCAGCAGTTCAGTTGCTGTGCCTTGAGTGTCACGTTAGGTGTTGCGATTCTTGATGATGGCACTTCTCAACTGCAGCGGGGATTTGTGGGAGGAGCGGGGAGGGTTCTACTTGTCTTCATTCATTTGTTGGTGACAAATTTTAATACTTTCGTTGAGACAGACAGACTGACAGACAGACAGACAGGCAGGCAGAAAGGTAGACTGACTGATAGATAAATAGACAAACAGGCAGACTGACAGATAGATAAATAAACAGAAAGAAAGACAGTCAGACACACAGACAGGCAGACTGACAGATAGACAGACACACAGACAGGCAGACTGGCAGATAGACAGATAGACTGACAGACAACCAGATGGACAGATAGATAGATAGATAGATAGATAGATAGATAGATAGATAGATAGATAGATAGACAAGGAATTAAAGACAACAGAGAGAGAGAGAGAGAGAGAGCGATAGAGAAATGGGGAGACATTCAGACACAGAAAGAACGAGAGAGAAAGAGAGAGAGAATGAGAGAGAGTGAGGGGCAGAAAGAGAAAGAGAGAGAGAAAGAGAGAACGATGTTGCCGTTCCATAAATGCTTTTCTTCAAAGGGACCTCTCCACACAGTTCTACCATCAAACCCGCCCCCCCCCCCTTACATCCCAATCCTACATTCCAATCGTCCCTTACCAAACACACAATCCCCAGGAATATCAAGTATTGTACCACATACGAGGTTAGCGTGGCCTAATGTTTAATCTTCCGCGCCGCCATTATGCTTCTTCTGTGATTGGTCGCTCCCGTAGTGCTATAGATAGAAATGGGAGGCGGTCTTTAAAAAGCTTTGTGGGTGCTCCTCTATTTTTAACCTAGGTCACCACTTGGAGTTTCCCAAGCTAAAAGTAGCTTCTGTATAAATAAAGAGAGAGAGAGAGAGAGGGGGGGGAGATAAAGGGAGGGCGGGAGGGAGGGCGAGAGAGAGAGAGGGATGGGGAGAGAGAGGGAGAGAGAGGGAGGGAAGGGAGGAGAGAGTGGGAGGAAGCGAGAGGGAGAGAGAGGGAGAGAAAAACAGGGAGGGAGATAGGGATGGAGAGAGAGAGGACGGGAGGGAGGGGGAGAGAGAGAGGGGGAGGAACGGAGAGAGAGAGGGGTGGAGGGAGAGAGAGGGAGAGAGAGGGAGGGAAGGAGAGAGAAAGGAAGGGAGAAAGAGAGAAAGAGGGGGAGGGAGGGAGAGAGGGAGGGGAAGGAGAGAGAGGAGGAGGGAGGGGGGAGAGAAAGAGGATGGGAGGGAGGGAGAGAGAGAGTGAGGGGAGGGAGAGAGAGAGAGGAGGAGGAAGGAGGGAGAGAGAAAAAGAAAGAGAGAAAGAGAAGAAAAAACTCTGCGACAACTCTTCCATTTTAATCTAGGTCAAATACAAGGAGGTTCCCAAGCTAAAATTAGCTCCTTTGCAAAGAAAAGGAAAAACGCAGAAAACACAACAAAAACCCATCTCTGTTTCAGAAAGCATGGATATAATCACACACTATATCAATAGACGAGGTTTGGCAGCGCGTTTGTTAGGATATCGAAATGCAGTGTGAGTTTGTTATTGTTGTGTTTGGCGAGTGCAATCTGTTTTCTGGAAGTCCAACGATGCTGCATGTCATTTCTTTCTTACATTCTTGAGCCATGAGTAGGCATGTTTATCTATCTATCTATCTATCTATCTATCTCTCTCTCTCTCTCTCTCTCTCTCTCTCTCTATCTATCTATCTATCTATCTATCTATCTATCTATCTATCTATTTGTCTGTCTGTCGGTCTGTCTGTCTGTCTGTCTATCTATCTATCGGTCTGTCTGTCTGTTTGTCCGTCTGTTGTTTGTCCGTCTGTCTGTTTTTTTGTCTGTGCATCCGTCTGTCTGTCCGTCCGTCTGTCTGTTTGTTTGTCTGTCCGTCTATCCATCCATTCCTCCGTCCCTTCGTCGGTGCGCCCACGCGCCTGCCTATCTATCTATCTATTTGTCTGTCTGTCTGTCTATCATTTATATATGTCTGTGTGTCTGTCTGTTGGTCCATCCGTCCGTCCTCCCTCCTTCCGTCCGCCCGTCCATCCATCCATCCATCCATCCATCCATCCATCCATCCATCCATCCATCCATCCATCCATCCATCCATCCATCCATCCATCCATCCATCCATCCATCCATCCATCCATCCATCTATCTATCTATCTATCTATCTATCTATCTATCTATCTATCTATCTATTTGATGCAATCATCAAAGTAAAGGCGGGCCTGGAAGTTGAAAGTTCAGATGGTACAAATTCTACAGCGTCATATTCTTACCTGTAAGGGCCCACATCTTCTTCGACGTAATCCAATCCGCATGAGGCACCGTACGCTGTCAGTGGAGACCCTCGGTACACCTGAAGCTCTTGTGTGAATTAAACTACTGTCCAGCTGTTCAAACTGATCAATTTACAAACTAAGCATAAAAAAAAGCACTGTTTACTTTCCAATAGCCATCAAACTGTTGTAACTGTCTCTGTGGATCTACGTGGGACACGAACCTAACCCTTGCACTGTACACTTTGGGAATTACGTCACATTAGCACCCCTCACTGTATAGATTAATAGGGACGTCTATTCTCACCACTAGGATACCGTATACTTTACATGGAGGTCCTAACAACGAAAACGATTGAAATATTAACCCTCTGATGCCCAGTGTACCTGATTTGAGATGGTGACCCGAGCCAGAATGCTCTTTCTTGGATACATTTGCTCTTCCTATTTCATTAACAAACCATTTTTTTTGTTCTAATTAGATATTCATATTAAAATTTATGCAATAATCTGACTATTTTAAATCAGTTTTGCACTATTTCAGAAGTTTTGGAATTAGCAATTTTCATCTGAGCATTAGAGGATTGAAGAGTAAGAAAAATTGTCTCAAAAGAGAGATACAAAATGGAAGAGACAGCGTTCTACATACAGAAAGGTATAACAAACTCTTTAATGGCCTGTTGGCACTTTGATCTAACCAGTAGATATCAAATACAACTGCGTCGGCCACTTGGACATTCGTGAAGTAATATCGCCAGACATTGAACTTAAGTCAACGAACGTCTATCACAAACGCCTCAAAGACATATTATACTATACATGGAAAGACCGAGTATACTGTTACGCTAGAAGGAAGTAACTCAAATCTTGCAAGGACAGATACCGAAGAAACGATAGAGTTATTTAGTATGATTCTTTCTCAGAAGCTACAGAAGACCAACAACACGTTTCCCTATAGACAAATGCACGACTGACTTAATGAATATGCGATTGAAAACCAGGGCCGTCAACAAATGACCCCTTTAGAATGACAAGGTTCTATCTCCACTTTTTGGCTGAACGGAGTTACACACTACACACTTCTTCTGCAGGTCTTCTTCGTTGTGTGTCAAAATATCAAGCAAATTCGGTGTGTAATTTGTAAATCTTACTAAAAACAAAAAATTCTTTGCTCTAAAAGCTCTTGAAAGACACGAAACTTCAATCCTCGATTTCTCAAAAGTTGACGGAAGGGATTTATTTAGAACCTTGACATTCTAAGGGCAAGAAATATTTTCAAGACATGCTCACATCAGACAGTTTCTCGAGCACATGTAGGCGCTCACCTCCAAATCACAATTGCATGTACTCACGCAGAATAAATACAGGAAAGGCACATTCAATTGTACTGGAAGAACACAACTTCAGACAAAATACCAGTCTCGCTCAGAGAAATCCTTTATATAGGCGTTTTCCAAGCAGCAAGATTAATGGGAAAATAGATCAGTGTAAATAATCTTGCTCGGAAGAAAGAAACCGTTTGGAAAATTTCTCGGACAAAGTATACACACCCAAGTGACCCGTTCTCTCTCAAACCTAATTACCGGTATCCACAGCGCACAGTGACCCCATCTCTCAGAACCTAAATAATGGGATCTACTCCGCGCTGGTTCCTACAACATCTATTTCTCACGCCCGGGCAAGCGAAAACACGCCCACAGACGTGGAAACAAAATCACATAATGTTTACTTGATATCTTTCTCCAGACCATTCCCCTTTCTCTCGATATTCCCTCTTTTCTCTAATCCTTTCTTTCGATATTTGGATATCCCCTCTTTTATCTCATCCTTTCTTTC
>OZ007583.1:39442367-39544867 GCA_963931925.1 Onchidella celtica | reverse complement strand
CACGTGTATTGCATCAATCGTCTCTATGACATTTTCCACATCTCTGTCGACCAAAGGACTTTTCCCACATTGTTCCAATCCAAACTGTTCCTGCAGACTTCACATTTCGTCAGGCGCCAAAACTTCATGAAGGGGATGAAAAACATGCCGCATTACGCACCTTACATGAAAAGTCACAGTTATCGCCCCTATTTTACTCCAAGGTCGACAGTCCAGATAATTATTTTGTCGGTCTGTCGGCATTGTCGCTGTCTTCCGACAGATCTCTGATTCACCCGGCTAATGTCAGTCGGTGCTGAGGCATATCTGTGCACAGGCGAAAGGTGCCTGGGTAGTTGGTTCTATGTGATTACTGACCAAGAGATGGATCGTCTTGGTTGCGGTCTGAATATAACAGAATGACAGTATTGGGGACATACCGGTTATGATCTGAGTTTAATTACTCGTATAGGGTTCTGGCCGTATCGACTGACAAGTTTCATCTCTGGCGGTACCAGGTGGTGGCAAAAAGATCATTAAGAAGTATCTTCATTGTTCTTAGAGGTTTTGACTAAAAAAGACAGCTTGTCTATTTCTGCAATGGAAAGAAACAAACAAACACACACACACCGTGGTCTAGAGGCAAGGTGCTCGCCTCTCATGCCGAAAGTACCGGGTTCAAATCTCGGTCGGTGCAGGCATGTTGGAATTTTGGGATTCTTCTCATACTTTCCTGTCTCTGATCCTATGGGAGGTAGGATCGAGAACCTAGTCTTCTCGGATAAGAACGAAAAGTTCGGAAGGCCCGTGTGCATGGTGGGCTCGTTAAAGATACCTTGGCAGTTGGAAATCGAAAAGAGCAGGCCGAAGAGGCCGCTGCCCGGGCAAAATTAAACAAAATCCATCCCTACCACTCCCTTCCCTCACCCCTCATCTCCTACCCTCCCCCTCCCCCCCGCCAAAAAAACAAAACAAAAACCGCCGACCGGTGCTGCACTGTGGCGTCGACGTGCCTGCTCCACTTGTAACTGGGCTGCAATGACACGGAGGCTAATTTCCCAAATGGGATTAAAGAAGTATACAAAATACAAATACATCTACATAGAAAATCTGTGGGGTCGGAGCAGAGCTGGAAGGAAAATCCGCACGTGGCAAACAGAAAAAGTTCTATGCAGAAACGATACAATAAAACGCTGAGGAACAGGAAAGTCCAATGAAGCTTTCAGTCACATGACCTTCTACAGGGAAAAAAACAACAACTGAAACAATTAACTGGAGTAAGTCCCCCCCCCCCCCCCCCCTCCCCTCCCTTTCGCCTTACCGGTATCTATTCATCATTAGTTGTTTTTATAAACAATTGAAGTGATTTTGTTTTGTACCATTAATATTGCAACTGTTTTAAATTTTTAGTCTTTCCCAAAAGAAAATGGGGGGGGGGGGGTGGGGTAAACGGGACGAAAAGGGGTTGGGGGGCCCCCGCTCTGAAGGGTGTAATTGCCAAAAAATCATTACTCTCCCCACTCACCCCCACCCCCCGCTCCCCCTTCCCACTAATCACGGGATTAGATCGGCTCATCTACGCACTAAGTACTACTGTGTCATGCTCACCCAAAGGTGTCTTCCCACCCCACCCCACCCCGTGCGTGTTCTACAACCACAAAACTCACGTTACGCCAGACGGACATACAGCACCACCTACCCCTCCCTGCTCACGCCAAGACGTTTCACCATTATAGAACACTAATTACTCACGACAAATCTGGAAACTTCGTGGCGGGAAAGGGGTGGGGGGGGGGGGTGGGGGGGGGGAACCTTTCCAGAAAAACCCAAACATCTGCTATAGTGGTAGTTTTTCTTATCAAAGATGAAAAAGAAAACCCAACACCGAAACCAAAAAAAAATAAATAAAATTGTTGTTACTTGCACGTACGTACGTTCCTCAAGTGTTTTGCGCTAGGGGTACGTATTTTGAAGCCTTTTGTGACTCCAGACCTAGAGGGCTTCCCCCGAAACAGTTTAATTAATTATTCTTTCAGATTTTCTTTTAGTTTTCCTCCTGCTGTTTTGGTTGAAAGGGTAAGGGGGCAGGGTTAGGGATTCGATAAGATTTAGGGTTGAGGATAAGGACGGGGTTAGGGAAAGATATGTATACATGTGCGGCGCTAACGCAGAACGCTTGGGGTGCGTACGTACAAGTAACAACAGCTAATATGGAAATGTTGAGGATGCCAAGTAGATGGGGAAAAAAAGACTATGAGATCCCCCCCCCCCCCTTCCGAAAATAAACAACAATAACAACAAAAACCAGATGACTTTAGCTCGGGGCCGGGGGGGGGGGAAGGGGGGGGGTGGGGGAAGGGGGGGGGGTGGGGAGACAGAAAGGCAAGATATGGTTGAGCCATGAGATGGAGGTAGGATGGGGGTGTCGGATGGAGAATCTGACAACGATTTCGGTACAAATGCCGCGTTTACACAGTCGATTTTTCGTCTGCGTTTAACACCATACAACCGCACTTAATGTTTCAAAAGCTTACCAACCTACACGTGAGTTCTTTTTTAAAGAGCTGGATCTTCGAATTTCTAACACAGAGAAGCCAGTTTGTGGATATAAACAACACATTTTCCAAATTACTCACAACAAACACAGGAGCGCCACAAGGCTGCGTGCTGTCACCTGCCTTGTATACATTGTATACAAATGATTTCACTGTGACACACAACAACGTTTACCTTCTTAAATTTGCCGACGACTCTGCTATTTTAGGCCTTTTACCTAACTCTGGCCACGAATATTCTAACATTGTACAATCCTTTCATTGTTGGTGTAATAACAACTATCTTCTACTGAATGTTAAGAAAACAAAAGCGCTTGTTTTTGACTTTAGGAAAAATAACAACGATCCTGTTTGCCCTCTTACTATTAACAATGAAGAGGTTGAAATTGTCACAGAGGCCAAATATCTTGGCATTACTATTGATTCATTGCTTAACTGGCATGCGCATGTAACATATGTATACAAGAAAGCCAACCAGCGCATGTATTTCCTCAGAAAGCTCCGCTTTTTAAAAGTTAGCAAAAGCATTCTGAAAATATTTTACACCATGGCTATTCAGAGCGTTTTGATGTATGGAGTTGTCTGTTGGGGAGGAAACATCTTACAAAAAAATAAAAATAAGATCAATAATTTAATTAAAAAAGCATCCAAAATTTGTATCTGTGATCTGCCATATTTTGATGAGCTGTACACTGGTGCTTGTATTAAAAAAGCTAATATTATTATAAATGACCCCCAACATCCCCTGAACAAGGAATATATAAGATCTGTAAGAAGTTTAAGGCTGTTGTCAAAGAAAACTAAAACTGAGCGCTACTTTAAATCGTTTATTCCATCATCAACTAGGATGTTACAATAATGTCGTCATCTTGATCGTAATCTGTGCACAGTTGAATTATGTCCTGCGTGTCAGGTCAATGTGTTTTAGTTAGGGAAGCATATTGTGTGCACTGTTAATTTTGTTAATTTAGTTAATTTATCAGTGTGTGTGTATATATGTGTGTGTGCGCGCTATGTATCATACTTTCTGCTTCTGTAACTATATTGTTATGTATTCAATGATCAAAACAAATTTCCTTGTACAAGGACGAATAAAATTTATCTTATCTTATCTTATCTTATCTTATCTTACAACTCTAGTTAGTGGACAGTCACAGGAAGTGACATAATGCAGTGCCACTGATTGTTGGGTCGTTCTCAGCACTCTTCACGGGTAGCTTGCAGCATGTGGATGGGCCGTTTTGTACTAGATCTCTCTCTCTCTCTTCTCGAGAGAGAGGGAGAGGGAGAGAGAAAGAGAGAGAGACAGAGAGAAAAGAGAGAAAGAGGGGAGAAGGAGAGAGAGGGAGAGAGAGAGAAAAGAGAGAAAGAGGGGAGAAGGAGAGGGAGAGAGAGAGAAAAGAGAGAGAGGGGAGAAGGAGAGAGAGAAAAGAGAGAAAGAGAGAGGAGAAGGAGAGGGAGAGAGAGAGAGAAAAGAGAGAGAGGGGAGAAGGAGAGAGAGAGGGGGAGAGAGGGTAAGAGAGAGAGCTACAGAAAGAGAGAGAGAAAGAGAGAAAGGGGGAGAAGGAGAGAGAGAGACAGAGAGAGAGAGAGAAAGAGAGACACAGAGAGAGAGAAAGAGAGAGAGGGGGAGAAGGAGAGAGACAGAGAGAGAGAGAAAGAGAGAGAGAGGTGGGAGAAGGAGAGAGAGACAGAGGGACACAGACAGAGATGGAGACAGAGAGAGTTGTTTTTGATATAACCCAACTACTAGAAAACTAAAACAAATTTTTAAAATTGAAAAGAAACCACTGAAATTTATGAACCTGATCGATTTTATAATATCTTAATTGGAAAAAGAAATCAACAATTTATCTTTACATAAATTTAGGCTAAATCCCTTAACGAGCCGTGACACCTGAGTACTGTGTAGCTAAACTTATATCGAGCATCTGCGAACATTGTTAGAGAGGCTCATTTTGAGTCCTATTAATTTTAACGAGTTACCGCTTTTGTACGATGTATGCGTGGTCTCAGAACTTCAAGAGTTCTGATTGGTATTATAATAAGATTTACGTAAATTTAAAAGACCCTGTGTTTGGTAACACAGGAAAAAATATTCTCCGAGAAGTTTGTAAAAAATTTTGATTACCGACCACATAATGGTAATTTAATGAGAGTCCACGTCATTACTACACCAGGGCGGCTTCAGGTTGGGGAAAGAGAAGCTGATGAATGCAGAGGCGGAGACGCAGGGGCGTAGAAAGGGACACATCAACTCCCACAGATCAGACCTAGTCTTCTCAGATAAGGACGAAAAACTCGGGAGGCCCCGTGTGCACGTTAAAGATACCTTCTTGGCAGTTGGAAATCGAGAACAGCAGGCCGAAGAGGCCGCTGTCCAAGCAAAATTAAATAAAATTTATACCTACCACCCCCCCCCCCCCAAAAAAAAACACATAAGAAAACACAACAACAACAACAACCAAATATCGCCAGGCGGTCCTGCACTGTGGCGACGATATGTCTGCCCCAGTTGTAACTGTTCTGCAATGACACTTAGGCGATTTTGTCAAATTAATGGGATTAAAGAACTGTACAAAATACAAAACCGGGCTGCTGAGACCTGATAACTGTGTGTTGCGCAAGCCATGTTGTTGTACCTTTGACTCGACACGGCAAACGGAGTTAATTATTTAGACTTAGAGAGCAAAAGAAATGGCGAGAATACTGGGCGTGGCCCTATAAATGGTTCACGAACTTCACTGCAGGTTCTCAGAAACCCTTAGTTTCGTCTGTGTGAGTATTGAACGTGTGAGCTGTTAGTGTTCAGTGCTGGGACAGAGGATGGCGCACGAGAAGTGTGGCTCTTGACTGACATTACTTATTTATTGTAACAGTGAGACTGAGCATACATGCGTACATAGACACACACACACACACACACACTGTTATTTTGCTCACCACAGGGTAAACACTCTGTTACGTGGGGTTTACCTAATGTCAGGCAACACATGAGCACACACTTAATTTGCAAAGACAAGCAAACAGACCCATTTACATGCTGCACTGTCAACATACCACACTCCTACATACATAGGCCTACACATTGTCACCTAAGAATGACAAGGTTCTATCTCCACCTTTTGGCTGAAATTTTAATGAGTTACACACTACACACTACTTCTACGGACCCCCTCCACTGCGTGTCAAAGTATCAAGCAGATTCGGTGTGTAATTTGTAAATCTTACGAAAAAGAAAACAAATCTGTGCTCTAGAGCTATGATCACTTGAAACTTCAATCCTCCATTTCTCAGAAGTTGATGGAAGGGAGTTAGAATCTTATCATTCTATGGGGACGACATGTTAACACATACTCGCGAATACAACCAGGCACATACGCACACTTCAGACGCACACACAGATACATCTTTGTACGCAATCTTTCACTCACACACACACACACAAATATACACCCATACATACACAACCACATATACTAACACACTTCACTTGCACACACAGGGACACGCCTCCCTCGATGTGCGTACACACATAGATCTAAAATACACACGTGTACGAACCACCGCGTATTCACAAACGCAGCAAGATCCAACACAGAAAAGATCTGGCACGGATTATTACTGAAACACTCTGTGGTTGGCAAGTGTGGAACAAAATACACCACAACGACCATCGCCATCATCACCATCATTACCACACTACCCACCAACAATAGCATCCACAACAACAACAGCAATAACAACATCATCAACAACAACAACAGCAAAAACAAGATAACAAAGACAGCGACGGCGACAACAGCAACAACAACTACCACAACTACAACGACAACAACAACGACCACAACAATGATACAACAACAACATCATAACAACAACAACGGGACAACATTAGTAACAGCATCCAACCATCCTCCACACCACAGCCTACGGCAGATCAATACTGGCATAAAAAAATCTTTCCACTGACACTACATTACAGCCTTCATATGTCACAACTAAACTACCTGCTAGCCCATGTATCACGCACTTAAACATCATCATTATATTATACCAGGTGTGGCCAAACTTGCGCAATATAAGAGCCACATACGGTAAACTTCAGATGTTCGTGAGCCACAAGATGTGAACAAAATTTACACATACGTTTTTATTGTTATATGCGTATTATTTTGTTAACAAAACTTTTATACAAATGTTAAGAACTGCATGTATGCAACAAAATTTACTCATGTGTACAGTTTAAAAAACTGACAATTTGTATCAAATTCAGGAATCACAAAGTATACATACATACCAAATTTTAGCAATCTCAAGAAAAACAATTATTCGGCCAACATAATTATTTCCACGAGCCACATGTTAAAGGTCAAAAAGCCGCAGTTTGGCCACCAATGATATATTATAATTATATATGTCCATCTACATGCGGGGATCACATCAACGGTTCTCATACTGCAGGGTAAGAGTGCCTTCGACTCTTTTTTCAGTTTTCAACCCAAAAAGTATAGCTGAATTCGTTCTTTCGCATTATTAATCTCTACATGTATGAAAACCAATTTCAAAACTTAGATAACCACAGAACCTAGAAACATGCGGTTTGCGCTAGTTGCGCGTACGTGTACATACCTATCTCTAACCCCGTCGTTATCCTCAACTCTAAATCTGATCGAATCCCTAACCCTGCCCCCTACCCTTTCAACCAAAAAAAAAACAAAAAACAGGAGGAAAACAAAACAAAACAAAACAAAAATCTGAAAGAATAATTATTTAAGGTTGTTGCTTGGAGTATTTTGGGAGGAGCTGTCTAGTTCTGCAGTCACAAAAGGTATAAAAAATACGCACCCCCAGCGCAAAACACTTGGAGTCCGTACGTACAGGTAACAACAATCTTACTGTTTGGACAAGGACCTTTGACCTGTGCGGTGGTGATTGGGCCATAATATTATGTGAACCGTCCCAGTTTTAAATAGCTGCCATTTTGCATATAATGCAGTTAGAATTCTGGAATTATTTTTTTTTACTTTTCCTAAAATTCATTTAGGCTAATGTATGCCAAGTATCAAATAAAAATATACAGACACAGACCTTCAACAAATTGCGTAGGGTTTTGTCTGTATTCATACCATCTTACCATGTAAGCTTTTCACTTGCCCCCCCCCCCCCTTTCCTGTACGAGCATACGGCCATTAGGATAGTGAATGCCCATGATATGTCCTTGCTGTTCGAAAACGTAAGTGCCATTTTGCATGAACTGCTAGGTTCTGAGCAACTGAATTTTATATAATTCAAGAATTCGCTTTGCTGACAAACGCACATATTGCTACCCAGACACCCTTTCTCCCCCCTGCAGGCGCACGCATTTCATCTGCTAGGGGCATCCCCCCCCCCACCCCCAAAGACCCTTCTAGCGTCCACAGACTTTATAGATACATAGAAAAACTGGTGCTGTATTGAGAAATCGTCATCGCAAGATACAAGTGCTCCATCTCCCTGGACTCCACTTTTGAGAATTTTTACTTCAAAGTTTGAGCACTTGTGAACAAGGCCAGTGGCGTAGCTTGGGTTGCCAGCGCCTGGTGCAAGGCAAGTATTGCGCCCCCTGACCCCGAGGGCAGGCAAGCAGGCAGGTAGGCAGGCCGGAAGACGGAAGGAATTCCGAATGCGTTCCATAGATCGAGTGAAAACAATACATAGCTACCTCAGCGGCTTTCCCTGATATGTCAATCGGACTACTGCCCAGACGAACATCGGCCTACGGCCTCGATGATACAAACTGACTAGACCCTCACATCGTTACATATCAATCTGACAATGCCTATGCACTTGTCGAGCTATGGAACGCATTCGGAATTCCTCCCCGAAAGACAGACAGACGGACAGACGGACAGACAGACAGACATATAGATAGATACATATCGAGGAGCGAGAGAGAGAGAGGGAAAGAGAGAGAGAGAGAGAGAGAGAGAGAGAGAGAGAGTTGGCGTTTGCTGTCGGCTGTCAGTCTGAATGAGAGGGTCCTCCTCCCCCCCCCCCCCACACACACACACAAATGCTGGACAGAGACCCTGGGTGTAATTATCGAGTCGGAGGGAGTTTCGATCGTGGACGATAATAATAACGCAGTAAATCACAATAATAATTATAATAAGATGATGTGTCTACAATAGCAGGACCCTGGGGGACATGTGTGGAATGTTCCCGAAGACTCAACAGACAAGCAGATAGACATCTGTAATACAGCAAAACATAAATATAGTAAACACTTTGGGAAGAGTCCCTTGAGTCACACAATAACGATATTTCAAGGACGCCACTTTAGAACCGGCTGCTAGCAGAGGGTCACACGGGGGCTCTGCTCCCCCTCCCCCCCACCCTCCTTAGAACATGAAATATGTGCCCGTTGTGTAATTCAAATGGTACTCCTTCCACAAATTTAAAGTAACAAATCTTACCTTTAGTAGTCCAGCACCTTCAATTAATCCACAGTGTGACAATTCAGTAATCCGCAAAGCGAATTTTAAAAACACAAAACACAACAGACACACTCGGCTATAACTTTACATCCGCATAAATGAAATCACAATATTTTCACCACAAAACGTTTACATCCAGTCTGAAATATTTCTTCACAATTTCTTCACGAAATGAGAAAAACACTTCTAAACGCTAGATTCAAATCATTATCTTCATAATTTTGTCATTGATCTGAGGAAAGCATTTCCAAACATTAGAACTTAGATCTAATCAAATAGATTTTAAAATGAGCCTCATTAGTAATGGCGACATTCAGACATCAGAACTCGTTGTAAAAACGGATGCGTGTGGCATTTTTTTGAAAAGTGAAAATCGCTCACAACAAACACGCTATCAACACACCGACAAGACCTCGTTGTTTCAAGGGACAAATGATTTTTTTTTTTAAAGGACGTGTTTACTTTCGTTATGAGAAGAAAAGTTAAAGCTTAAGTATTTTTGAAATGAAATTATTTTATGCAATGTTGGTTTGTGGCCATCCACGAAGCAGCGACTTCACAACTAGGCTACAAATGACTTTGGTGTTGTTGTTTTTTGTAATATTAACCTCTTTCATCCCCGCCACCATGTACGTTTTTCAATAATGTCGTCATCTTGATCGTAATCTGTGCACAGTTGAATTATGTCCTGCGTGTCAGGTCAATGTGTTTTAGTTAGGGAAGCATATTGTGTGCACTGTTAATTTAGTTAATTTAGTTAATTTATCAGTGTGTGTGTATATATGTGTGTGTGCGCGCTATGTATCATACTTTCTGCTTCTGTAACTGTATTGTTATGTATTCAATGATCAAAACAAATTTCCTTGGACAAGGACGAATAAAATTTATCTTATCTTATCTTATCTTTAAGGCGGTCAGAATTACATGGGATCTAAGTGCCAATACAATAGAAAAGCCTTGTAATTCTAACCCTGAGTCAAGTCTGTGTTGCGTCGGTTTTGACTCAGACTCTCTTGGATCCAACAAACGAGACAGACTTGAAGGTATACATTGTATCACCATCTCACTTGTGCTCCAAGTCCCTGTAAACTCCAGAAAAACAGACTTGGTCTAATGCCTAAGGGATCTTAGGCACAAGCTATTTTGACAAGTGCTTCAATTACACGAGGGGGAAATAATAAAAACAAAGAAAGCTTAAAAAAAAACAACATTGCATTTACACATCAGAAATCTCACCACTTCATGATACGGCATGTTCACAACATTTGAAATCTCGCTTAATCAAACACACATTATGAAAACAGTTCATCTCATCACCTTGATAATTTTGAAACGTATTTGTCAGTGGCAAAAAAACGAAAATAAAACAAACAAACAGACAAGGGAAGTTAGTAATGATATCTTTGTATGATTGTCATTAATAACATGGCGGAAATGAAGGCAGAGAGCTGCAAATTTCTATTTCTTGTAAAAATGATCATTCTAGTGATCAAATAATGTTTTTCAATCCACGGAAACCTAAAGCTTACCAATCTAAATGATGGAAAAATGTTCTGAAGTAAATATATGAAAGGACTGATTAAATATTCAACATTATTCTCTTTGTAATTGATTCGTCCAAAACCAACAAGCTCTGTCGACCTGGGACTCTGCTGTATATAACGTAGGCCGGTTTTTTCTATAAGTACATAACAGCCACTTTGGGGAAACCCGGGTGGTCACTGGCTCCTCTTCCCATGCAACGTTAAGGTCCGGCGTGACCAAGGTGCTTGCACGGTCAGTTTTTGCCTAAACTGGCCTTTAATGCTTTGGGTCTGGCAAGATTTCCTCCCATAACACGTTGCTAAGGGACTTGAGAGTTGGGGTGGAGTTAGGTCGGGAGTAGGCCGGACAAAACATACGGGTTAGAACCTACTTCCTTGACCCTGAGGGGCACCGTATAAGAGACATACGTGCTCAGGGTCGTCCTTGTCATGGGAAAAGTGCTCTCGCAACTACATGGTCAAACGGCACACTCGGTGTGCTAGGTAGGGTAGTGTATGCTGGAGTCCCCGTGCCACTTTTTTGTTCTATTTTTGTTTGTTTGTTATTGTTGTTGTTTGTTTTCCTGATAACTCAAAACATTTGATTTATTCTCTTCTTTTTTCTTCTGATAGTCAACAACACGAGTTCACACGGGTTAACCTCTTTCTCTGTTTTTATTTTCCTCACTTTCTTTCCTGATTGTCAACAATAGCAGTTCACACGAGTTCACCTCCCTCTTTTCCTCACTTGTTTTAAATATGTATACATGTATCAGTAGTTGTTGCAGCAGTATTTTATTTCGGTTTCGCACCCACATTATTTTCTCCTTTCCTTTCTGGTCTTCCTACTGACTTTTTATATTTCAATTCATTATCCCTCGTGCTGTTCTTAAACACATGGCTTAAAAAACATAACATGCCGTTCATTTACTACTGCCTATTCTTCTCCGCCAAGGTTGTATCAAATTTAGGGGGATGAAAACTGAAAGCCAGCCCAAAGTATGATAACGAAAAGTATGTGAAAGGTGGGAAGTGGCTGTTAACGATTGACGCGAGTTAGACCCAAACTCAAACTCAAACCCACGTTTCCTGATAATCCGCACAATTCGCCACTTGCTTCGCTGTTCTCACCATTTTCTCCTGCCTGTAGTGTTGTTCTCTGTCTTCCAAAAACCTGTTGCTAGGGAACCGTGGACAAATTACACAGCAGAATAGAGAAAATAGTTGCGTTCACTGCTCATCTATAGCTTTCTGTGTAAACTACTACGGTTCCCTAGCAACAGCCCTTCCAAAATAGTTTTCCTGGAATTTCACATTGATCTGGTTTCCTTGCTTAATTTCTAAGCATTTAAACTGTATAAAATGATTTTTTTCCCTTATTAAATTACATGTATAGTCCCAGCTCTGTTAATCGTTACAACACTGTATAAGTCTTTGCAAGATGAAAAGAAAAGGCCTATGGCGAAGAGAACCCTCAGTAAAGTTGATAGGAAAGAAAATTAAATTTATAAACATGTCGATATGGCATGATAAAGGTGCAAAATTCATATTTATAGATTTCACCTTGTCATCCTAATTTTGTTATGAATAGTGCCCGTCTTCCGCAAGTAAAAGAAAGAAAAATATTTACAACATACTAGTGCTCACACGGACTTCTGCTTGTAAACAAAAAGTATTTCTGTAGGCCTATCTTTCATAACGTGTTTTTTTCAAACAGTTCAGACCACTACACAGTGGTCACCCCCCTTTCTTCGCCTCTCCTCCAAAGTAACATATCAACGGTAGACCGCCTGCATTATTTTCTGTGTACCGTAAGCCCCAACTTGCCATGATTGTTTTTGTGCCCCCACCACACCCCAATCACAGCGGAGAATCTATTGTGAAAGTTAAGCTTCGTGGTCCCTATTCCCGGAGGGGCCGTGCAGAGACTTTTCTAATGAGTGAATTTTGGATGTTGCTCTATTGTTCCTGGTTGTGAAGGGGGTCCAGATCCGTTTAAGCTTCAGGATCCCCAAAAATGTAGGCCCGCCACTGCCCATCCACCCACTCATCCATCCATCTCTCCTCCCATCCACCCACTCATCCATCCATCTCTCCTCCCATCCACCCACTCATCCATCCATCTCTCCTCCCATCCACCCACTCATCCATCCATCTCTCCTCCCATCCACCCACTCATCCATCCATCTCTCCTCCCATCCACCCACTCATCCATCCATCTCTCCTCCCATCCATCTCTCCTCCCATCCATCCACATGGATCTACATCCATCCACATCTATCCGATCCTATCCACCCACTCCCAACCTACCCATCAATCCACCCATCCACATAATTTCACCCAGGTATCTACTGTATCCATTCATCCTATCCACCTACACTATCAGTCTATCCATCCATCCCTCGGTCTCTTCCCCCCCCCCCCCAATTCATCCGTCAACCATTGCTACTCTCAAATCGCAAATTTCCAGGACAGTGCCAATTTGCAGAACCCTAAACTCTCACGTTTAGAACTGAGGACTCACTTATCTTCATCTTTATCTTTGTCATTGTAATCACATCATCTATTCATTAAGATCATCACATTAACATTATCTTTTCTAGACATTGCCATCATTATTGTCGTTGTGATCATTACCATCCCAGCCAGCAATCCTACGTCAATCCGACGTAGATTTCTGTAGGATTAGTCGGTTTACCACAGGGGCGGGTTTCCTACATCAAACCGATGTGGCGCAATATCGTAACCAGCGGATCTAAATAGGAACAACGTCACTCCTATGTGCAAAGGACGTCCATCCTATTAGTTGGATTTCCATCGGGTTACTGGCTGGGATTATTTTGTTTGCTTCATCACCTTCTAGTTTCATCATCTCTGTGTTTTAGAATGTTCTTTACATTAAATTTCTTTTTATTATCATCATTATTGTCAATGCTCTTGACCTTATGGCCATTTGATCATTAACACCATTAAAGTTAATGGATCTTTTCAAAATATTATGCCCCTTCGTATAAACTTTCTCATCGTTTACTTTAGTGTCCATTGTTCTCCTGTCTTCTTAGTCGTTTTTCCTCTTTTCATTCTTTTTCAATGCTTTTCCTTCCTTCGCAGGGAAATTCTCTTTGATAATTTGTCGGGGCACTTTAAGATATAATTAGATCTATAATTTAATCCCGATCACCAAGTCCTGTAATTTTTTTTCATCACCGCCGCACTGGTTAACCCTTTCAATGCTGAAACAGAATTGCTGTTAACTCTTTTGCTACTTCGTCAGTTACAGGTTTTTGTTTCTCCAATACTACCTTTTAAATACAGGCCAGTAGCCGGATTTAGATTCATATTTACCATTTAAATAACCGAAATAAGTGGATCTCAATACAGAGTGGATTTGAGAAAATCTAGCTTTCACGGCGTCAGTGGTCAAAGGGTTAATCTCCCTAGTACGAACTTTGACCCCTCTTGTTGATTATCTCCCCGGGTACCTGACCGCTAGAATGGCGGCACTGGTATGCTGTTGTTTACTGATGGCCTGGCGCCTTGGGCTACTTCATATCTTCCTATTGAATAAACAGTAATACACAAACACGGGCGTCAGTGATAAACTGCTGAGTAGCGCAGAGCAGAGTAGTTTATCATCTCATTACAAAAGAGTAAACGTACGTCTACCCACCCACTCACCCCTCTCCCTTTTCCTCACCATCACCTCTTTCCAAATCCAACCCTTTAGTATCCAGACACGAATCATCAATGACAGTTCAGCTCTAACTAGGTGCTGGACATGAAACTTTAACAAAGAGATCGTGACCACTGACCTCAAAATGACCATCACACAATCACTGATGCCTTGATGGTACTGAGTATGTACCAATACCTGGACACTCCAGTCCTCTAATGGCCAAGACTGATGGTTCCGGGGAGTAGCGCAGAACAGAATAATCTAGCACTCCATTACAAAAGAATAAACGCTACCCCCCCCCCCCCCTTTCCAAATCCGACCCTGCAGTGTCCAGAGCGCAATCATCACTAATGACAGTTCAGCTCTAACTAAGTGCTAAACATGAAACTTTAACAAAGACATAATGACCGCTGACCCAAAATGACCAATCACACACTGATGACTTGATGGTACTGAGTTTTGTACAATACCTGGACAGTTAAGTGGTCTAATGGCCAAGAGTAATGGCGGATTTGGGGGGGGGGGGCAATCTGTGTGAGAGAGAAGGGAAGAGAGGAGAGGAGAGAAAGAGAGAGAGAGAATGAGGGAAACTGAGATAGATAGATAGATAGATAGATAGATAGATAGATAGATAGATAGATAGATAGATAGATAGATAGATAGATAGATAGATAGATAGATAGATAGATAGATAGATAGATAGATAGATAGATAGATAGATAGATAGATAGATAGATCTCTTGTTCCTTTGCAAGGGTTGGCTACTAAACAAAATCTAAGCAAATAAACAAATAAATAAATAAATAAATAAATAAAAACTTGGCAGCAGGTTCACCCCGAGGAACACCTGGCATTTCGGCTACTGTTCCATGTCATAAAATCAAAGCACGTTAAGTTAAAAATTCCCTGTACTTATTCTATTATAATGTCTGTCCACAAAGTAGAATTTTATCGATCCATTTCACGCATAGTTCCTGGTGAATACATTGTTGTTGTGAGTTTGTGTGCTTGTTTGTGTTTGTATTTCCGCGGAGTTCAAGGTTTCTTACATGGTTGTTGTTACTTGTACGTACGGTCCCCTAAGTTGTTTTTTTTTGCGTAAGTGATACGTATTTTAAAGCCTTTTGTGACCTCAGAGCTAGAGAGCTCACTCCGAAATGCTCCTAACAACAGCCTTCATTAATTATTCTTTCAGATTTTCTTTTTGTTTTCCTCCTGTTTTTGGGGGTTGAAAGGGTAAGGGGGCAGGGTTAGGGATTCGATAAGATTTAGGGTTGAGGATAAGGACGCGGGTTAGGAATAGGTACGTAGACGGACGCACCCATAGAGCAAAATACTTGGGGTATGTACGTATAAGTAACAACAGCCTTTTGTGTGTGTGTGTGAGTGCGTGTGAGTGCGTGTGATTGCGTGTGAGTGCGTGCGTGTGTGCGTATGTGTGTGTGTGTTCCGCGGACTTCAAGATTTCTTACATCAAAGTGAGCTGTGGACATCGTGGCTGGAGAGTTCAGAGAAGAAAATGATTATTAAAAAGATAAGATAAAAATCAGTTGATCATTCCGTGAGGGAAATTCTCTTTCACAGAGCGTCTAAGATCAAACACATGGTACATACATGTCACTCATCATCACATAAACATATCATAACACAATAAGAGGCTTATTACATAATCCTGGATGTGATGTTGGAGGATAAACTACAGGGCCAGCCTGAGAAATGGAAATAATTACTGAAAATTCATGTTTTGTGAAACTTCGTTTTTGCCTGTTTAAAATTAAAGGGGTTATTTCCCATTATGCCGAAGTCCAACTCGACTTCAAATCAAACAGTATTGGTGGTTCCTTAAAGATCACTGAGCACTTTGTACACTGTGGAAATAGTATTATTTAATAATAAATTATGATAAGGAGTTAGAATAAATCGGAATTTTAAAACAACTTGATAAGTGCCACACCGCATTTCAAACAAAATATTTAATGCCAAAGTGTTTGCATTTGTTATACCTCTTCTACATACTAAAAGATCTCCAGTTTTTCAGAAAATCACGATAAAGCAACCAAGAACTAAGTTCTGCAAATATTTATTCACGGAATTACAGAGTAATTAAACAGACAATGGAAACGAAAAATGTTTCACTCTCACAAATCAATATTCCCGACTGCTCGACCAGGATTATTCTCCAGGTTGTCTTAGCTTCTCTGGGGCTCGGCTTTGTAGTTTCTTGTTTTTAGCAAATTCTATCACAACCCCCCCCCCCCCCTCCTCAAATTAAATTTCACAGAGAACGTTAGATCTCGTGTTCTCATTGTCATTTTTTAAATATTTTTTATAATCACCTCTCATCTTCAGCTGCTGTATGATGATTGTGCATGCCGTGATCTTAGTTCCTGTTTGTTCCAACTCCACTTTTTGCACAACTGAGATATTCAACGTTGAACGTTTGCGACTTTAGTTTTATGATACGGAGTTAGAATCAATCGGAACTGTGAAACTAGCTTGATAAGTGCCACAACGCATTTTAAACAAGTGTCAAGGTGTGCATTTGTCATACCGCTTGTACATACTAAAAGATCTCCAGTTTTTTTTTCAGAAAATGGAGATAAAACAATGTCTAAGGTCACGCACAATGCCTGGAGCATCGTCAAACTGAATACGATTTGCACTGACAGCCCAGTAAGGGGCCATCCTGTAAAGTATGTACATTCCATTTTTTGGGTGAATTTTGACCCCTGCCCCTCCCCTCAAACCCAAGCTCCCTCCATGTAGACTTTTCATATGCCTGGCTTCGCACCCCCCCCCCTTTCGTTTTGTACGAGTGTACAGTGTACGGCTATTCCTGTTTTGAATGTCTGGTAATAAAAACTTGATAATCTGAAACTTAAAACGACCTATATTTGATTTTTGTTGTTGTTGTTGAAAAATGTAAATAAACCCAAAGTATTTAACTCGTCACCGTAAGTAAAAAAGTGTACGGAAGTTTTACAGACCTCCCCCCCCCCCCCAAATTTCTTGTACGCAGGTACACTGAATGTACCCCCTCCCCCAATCCCACCCCACCCCCTCCTAGTGTACATACTCTATGGATGGCCTCTGAGAAGAGAATGAAATAAGCAAGAAAGGCAAAGACCTGGCAACTACAATAAACAAACACACAGGAGTAAACAGACACGCCGTACCATTAGGCACACACTCCACACACAGACATAAACACACACACAGATACATCGACACGTCATTATCACTTTCAACGAGTCGGCCCCCATAATGTGACTCTTTCCGTTCCTCCTCCCACCCCCCCCCCCACCCCAAGTCCACGGCCCCAGGTGTATAGAATGCCACTTTCCAAGTTCAGCGATAACTATGTTTATTTCTCAGGTGGATTCGATCACCGGGCAAATTTCTGTCTCCAGGCCACAATTTACATGCCATCGGGTAAAAATCCCGAATTATAGGAGCAAAAAATTACGCAGAATAAAGACAGTTTACCGTGAAAAGTGGCATGGTGACACTGAATCTGTGTTCTTTCGAACTACAAAGTTGGTGAGTGTGTGTGTATGAGATAATAAGTATAATAATTATTCTAAACTAGCGGAACTGTTGTTAGGCTTGGCCATGTGATAGGAAGATGGCACACCCGACAGAACTTTTCACTTAATGGCTCATTTTGCTCAAACACAAAGGGCCGTAATAATATAGGTGGCGCTCCACAAGTGGAGTTATACTTTCAAGCACTTTCGCTTTATCCGACTCGATGTTATCAATATGGCGAACGTTGCAAGAAGGATTTATTTAAATCTGTTTGGATTCTTGAGCATGATTAGGCCAACATTAGGTGCAGCTATGGTGTTTTCTTGCCTTATGATGCAAATTACTGCATACACCGTGCATAGCTTTATTTAAAAAAATGTGTTTATCATGTGATTTTAGGCATCAGCCATTATCTCATTAAATGAGCTTATGGATCATATTCCCATGCAAAGTGATTTCTTGATTGTAAAGTCCGAGTTGTAGCCCTATGTACCTGAAATTGAAATACTTTTTTAAAAAAAATTCTTTTTTATGCTTGCAATTCCCCGATAACCTATCGCCTTTCTATACTCTAATCCTGATTGGCAGTGAAATAAATTATACTCCAGTGAACAGTATGTGTGTTTACTTAGTGTTTACTATATGAAAACTTATTTTATGTTGTGATTTGTATGATTGATCCGACTTAAACGTTAACCAATTACTTAAAGTGATATTGATATGAACGAAACATATTTACTGACAGAAGCAATAATATAATACAAACAAATTAGGTGGGAAATCTGAAACCAGGCAGGGACTGAGATTAAAAGTAGGTATTCAAAACTGATTTTGGAAAGTCGCTGTATAGACACTTAAATTAAGTTTTCCAATTGAAAGAACTCACTCTCCTAAGAATTTTGATACCAAATTTGTCTCTGTATCTCAATATTTGGCAAGGTTATGATCATCTGAATTTTCATGAGACACCACCGGTGTGTTATCACTGCAAACATGCCAAACTGTAAACACATTCTATTTAATACAGACAAAAAGCCTAAATTTTTTCAAGGGTTCAAATTATTAATAAGTGGTCTTTTATTTGAATCAAAAATGCCTCCACATTAAATTTCACTTTTTGACAAGGGAGACAAAAATGTAAAAATTTATCAGTTTTCACTGTCATCATAAAACATCAACAGATTGACTTGCAGAAGTAAGAAACACATCAGTGTATTGGTTATTCGAAGGCCTATCCACAGAAGGATAAACGAAATGGTTATTTTCAAAATCAACAACCATATTGATGCTTAATTTAGGAGCAAAAAATGCGTAATTTCGCAAAATCGACATACACATACACATACAAAAATGACTTTCCGTAGCCCAGGCAAAAATATACCAAAATAAAGGTGACTTATTCAATGTAATCCAAATATCAGTAAATTGTAATTTTGAGTCTGTGTGATCAGATCCATCTTGAAACGATATATAGGTGTTACTCAGCTCCCGCAGATCAGCGATTTTGGCCGTTAAAATGTCCGATAGTGACTACTGTGGGCTCATAATACGTGTATTAAAGTTATAACAGTAATTTCATGGAATTGAAAAATAACATTTGTAAGAGGTGTTATTTTCAATGGTATTATTGGTATGTGGCATTTTAAGTTATTTTATTTTGGTGCTGAGCTACAGAGGAATAAGAACGGATCGCAGCAGTGCCGATAACCACCGCGATTTTTGCAAAAGGGAACAATGCAGTAATCTGGCATTTTGGAGAGAAAACTACAGTTTATTATGCGCAGCCGTCACTCCATGGAGCATCAGTATAGGGCAAATCAAGCGGTCACTTCCTGGATCGGCTGCTGTTTGTTTACCTCCAGTTATTGCGCGCCCCCTATCGGATTAAGGGGAAATAATTTCAGCAAAATGAGCCATTGTGAGACGAATGCCACGTAAGATCTTAACTCTAGATAGCTTCAAATCTGGCTAAAATATTAAAATCTCCACTCTCTTAATTTCTGATTTCAATTCAAGAATTGCACCATTAAAGGAACTTTATCATCAAATAATATATCGCAAACCGTCGTTTTTATTCGTTCCAAATTCTACTTTCTTGCACAACTGAGAAATTCCGTCGTTAAACATTTGCGGCTTTGAATAACCTATTTGGTGATACCAATATCTCAATACCACCAAAATGCACCAAGTGAGTCATTTTGTAGGGCGCCTACACATTAAATTTTGTCCATTTCTTTTTTAATTACATGTTCAAACCATTATCTCTCTAGTTATTTAACTGTTACAGTGATACAGTTTATGTATCATGATCTAAGTTCTTGTTTCTTCCAATTCCACCTTTTGCATAGCAGAGAGATTCAACGCTAAACGTTCGCGGTTTTAGTATAAAAATAAGGAGTTAGAATCAATCGGAACTGTGAAACAGCTTGACAAGTGCCACAACGCAATTTAAACAAGTGTCAAAGTGTGCATTTGCTATACCTCTTCTACATACTAAAAGATCCGCAGTTTTTTTTCAGAAAATGGAGATAAAACAAACAAGAACATACTGCGGTCGCGATAAATAGGTCACAGGCCATAAGGATTGCACTACCAAAAAATATAGCGATATTTACCCCCATCCCTCACCTCACCATCCATGGTTTAACATTTTAAAATTTCACTGCCATAATTAAAAAGCGCACTCTCGAACCCTTGAACTCCCAAACTTTTTATATAAACTATTCAGAAGCTGAATGCAAACCCTCCCTCCAGGTCTTATACATGGATGAACCCCAAGAACTTGTTTTGTGAACAGGGAAACAATCGTTATTGAGTTAATTATCCTGCGTGTAGCTAGACAAAATGGTTAATTCCCTGTTTGGATTTTTCTGATGAATGCTATTACTGTTTGTTTCTTTTTCCTCGGGGGTGTTCGAGCTTTATGACAATCTAAACGGGTCCTCGAAGTAATTGGCCTTTTCCTAACTACACAAATTATACGCCGAATATACGAACATTGAAACCATTTATTAAAACGGCAGTGGAGTTTATTCTAGATCCAGCTTCCAAATCGACCGAATGAAATTGAAATCGTCTTGAGTATACTCGGTGAAAATGTAGTCAATATATGACAAAAAGAAAATGTTGTATGTAACAAAGCCTCGCGTACGAAACAAAACCGAATTGATATAACAAAAGGCAAAGAAAAAGGGAAGACAAATCAATATTTCGGTCAAAGACCTTCTTTTTGCCATATTTTGTCTTTGTTTTAAGCCCTGCTTAAAACCCCACAGTTTTTCTGTGGTTTTTATAATATTTTCGGGAAAATGTAGATGTCTAAATGGCATCGTAAAAAAAGTTATTGTTTTGTTTTTTTCAATCTCGAAACAAATCTCCGGGGCACAGATATATGGAAACAATAACCATTGTATAGCAGCTATGTTCCCGGGGAATTGCAGTAATCAGTTGAGAGTGATCAGAATACGTCGATATGAAAATGGAGCACAAAATAGTTACATTCTCTATTTAGTGGTCTTATCCAAATCAGCCGCTCCGCTCCGCTATTTTACGGAAAATGATGCATGGAAAAGTAAAACACACTTTGCCTCTGCATACTTGTCCACATCATCCGCTCCGCTCCGCTATTTTACGGAAGATGACGCATGGAAAAGTAAAATACTCTTTGCCTCTGCATACTTTCTTGTCCACATCATCCGCTCCGCTCCGCTATTTTACGGAAAATGGAGCATAGAAAAGTAAAACACTCTTTGCCTCTGTATACTTGTCCACAGCATCCGTTCCGCTTGGAAATCCTTGTACCGGATTATTTCAAGGTCTCCGAGTTCAGACCGAAGGTTTGTAGATCTGACGTGCCTTGATGTGTTATAATGCTGACACTTAGGGATCTTGTCCATAGCATCCGCTCCTCACCGCTACAGAGGCAAAGAGTGTTTTACTTTTCATACGTTATTTCCCGTAAACTAGCGGAGCAGATACTGTGGACAAGACCAGCTGACATTTTCAGACAATGCGTCTTGCGGATAATTCTCCCGCATAGCGGAAAAATACTGCATACACCATAGTAGCCCGAGTTCATTTTGGCTGTTGCTAAAAGTCGAACTTTTTGAATGTCGCATCGACGATGCGATAACATCGCTAATCTACTAGACAGTGGAAATTGAGAGGAGAGGAAAAAAAAAAAGTTGATTTTTGCTGTTATTGCATTGTAGCTTGATATACATCAGTTCAGACCATGAGGCATCCTCGAGGGAGTTTCTGCTTTTGTCCATTGAAAGTAGGTCAGACTTTGTTTACAATTAGGGCTGTATCTTGACTGATTGCTTTTTGTGGGTTCGGTCTTGTGCGCGCCAGCCGATTTTGATCGGCGGACTTTGTGAATGGGCACGTCTCCAGTTATTGCGTTAGATTTCATGGGTTTTTGGCAACTATACTTGATACTAAAATTACGTGCCACAAAAAAAAAAAAGTCGGAGACACAGAATACCGATACTAACCATTTCTTTGTTTCATTATATGTCCACAACCTACGCGCGTATAAACACGGTGAGCACTTCTCACAGAGCTCTACGGTACTACTCTTCTTCGTTCAATTATGAAGGGGTGTGGTGCGCATTATTACTTTGTTGACATGGATGATACGCACCCAAGTCGATGGACGGAAAACTGCGATTTGATCCGCTACGATAACCTGTGTCTCGAGTATTATTATGAGAACCGAGCCGAACCATTCCTTCTTCCACTATATGTCCACAACTTGCGTGCGTATAAACATTTTGAGTACTACTCTTTTTCATTCAATTACGAAAAGGTGTGGTGCGAATTGTTTCACTGTTGACATCGATAATACACGCTCAAACCGAAGGACGGAAGATGACGAATTGATCCGTCTCGGACGTAATTATGAGAATCACTAGCTATTGTTGCGTTCAAATCACGCCGGGTCTGTAAATCAGGCAAGCGATATCAGAAATGCACAGAAATATTATTTTTGTCGGAACTTTCTAGAAAACATGACATTTTCTGTGTGAATTAAATCTGCGAGCGATACATGGACGCCAATATTGCTCACTCCAACGTGCAGAACACGCAAACTTTGCTAATGCTCCAATCGGACGTGCTGTGACGTGCGCACAATTTCGCTCACAGCAGGATATTTCCTCCGCCGACTTCCATATCGTGAGCGTCTTATTTCCTCATTTCGTGTCTTCTGCGGCGGGCAAAATCTGTGCACAGCTGCAGCAAAACACCATACACGCGAAATCAAATTTTTGTACAAGAGACACACAAAAAACTAAACATTTTTTCGCGTTACACTCTATTTAATTCTTAGCTGGTGTTATAAGTACGTACGTAATCCACCATGCTCCCACTCACACACACATTAACAAACACTTGATCTACTCTCATCCTCAAATCTCTGAGACCAAAAACGGGACATCATTCAATTTCAAAGAAAACAGTCCTGAACAATTCAGTTTTGAGCCTATTTTTAAATGTGACGATGTTTTTCACTTTGCCATTTGCAACGGCCGGGAGTTCAAGGAAGAGAAAGAAAATAATTAATATCAGCTGGTGTGCGCCCCCCCCCCCCCGCTCCCTCCATGCCACCATGTCCCCAAGTAGCGCCCCCCCCCCCACCGCTCCCCCATGCCACCATGTCCCCAAGTACACAAGCTTCTCTCTCAAGGGGTTGGAGCTACATGCAGATATAGTTTATTGATGAACGACAGAGAAAATTGTGGTCGGCCACGCATGAAGTGATGACGACACAAAAACGAGCGGGCTTTTATTGGCTAGAGAAACATGTCTACAGAAAATATTTTTGGGACGCCTACTCCGGTCTTATCCGTTATCTTATCTTATACACTGCGATAACATAGATAACACAATGAATACCAGTTCTCACGCCAAACTGAAGTGTAAGTGATTGATATACCAATAATTAAATGACGAAAGCGTAACGAATCATTCTTCATTAAGAAGATGAAAACAGCTTATCTTTTCCTCGGCTTGGTGACTATAACGATAATTACCTATGAGGAGCTCTTTTTTTGTGTATTTGCCTGTTTGTTTATCAGGCCACACACTAGCGAAATCTTTAGACCTAGGCGGGCATTGAGTGTCAGTGAGACCAGACTAATTGGCTGTGTTTAGGTCCTTATATTACAAGGTTCGCTGCTCTTGGCATTTACACCTCACTTTGTTTTTATTTTACTTGTTCTGGTTTCTGTGTATTTTTATGGTGGGGCTTAGTTTTTTTAAAAATTTTGTACGGGCAGCGGCCATGTTTAGCCCGCTCTTCTCTCCTCTCATGCCGAAGGTACCGGGTTCGATCCCTGGTCTGTGAAGGCATGTTGGAATTTTTTTGTTGTTATTGGGAGAAAATTTCTGTTCCCGATCCCATGGTAGGTAGGATCGAGCACCTAGTCTTCTCGGATAAATACGAAAAACTCTTAGGGCCCGTGTGCACGGTAGTACGACGTTTGGAGCACCAAAATTTTTAAAACATGACATTTGGAGCACTGTCTAAATCTAGGTCAAACCGCAGTATGACATTTGGAGCACTACCAAAAATTAATCAAATTTCAGTATGACATTCGGCGCACCTATGCCGCTGCTGGTATTAGGGTTAGGGTTAAGGTTAGGGTAAGTATTAGGCCTATAAAAAAAAAACTTTCTATCCCTGTGGTACCCACCGCAAGTTATTGCAAAATATTCGTAGAGTAATCGATAGTCAACAGGTTGATTAAGGATTAATCGATAAAATCACAGCCCAGATGCTAGTGCTCCAAATATCACATGGCGGCTTTCTTTAATCTGCAGTAGTGCTCCAAATGTCATACAACCGTGTGCACGTTGCGCACGTTAAAGATACTTTGGCAGTTGAAAGAGCAGACCCAACAAGGCCGCTGTCTGGACAAAATTCTAAAAAAAAAACGAATCCCTGCCACAAAACACACAGAAACAAGAACAAGACAAATAAAAACAGAAAAAGTGAAGTGTAAATGCCAAAGGGCAGCGAATCTTCTACAATGGAGACCTAAAACCAATAATGTGAACAAGCTACTACTCTGCAAAGCCTTGACTCAGAAACGAAGGAACAAAAAACAATACAGTAACTAAAAACGAACAAAACAACTTACTGGTTCAAAATGAAAATAAAAGGCAACTCAATAACAGGCGTTGTTTTTTTCTCTCTCTTTCTCTATCTCTCTGTGTTTACCCAGAGTCACAGAAATGTCGATACCACACAGGGAACTGTAATTAACTCCCCAGACTCTGATTAAACAATGCGGGCACAAAATCATGTGTTGTTGTTGCTGTTGTTGTTTTTTGTGGGTTTTTTTCTCTTTTTGCCATCTCCAACCTCATCGCTTGCGATAGTCTGAAATTCACGGTAAACAAACATGGACAATTCTGTATATAAAGACCCAAATTGACACACTGGTCGGGAAAGGGTTAATGACTTTAATTAATGGCCTTATGAAGACAACAAAGAAGTTTGGTTTCAACGAAAAATTACTTTTGATATATTAACTGTTTACATCCCTTGTCCACCGCTGCACCCCCACCCCCCCCCCCACCCCTCTCCCCTCCGTCCCCACCTCACCTCCTGCAAATAAAATTATCAATAACAAAAATGACCCCAGGCTATGACTCTAACTAAATCGCCTTCATCGAGAATGTAAGGTCCACTTATATATTCTGCAACATGACGGTTTTTTGTCTTTGAAGTCAGCGCTTAATGAACCGTGAGATGCACTTAATGGAATATCTTTGTTGTTTTTATCTCTCTGTACGGAAAGGTTCACAGCTTTCTCCGTGGAGCTTATTTTCTTGGGCATGAGAGAGAGAGAGAGAGAGAGAGAGAGAGAGAGAGAGAGAGAGAGAGAGAGAGAGAGAGAGAGAGTGAGAGAGAGAAAGAGAGAGAGAGAGAGAGAGAGAGAGAGAGAGAGAGAGAGAGAGAGAAAGAGCGAGAGTGTGGGAGAGAAAGAGAAAGAGAATGCGAGAGAGAAAGAGAAAGAAAGTGAGAGAGAGAAAGAGAGAGAGGGAGAGAGCGAGGAAAAGAGAGAAAGAGCGCGAAAGAAAGAGTACCAAAGAGACAGAGAGAAAAAGAGGGCCAAAGAGAGAGTGAGAGAGAGAGAGAGAGAGAGAGAGAGAGAGAGAGAGAGAGAGAAAGAAAGTGAAAAAGAAAGAAAAAGAGCGCCAAAGAGAGAGTACCAGAGAGAGAGAGAGAGAGAGAGTGCCAGAGAGAGAGAGAGAGAGAGAGAGAAAGTGCCAGAAGAGAGAGAGAGAGAGATAAAGAGTGCCAGAGAGAGAAAGAGACGGGGGTGGGGTGGGGTGGGGGGGGGTGGGAGGGGCGGAGGAGAAGCCGTGTTGACGGGACATGACAATGACATGAAGAAAACCCAATGACAAATTTAAAAAAGAAAAAAGTTTTAAATGCTTCCACGTTTACTCTTTACTTCAACTACACTGAGTGTCCCCTGAAGTCTGGACACTCAGCCAAAATGTATAATTTTCAAGAAATACACGTACAATTTTCAACAACATTTTATTCAATTAGAATATTAACAAACACCATCTTCAATATACAAAATTGCAATGTACAGCGCATTGAGTAATAATTTTATTAGAAATGCGCTATAGAAATTCTATTTATCATTATTATTATTCTTAATAATTATTTCCACCATTTGTGGAGTAAAGATCGATGCGCTTTGCAAGATTTGCGTGAACTCGATGCAATAACTCCACCTGGCTGTCAATTTGGGCACATCCACTCTTTATGGGTTAACGAGATTTCCTATTGTGTTCAGACTTTTTGGGATACCTTGTACTGTAGTATGATATTGTAAGTTCACAACGAGTCTCTGATGTTAGGGCAAAAACCTAGACTGCCAGACGTAGCGATATTCCCACACGTCTTTATATAATGTTTAGCGTGGGCAGACTTCGCGTACTAACGTGGAGCTCTGGCGTACTGATTAATTGACAGAACAAAGTAATCAACACATGGGAACACAATTAGAACAGTCTAGAAAATTATACATAATTTGGATGTAATTGTACACACAGATAGAGAGGGGAATAGACAGAGACGGGGTTAGACAAATTAGCCCCTTATTGAACAGACCAGAGGGGAATTTTTATATGACACATAACAGTCTGGGGTCGCCTCACAGTCAAATTCAACATAGCGCTGGTCCTATTGCACGCTCTTCCTGCTTGTTACAACTCTCTCTCCCTCACCCCCACCCCCCTCTCTCTCTCTTTCTCCCTTCTCTCTCTCTCTCTCTCTCGTTCTCTCACTCTCTCTTTCTCCCTTCTCTCTCTCTCTCGTTCTCTCACTCTCTCTTTCTCCCTTCTCTCTCTCTCTCTCTCTCTCGTTCTTTCACTCTCTCTTTCTCCCTTCCCCCCTCTCTCTCTCGTTCTCCCACTCTCTCTTTGCCTCTCTCTTTTTATCTCCCCCTCCCTCCCACCACTCTCTCCGCTTCCCAGTCTCCCCCAGTCCATGTCACTCAAGCCGCTGTTCCTTTATGTAACCCTTCAGTGCCCGGACAAATCCTAATACACGAAAACTAACTCTGAAACATGCCAAATTGTTGCAAAATGGTCAAATGAATGGAAAGTCAATTACAAAAAAATATGAGTTTTGAAAACAAATAAATAAATAAATAAATACATAAATAAATAAAATATCACTCAAAATTATTTACTGACAAATAAGATGTGGTTTAAGTGTAGAACATAGATCATCAGGTAACATGTCTCAGATATGGAACACTGAACACCGGAGGCTTAAGAAAACCTGTCAAGAAAACTGCCACGAGTGCATATGACCACATTTTACAGAAGAGGAGAAGACTGTTTTACTTGACTTACATTCCTTATCTTGACTATATTCTTGTTTATAAACATCTGAAATTGATGACTGTAATGTTCTCTTTCTTAAACAATAGAAAATACAAATTAATATCAACCCTCTCGTGCCCAGTTCTGTACACCGATACCCCGTGTTTGTATTAATTTGGAACTTCCTAATTTACTAGCAGACAATTTCTCCAAATAAAAAAATCTGTTTTCTTCGTATATGTCTTTGAAGTTTTTAATTTTTATTGGTATGTTTACAGGCATTTTGGATAGGGCAATCTATCTCTGAGCAGTAGAGGGTTAAAGAAATTAAATTATTTCAATTAGCTCATAACATATTTGGCAAAAAACGAGCTGCAATCTACAGTATGCTGCAATTCACATGTGTGATTTCATAAATGGGCAGAGACTTATTCTGCATTTTGTTTGACTTCTAGAAATCAGAAAAAAAACATATTTCTTACGTTTCCCATAAGTCTCTCTATGCTCCGAGCATTAGAGGATCAAAATTTAACTGCCGCAGTTCTTGCGAGTCGTGCAAGAATGGACGGCATCCTATTTACGGGCAATGTGTTGTCCTAGGCTAAAGTCTACTGTCGCCTGAGCTCTGTCGTTTTACGGGAAAAGAAGATGACAGCCTAGATTAAATTAGCTTTTCAATATCACTTTATAGATTGAAGTGTGTTCTATGTCTCTATCTGGATTGCACATTGCATTTATTTAAATGATCTATCGTCTCCCTATGTACCATCACGACATCTTAGATCATCTAAAAAGTTTAAATTTCCTGAGATGTCAGTTAAGACCGTGGGTGAAAAAATCTTTTTCTTTTCAAGGGCCTCCGATTTGAAATTCTCCGCTTCTGTCTTTGAGAGAGACTGAAAATTTTATGAATTTTGAACATCAGCTGAAGGGTCATCTTTTTACACTCTGAATGTCCATCAAGCTTTTGTTTTGACTGAGTACACCTGTGTATTGTGTGTGTGATTTACTTGGTATAAATGTTGTAAAGCGCTTAGAGCCTAGTTGCTAACGGGATGAAGCGCTATTATAATTAATGCTGTGTATTATTATTATTATTATTATTATCATTATTATTATTATTATCATTATTATTATGACTAATAGTTTCTTTTGGTTCTCACAAAATGGGAACTGAGTGCAGAACAGAGCAGACCCCAACGTGAAATGTCTTTTACATTTCCTCTAAGTGTTTGTATTTCGCGTATGTATGTGGTCAATTTCCATAATATAAATGAGTTGACGTACCACAGAAGACAGAATGAAGAGTCTAGATCTATAGTGGTCAGTCACCCATGTCTCCAGCGATGATATTTTCGATAATAATGTCCTGATAGATAGTCTGGTTCTCTGGAAATGGAAATTCTCACCAGTTGCCTGGGAGTGAGGAAATTGCTGACAGCAGAAATAATGAGGGTGTCATGTGGTCTATTTGTCTGGTAGATAAGGCTGATGCTACTTGTAGGTATGTACCCCAAACGTTTTGCGCTAGGGGCGCGTACGCATACGTACCTATCCCTAACCCCGTCCTTATCCTCAGCCCTAAATCTCGTCGCATCCACAACCCTGGCCCCCTTACCCTTTCAACCAAAGAGGAAAACAGAACGAAAATCTGCAAGAATAATTCATCGAGGCTGTTGTTAGGAGTATTTCGGAAGGAGCTCTCAAGCTCTGGAGTCACAAAAGGCTTAAAAATACGTACCCCTAGCGCAAAATACTTGGGGTACGTACAAGTAACAACAATCGGTGGCCAAACATGTGAACATAGAGTGTAAGGGGGAGGAGAGGTGGTGATAACAATGTGACGTCATGAACTCATGATGCCATTATTTGCTATGGTGTGAGGGGTTCCGGTGATCTCGTCCTTTCTCGCACCATCTCGTGGTGCCTTTTTGTTTGTTTCGTTTTGTTTTCGAAAGTGCAAAAAAACTCTCCCAGAAATCCCGAGTAGGATTTGAACCAGAGACCTCCAGAACTAAGGTCAAGAGCTCTAACCACTAGGCCACTTCGTGGGCCGAACAGTCAATCATGGGTTTGGTCGTTCTTGATATAGGAAAATTCTGGAAATTTCCAGCCCGTGGGTAGCAGGTGACCACACCAATTGAGGCCAATCACCAGGAACGAGTGTTGACTGAAATTGCACCCACAGACTCGCGCCACCACAGTTCTTCCCCCTGAGCGAGACCAGTGCCACCTAGGTTTTATCACCTTCCTGATGACACCAACACCAAATGTGGCGTTCTTAATCTGTGAAGTAATTACTGTGTGGCTCAGGGTGTTCCTTCATCTATCTATCTATCTATCTATCTATCTATCTATCTATCTATCTATCTATCTATCCATCCATCCATCCATCCATCCATCCATCCATCCATCCATCCATCCATCCATCCATCCATCCATCCATCCATCCATCCATCCACCCACCCACCCATCCATCCATCCATCCATCCATCCATCCATCCATCCATCCATCTATCTATCTATCTATCTATCTATCTATCTATCTATCTATCTATCTATCTATCTATCTATCTATCTATCTAGTCGGCAGTTCAGTTAAAAATGAAAACAAAAAGTGACTTTCACGCAGTTTGAGATGTAGATGCCAAGCTATGAATCCTTCACACAGACATGCAAAACTTTGAATCATTGCCGCCGCTGTGAAGTCCACTTCGGGTCCAACTTCAACTACAACTTTAACCCTTTGTTTACTGGAATCTAAAATAACACAGCACAATTTGTGAGCTATGCTTCCGTGAGTGTTAACTTTACACGCCCATTTTTCTGAAGCTTGATTAGATTGAGAAACATGTATATACAGAATAATCCACTCATTAATGAGGACTACACGATATTTTTCATTAGATGTCTTCTATATCGCAGAGTAGCATTGGTAACTAAAGGGTTAAGCGCATTATATTTCAGGATCCCCGGTGTGTTTAAAACTGCATTCATTGAGGAAGTCATGAATTTTGTATCGATCCGGACCTTGATTTACGGTGTCAGTATCGCCAGTGCGAATTCTCTTTAGTTCAGTTGTCATTAGAGAAATTGCTGTCGTGGATTCTTTCCATTTAAATCGTACTCGTTGTTCCATTCAGAAGGGAGGGGGGCAATAATTTGAGTGTTTGCTTGACATGGACTGAGGGAGAAAGGGATACGGAGTGAATGAAAAAAAAACGAGGAGGAGGGAGGGGGGGGGAGAGAATTAGAGAGAGAAACAGAGAGACAGAGAGAACGTGAAACTTCCATGTTGGATGCTTGTCGTAGCAACTTAACCTGTATGTGTAGGAGGTATAATTATTATATTTCTCAGAATGAAAGAGAGAGAGGGAGAGAGAGAAAGAGGAGGAAGAGAGAGAGAAGGAGAGAGAGAAGAGAGAGAAAGATGGGGGTGGAGGAGAGAGAGTGAAAAAGAAAGAGGGAGAGAGAGAGAGGAGAGGAGAGAGAGAAAGAGAGAAGAGAGAGAGATGGGGGTGGAGGAGAGAGAGAGAAAGAGAAGGAGAGAGAGCTGGAGGAAGCAGAAGGAGAATGAAGAAAAGTAATTAGACAGAAGATAAAGGAAAAAAACAATGGCTTAAGGAAATAAAAGCAATTATTACGAGGAACCATGAAAAGGTGGGACATAGTGAATACAGTACTTTTCTGAACATTGTTGTGCGGTTGTCCAAGAGAGGACATCAAGTCATTAGAAAAATGAAAGATTTTCATTTCACGGGAACAATCTTTGTTTATTTCAACTTTTAAACTTTAATATTTTTGAATTAACCTAATTTGTACAAAACATACAGCCGCTTGAAGTTTATTACAAGACTCACGTGGCTAATATCTTTTATGGGCTGAATGAAAAGAAGTTAATGCAACTGTGGATTTGATCTTGTTCCGCTCGATGGCTATACAATGAGCACATAGCAAATGAAAGCATAATACATGCATGTGGCAATTCCATTCTATTTCAGGTGCAATATACGGAACCCGGAAGACGTTTCCTCACTGCAATTTTTTTTTTTTTTTTTTTGGCTCAGATTGAAATGCGAATTTTAATGCATTCATTCAGTGCATGACTCAGAAATTAGATATTGCTATTAAGTTTGCTCAGATTATTATAAAGTGTTTTTTTTTTTGCAAGTCTAGCAATTGAAAAATTAGATAAGACTAAATAGTCTAGCAATTGAAAAAGTAGATAAGATTAAATAAAATATAGAAATAAGAATATTCCTAGGTAAGAGAGAAATCAAACCCAGTGGGCTTCTGCCATGTATTTTAGCAGTGTCCTGTACTGAATACTTTGTAGTCGGCTGTTCTCGAACCCTTTAGGTTTTTTCATTATCAGCTGACGGTTTTGTAATTCAGTTACATCCGCTGGTATATAATCAGTTTTTCATGTACATGTGCTTCCAGCAACTAAAAATACTGAATGAATAAGACAAAATATTAATGAATTATAGATTAAATAAAAGATCTGTTAAGATATACCGAAAGTATAGATAATAAATAATAGTGTACTGAATACTTTGTTGTCGGCTGTTCTCGAACCCTTTAGGTTTTTTCATTATCAGCTGACGGTTTTGTAATTCAGTTACATCCGCTGGTATATAATCAGTTTTTCATGTACATGTGCTTCCAGCAACTAAAAATACTGAATGAATAAGACAAAATATTAATGAATTATAGATTAAATAAAAGATCTGTTAAGATATACCGAAAGTATAGATAATAAATAATAGTGTACTGAATACTTTGTTGTCGGTTGTTTTCGAACCCTTTAGGTTTTTTCATTACCAGCTGACGAGTTTGTAATTCAGGAAAAGGGAAAATAGTCCTAGTCTCAACAAATCCTAAACTCTAGCTCTGAACATTCAGAGAAATTAACTGTTCAAACAAAATCGAACATGATGAAAAAATAAAAAAAAACAATAACGATAAGAACTGTCCTTTTAAAAAACTGGTCAAGAGGGAAAAATTGAGGTGTATGAATTACTGGTAAAGATGCAATGAATGACACAGAGACATAAAAAAAGGTGTTTAATATTGTCTAAGCTATCAGTATCATAATAACAATAGGAACACCTGTATTTAATCTAACTTTACTTCATGCACTTTGGAATGTAATTGGTTTCGCATTTTTCACCTTTCGTCATTGCCCTTTTTTTTTTTTGCTTTTATTTCACTTTCATCCGCCATCTACGTTATCTCTATTAACTCTCTGCAAGACACAACTTTTTAATATGCCATAGACGATGATCACTTTCTCGATACTGGTGGCTAATTATGCGGTCATATCAAATGTCATCAGTCTAATGAAACCCAAGTTGAGTTATGGGTATCAAAACCTCTCATGGCACACCAACAATCAAAAACAACTTGTCTGTACAAAATAGCTATTCCATTAAATGTTCCCTATTCTGCCATTCTATTTCGAAGATGTGGAAAACGTTATTCATGGTTCCATATTTCATCTTACTTATACATAATTTGGCTATTAGTATAATGTGATTTATAATATTTATCCTCTTACTTGTACATTCGTTATGGTCTTCTTTAACTATCCCAAAGAGTGCTGTCACTTCGTCCATGTCTAATTTATAGCCTGTTTTCATGAAGATGATCTGGCCAATATGATACCAAAATTCTCTGACTTTCTTACAATGATAGAAGAAATGTTCTATATAGTCTCTTTCATTACAATATGCACAGTTTTCCGATGATTTTATTCCTATTCGTGTAAGTAGTATGTTGGTGGGATAGATATTATGTATTAATTTGAAGTGAAGAAGCCTAAGTCTACTTTCACGAGATGCATTCTTTGCTATCATAAAATATTTTGTTATATCTATATCCATCTTTCTTTTCCAAAAGCTCACTCCACAAATAGTGCCATCTCTCGTGTTTAAAAACGAATTTCGTATCTGCTTATTAGTTTTGGCAAAGAAAGATTCTACATGCTCAGGCAGCTTACGGGATCTCACTATTGCTTCCTTAATCATGTCCTTTGTGACTCTGTTTAATAATTTCCTCTGGTTTTCCGTAAAGGCATTTGCCATTGCATTATATTCAAACAGTAGTCCTGGATAATTTCCTATCTTTTCCTGTATTATCTCCTTTCTAATTACCCCTTCCTCATTCCATATGTCATATACATATCTAATATTTGCTTCAATCCATTTTGGGAAAAAAAGGAGTTTTCTTTTGTATTGAAACAATGTATTATTAAATAAAGGTTGATTTAATAAATCTTGTTGTGAGAGGTTATCCATATCGTATTCTACTACTTTTGTATCCTTGGCCTCTATCCAGGTACTAGCTACAGTTCTCCAGAATAAAGATTTGATATTATTTATTTTTACCTTATGTTTGATGCTTAAATTACCTTCTACGAAGTATTTGCTCCCTCCCAATTGTGAGAAAAAGTGTTCAGAAGTATTTACACGTCCTTCATTCATTCTATTACTTTTCGATGTCACCCCTTTCATCCACTTCATTAGAAACACTTTCTGCTGATCCTTTAAACTAATCATACCTAAACCTCCTTTAGAGAATTCTTTGCAAATTACAGTTCTTTTTACCTTCTCAAATGCTTTCTTATTTGAATATTTTTTCTGCCAAATGAATTTAAATATCTTAGTATCTATTTCTTGCAATATATTTTGCGGTAAACTCAGGGACTGTATTATGTAGCTCAGCTGTGACAATAGAAGGCTCTTTACCACAGTTATTTTACCATAACATGATAAATTGCGTCTTTTCCATCTTTGAATGATTTCTTCAATTTTTCTTATCCTTTCATTCCAGTTCTCTTCTACGCATGATATTTCTTGATCAGCATTAAAATAAATGCCCAGTATTTTCATATTATCTCCTTTCTTAAGCCACGATATTCCCACATCACAGGTTCCCACAATCCTATCACCTATTTCCATCCCCTTGCATTTGTTTTTATTTAATTTCAACCCTGAGAATTCCCCGAATGTTTCGATGTCTCTAAGAGCTTCTCTCAAATCATTAGTGTGGTTTAACATCAATGTTACATCATCTGCGTATTGGTATAATTTATTATCCAGGGTATTTTTTAATTGTATGCATTTTATATGCGAATTATATCTTACCTTAATGGCCATAATTTCTGCCACTAAAATAAAAAGTAGAGGGCTGACACAACAGCCTTGCCTCACTCCGCGTTCCGTTTTAAACCAGTTTGAGACCCAGCCTCCATTTTTTACACAGCTTTCAGTATTTCGTATCAATGTTTTAATATATTGAATAAAGTTATTGCCAAAATTGAAAGCTTCAAGTGCATATATGATTGCTTTTTTATCAATACTATCGAACGCCTTTTGGAAATCTAGCGAGACTAAGATACCTGCCCCATCTTCCTCCTTCCTTAATAGGGTCATACAATCATCTATAGTACGAATCAAATTTGAGATCGATCTGCCTTTGATAAAACCCACCTGATTATTATGTATAAGTTTCTCCATAACCCTTTGAAGTTTCAGCGCTAACCATTTAGAGAAAATTTTATAATCTGTATTAGTAAGGCTCACTGGTCTCCAATTATTTATATTATTTCTCTCTAAGTTGTTTCCCTTATGCAGTAGTGTAATTACGCCCCTTTTTTGCGTTGTTGTAAGCTCTCCCTTTATCACTGAGTCGGATAGACTTTCCCACAACAATGTTTTCAGTCGTCCCCAGAAACACTTATAAAAGGGAGTCGTCAGTCCATCACTCCCAGGTGCTGACTCATTATTAAGTTTAGATAGTGCGTATCCAAGTTCTTCTACTGTAATCTTATCTTCCATTATTTCTTTTTCGCTTTCATCTAATACTGGGTATTCGATATTTTCTAAATAGCTATTCAATAATGACTTTACATCGGTTTCTGCACTCTCTTTCTTATACAAGTTTTCAAAAAACTGTCGAATCTGATTCAATATTTCTAATGGCTTTTTGAAGGCGTTATCATTCACCCTTAGTTCATAAATAGTGTTTGCAGTCCCCTTTCTCTTTTCTAATGATAGGAAGTATTTTGTGTTCTTTTCGCCCTCCTCTATCCACTTAACTCTCGATCTTATCTGAGCCCCCCTTGCTTTGTATAAAAGAAATACTTCTAAGTTCTGTTTTAAGATTGCCATTTCTTTTTGTAGGTTTTCATTACTCGGTTCTGCGAGTAACTGCTTATTTACCCTTTCAATATCTAGTTCTAAATCTCGTTCTTTATTTTTCCTGAGCTGGGTCTTTGTTTTCGAATATTGTATGCAGAGAGATTTCATTTCAGTTTTTAAAAGTTCCCATTTAATAGTCGGCTCAAGCTCTAAGTTGTCCCGAATAAAAACGTCAATGAGCATATTCATTTCCAGAATGAAATTATCATCTTCCAGCAGTGAGTTGTTGAATTTCCAGATTGATGGTCCTTTTTTAAATGAAGCAGTACATATTTTTGCTATGACCCCTTTGTGGTCGCTGAGTGTAACAATTTCATGATAAGCATTTTCGATGTGGGCTAATAGGTTGTTATCACAAAATATGTAATCTAACCTTCTAGCTATAAAAGGTGTTTTTCTGGCCCAAGTGTAATCCTTTTCGGTCCCATGGTAGCAACGCCACGCGTCGAACAAGTCTAGCGTGTCAGTCATTTTTTGTAGCTCGAGAATTTCTTTTCGATCATGTGGCTCTCCAGCTACAATATCTAGGTTATTATCCCGAACGATATTAAAATCTCCACATATTATCTTATTATTATATAAAGACAGTGTTTGGGTCAGCTGAGATATAAACGATGCTTTTTCTGCTTTCATTACTGGGCCGTATATGTTGAGGATGGAAAATTCTGATCCCCGTATTTTAATATTGATACCTAAAACCCGCGCGGATGAATACACCAGTCTGATTTCTTCGAAACTAAAATTTTTATTGACGAGTATGATTTGGCCTTTACTTCTGTTTGTACCAGCGGAATAGAACATCTCTCCTCCCCATTCTTTCTTCCACTCTTCTCCCTGTTCATCTGTAACATGCGTTTCTTGTAAACATGCGATATCGTACTTTCTGCATTTTTTAAAAATAAATACACGTTTAATTTTTTTATTTAAGCCTCTGCAGTTCAGAGACAATACCAGCATGGGGGTTTTTCTGAAAGCGTAGTCCTTTATCGGTCCTTGTCGTTTCCCGGTTGTCACACACGACGGGGGTTCAAATTAGGTTTCCTTTCCCTGTTGGCTGTGCTCGCAGCCTTCTGTTTCCTCCTCCTCCTGTCTCCTCACTTTTTCATTTGGTGAATCAATTGTGTCGCCTCACTGCAATTCATTTGTGTCAAACGATCAATACAGTTTTAAATAATTCGCTGACAGCTGAAATTGAAATGGAGAATTTAAAAGCAACACAACTGCGTCCTTGGTATTTTACTTTAGAAGGTTCGTTGCTCTTTGGCATTTACACCTCATTTTTTTTGGTTTTTATTTTGTCTTGTTCTTGTTTCTGTGTGTTTTTGTGGTTGGGGATTAGTTCTTTAGAATTTTGCCCCGGTAGCGGCCTTGTTCGGCCTGCTCTTCTCGACTTTCAACTGCCATGTTGTCTTTAAAATGCGCCACGTTCACACGGGCCCTCCGAGGTTTTAGTCCTTATCCGAGAAGACTAGGTGCTTGATCCTACCTACCATAGGATCAGGGACAGGACTTCTCCTCCCCCCCCCCCAAAAAAAAAATTCAAACATGTCTGCACCGACCGGGGATCGAACTAGGTACCTTAGGCATTAGAGGTTAGCACCTTGCCTCTAGACCAACTTGTTCCCGTGCATTTGCTCAGTAACTCCCGTTACCATGTAAAGTTATCTGAAGAGGCCATTCTTAAAGTACAATCATGATTGTTCATTATGCTCAATTCTGACAAGGTTTGATCTTTCCCCATTCCATCCTCCACATGTGACATTTTCATACACGACTTCAATTTGTCTCCTCCCGAGGGAGTGAGAGAGAGTGAAGGAGGGAGAGAAGGAAAGAGGGAAGGAAAGAGAGAGGAGAGCGAAAGAGGGAGAGAGAAAGGGAGGGAGAGATTGATCGAGAGAGAGACACGGGGGATAGAGGGAGAGAGAAAGCGAGAGAGAGAGAGAGAGAGAGAGAGAGAGAGAGAGAGAGAGAGACAGCAGAGAGAGAGAGAGAGAGAATATTGGATGTATAATGACACGATTTTAAACCTTTAAATGGCATTTCGCAGGACCCATTTGACTTAACATCCATTTTCTGTAGTCTGTTGTCTCTTCCGGGTTAAGTACCTGAGGTTGATGCCTTTTCCACATAACAGACTGTCCCAAGAGATCATTTTCAACTCTGCCGTTGCTTTTGTCTATGGCTGTTGTTTCTTGTACGTACGCACCTCAAGTGTTTTGCGCTAGGGGCACGTACGGATACGTATCCATCTCCAACCCCGTTCTTATTCTCAGCCCTAAATCTTATCGAATACTTATCCATGCCCTCTAGCCCCCTCCCCCCCCCCCCCAAAAAAGGATACAAAAAAGAAAATCTGAAAGAATAATCAATTAAGGCTGTTTGTTGAGAGCATTTCGGGAGGAGCTCTCTAGTTCTGGAGTCACAAAAGGTTTTGATATACGTATACCTTTCGGAAAAAACTTGGGGCACTTACGTACTTGTAACAACATTTCTTTGTCCCTACAGGGGAGGAGACTCGGGGTTCAGCGACCTGAATTATCTCCCGGTCGGTACTGTTTCCGGGCCGCAAAAGTTGGTTTGCCAGATAGTATCAGAACTTCATTAGTACGGCTACCCGTCCTTCAGGGTCAGCAATCAACATTAGGGTGGAAAACAATGGTCGAACAGCGACCACAGACAGTGACCCTGGAAGAGGCAGCGGTGAGAAAGGGGGGGGGGTGTAGAGGAGGGAAAAGAGGGAGGGGGAAGAGTCTTGTGGTTGGAATTTTGGGAACTTCAAAGGGAGGGCGGAATGGAAATTTACTTTTAAAGTGTAGTTTGAGTTTGAGTTTGCAGAAAGCAAGACGATACGACAACGGCCATATTGTGCTAGAAAGACGCTAGGTGATAGACTCACAGTGGCAGGAAAAAAAATGAGAAATACCCTTAAGGAAATAGCAGCAACAGCGGAAAATACTTCCTGGGGGACGTTCAAAGATAATCTTACACCTTTTTTGGGGGCTTTTTGACCCCCCCCCCTCCCTTACACTTTTCTTTCATTTGCTTCTCCCCCCCCCCCCCCCTCCACAATCCCGTAATATTACAATAATACATGTAATAATTATACATTGCACACAGTACTCTTTCTTACAAGTGAGGGAAAAAATGAGACTCATGTCAAAGTCAAAGTCAAAATTGCCTTAAATTAGTTATCATCAACAAAGGGGTTTTTCATCATATAAATGTCAAAGATATTTCTAAAAACAGGGGCATCTGCTGAGCTATCTTGAAAATCCGGGTCTTGTTCCTGCTCTTTCTCCTAAGAATACCATAAGTTATCTCTCTTTTTATGTTATTTGTTTTTTAATGTTGTCTAATTTTTTTATTCCTTTTTATATTCTCACCTCACAAAAGTATAATATTACATTGGTTCAAGACCCCCCCCCCCTTTCTTACACTTTTCTTTCAGGAGCCAAACACCCCCCCCCCCTTCCGAGGCGTAAGATTGTATTTGAATGTCCCCCCTGCTGGATTTGGTGTAAAAGAAATGAATAATTAATTTTAGTATTTCGGGTGGGGCTCTCTAGCGTTGGAGTCACAAAAGGCTTTATTGTCACGAGTGGAGTGAGCGATAGTTAATAATTACGGGGGGAAAGGAGGAGAGTAAAATTAACGCACGTAGACAAGTAAGTTAAGCGTGCATGTTGTGAGTAGTGGGGGGTCTGAATGAGGCGAAAGCGCTGTATTACTATCACTGCAAGTTAGAAGGTCCTACTGAACGGACGCTAGTAAGAGCCCAGCGGGCGAACATAAGGGGAGCAGTCGGAAGACGGATGAGAATGTTTTTTCCAGTGATGACTGGTAGGTAGAACGTTGATTGATAATTATGATTGATGTATTATATTATATTCGTCTATTACCATGATGTAAATAAGTATATGTGAGGAATGTGGAAGTCCTTGATATTGGATATAGCAATGTGCGCCATGAGCGATAGATGAAAGTGAGTTCATGGATTTGTAGCACGAGTGAGTATTGTGTACTACGATGGAGGTGTGTTACCGTAAGATGTTTGGTGAGTGAAAGGTGAACTATTGTGTGTACGCTTCATGGGTTGTAAGGAGAGGTGGAGTGAATAGAAATGGTAGGGTATTATACCAATGTAATGTTATTCTTGTAGGTGGCGGGGACGGGCCAAAGAGCCACCTCGGCGGGCACAGGGGATAGGCCAGCATAGGGCCGGAGGCCACACATAGGCCAAGAGTGAGGCTGTCGGTGCAGGACAGTAGAGGCACATAAAGTCGTGGCAGTCAGGCCACGGACAGGGACGTAGATATGAGCGTGAATGTGATAATGTACTATTGCCATGTTGATGGGCTATTGAAATGATAATGTGCTATTGCCATGTTGATGGGCTATTGAAATGACAATGTGCTATTGCCCTGCTGAGGTGCTAGTGGAATGCTAAGGTGTATGACAATAGGAAGGTGATATTGAGAGACTGCGGTGCCCGTGAATTATTAATGTGCTATTAAGACCCTGAGGGGAGAGGCTGAGGCCGAAGTGCCTTTAGGAAGTAACTACCGGGTTGTGGATCCGAGGAAGAGTGCATGTGAGAATAAGGCCGTTGTACGGCAGTTAATTTCAATAATATAATGTATGTAATTGCGCTATTATCTGTATGATTATGTTTAAATAAATGTGTGAGTCTGATGGGTTGTTCTGTTAAGTGTTAAACTTGTTTGTTCGTGATTGTTGTCCTGTCATAAATTATTACATCTCCCAGTCTGGGATTTGTGACATTTATAATACATATACCTAGCGCAAAAAACTTGGGGGACGTACGTACAAGTAACACCATTCTTTTATAAATCCATTATAATTTTCAAATTCGCGGGGTTTTTAACAAGATCTACTCCCGCTCAAACGGCTCGGACTAGCGTGACATTTTAAAGGTACCTTCCTTTAGACCTGCAGAAGGTTCTTTATTACATTTAAAGATTCGAAATTTTGGAGAAGTAGAAGTATTTCTTTGGGGGGGGGGGGGGTTGCTTTGTGTCGCTAAGTTTGTCCTCAGAGCCTTGGCTTTATTTTCCATGAACGCATGAGCCCATGACCTAATTACTTCCCGCGATGTGTTCACTATAATAAAACGGACTGCGCCGCGCGCAGATTATTGGCATTTGATGGTAATCTGAAGTCTCGAATGCCGACGGACTACGTGGGACATTGATGTACAAGTAAGGGCCATAAAAGTTATCTAAAAACAAACAACAACAACAACAACAAAAACGACAAGAAAATAAACCTGAAGGAACAGACAACATGAAGCAGAACCCATGCCAATCACCCAGAACGGAAACTAATAAATAGATTTATCCCAGGCCAAGCAAAGTACATCAGCGAGGATAACGATTTTCCAATATTTATAGAGGCTCGAACCCCTGACTTTAAAGAGACTTTGTGGTCTTGTCCGCAGCATCCTTTCCGCTCCGCTTGTTTTTTCTTTTTACGGATGACAAAGTAAAAAAAAAACAACCTTTGCCTCTGTATGCTTGGGGAGGTGGGGATGGGGGGGGGGGTGTGAAAAATGATGACTGTTGCTGGCAATTACAAGTTGTATTTTATTGTATACTATAGTAAGTAAGTGTATAAATTGCTCTGAGTAATTTACTCTGAGATAGAGAGAGGTAGAGAGAGTGAGAGAGAGAGAGAGAGATAGAGAGAGTGAGAGAGAGAGAGAGGGTGACAGAAAGAGAGAGAGAGAGAGAGAGAGCTTCTGTATAGCGCAGAGAGCATTTTTAATGGATATGTGCTATATAAATGCCATCCATTATTATTATTATTATTATAAATTGTAGCAGGCAGCAGGGAGCGGAGGGAGTGAATGACCGTGCGTTTTGTCTGTCTGTTTGTTTGTTTTTAATGTTTTCAAAGATTGTTTACATGATTCTTCTGTGTATTTTGAATTGGCTGTCAGGCCTACAATAAACTAAACTTGAAATTAAACTTGTCCGCTCCTAACCGCTATAGAGAGGCAAAGAGTGTTTTACTTTATCATACGTCAGTTTCCGTAAAATAGCGGAGCGGAGTGAATGCTGTGGCCCTAACTTGGTGCAAGGGGGGGGGGGGGTAATTTAACACCAGGAATAGTCCAAGGGTGTCGGTAAGCTTGTCTATTTATCCGTTTGCCTGTTTGTTTAACCCTTTTGTTATGTACTGATGTTGAGTTTGGCTTATTTTATTATATTTCATAGGAGGGAAGACATTTGCAAAGTTTTTTTGTTTTTTTAAAAATTCTCTTTCGAGAACTTTCCGTTCTGTGCATTTTCTGTCCCAGGGGCGGAGAGTTGGTGGGCGGCTCTGGTAGGATCTCCTTCTGTCATTCTGGCACAGTAAAATTGTAATCGTATCGACGTGCTTTCTCCAAACTCTCTCTCCCTCTCTTTCTCTCTCTGTCTCTATCTGTTGAATCTCTCTCTCTCTCTCTCTCTCTCTCTCTCTCTCTATTTGTCTCTCTTTCTCTCTCCCTCTCTCAAATCTCTCTCTCTCTCTCTCTTTCTCCCTCTCTCAAATCTCTCTCTGTGTCCCTCTCTGTCTCTCTCAACTTTCTCTGTCTCTTTCAACTCTCTCTCTCCCAAATCTCTCTCTCTCTCTCTTTCAGAACTCTCTCTTTCTCTCTTTCAAATTTCTCTCTCTCTCTCTCTCTCTCTTTCAGATATCTCTTTCTCTCTCTCTTTCAAATCCATCTCTCTCTTTCTTTGCTACATTTTAACTTTGAGTCAAACCCAGGAGCAAACCCCCAGATCAACACAATGGACAACGACAAGTCACGGACACGTATCTATAGACTTACCTGCCAGCTTCCCTCCATGGTGGAGGTCTTACCCAGGAGGCCTTTCCTCTTGAGTGGCCGGGGCAGGACCATCCCGGGGGCCGGAGGCAGAGCCTCCACGCTCCAGGCTCGGGATATGTCTGGGACGGGCCGCACTGGCATCACGCCAACGTGTGTTGTGTACCTGCGACTCGTTGTTACAGTTCTCTTCAGGAACTGGGCTCAAAGGGTTAACGTGGCTGAGCCCACAAAGATTAAAGTGGATGACCTCACAAGGGTTAAAGTAGATGAGCTCACAAGGGTTAAAATTAGGTGAACTCACGAAGGTTATAGTAGGTGAGCTCACGAAGGTTAAAGTAGATGAGCTCACGAGGGTTAAAATAGATGAGCTCACACAGGTTAAGCAATTGCGCCCACAAGGGTTCAAGCACCTGTATTCATAAGGTTAATGTAGCAGAGCCTTAAAAGAGTTGAAACAGCTTGGCTAAATCCACGTGAATATCGTCAAAAAAGTTCCTTTTATTGCAGAAATCCCGTCTAATTAAAGATTAAATATCCAGGTCACATTATCAACAAACAAAGTTGTTCAAATGTCACATCAAGGCGTCCCACATTCAAGTAAATCCGTGTGAAAACATTTCCTCAGGGTTCTGTCTAAAATATGTGGGTTCAAAACATGGCGTCATCACAGCACACATCATTGTTGTTCAAAATTCCAGAACGTTCCAGCCTTACTTACAGTGCACTAATAAAAACAAGTCAACAAAAACTAGGGAAATTAAGTAATTTTATGGTATTTTTTGTTTTGTTTACGATTTTCCCCCAAAACATCAATTGGGAAAAAGTGGAAATGTCTGTTAAGAGACCAAGGAATTAAATGGAGTAAAAATCTCTCTTGTCTGAGTTCACGTCATGAGCTGTGAATTTTATGGGCAGATATTTCCGGTGCTGAAAGTCGAAAGAAATCAAATAAATGATGCATTTCAATCTCAGCAATTCGGTGGTTTTTACCAGTGTCTGGGACAAGGCAGCCGGCTTTCATATCTTTCAGACATATTAATCTACGCGGATTGTGCACCCAACTGACTGGGTCAGCCAAAATGTCCGAGCTCTTACAATGTTTTCGAAACTGACCAAACCACCAGTCTGTACATTTCTTGTGGAATACATTGGCTCAACGCTGTATGTTTCCTTCAGGTTCTAAGCTTGGTTCAAATGACAACCAGCCAACGAACCAATTAACTAACTAATTAACCAACCAAGAAACCAATGAACCAACCGCCCACCCACCCATTTAACCAATCAACCAACCGGCCGACCGACCAACCGACCAATTAACGAGCCAACCAACCAACCAACAACCCAACTAACCAACCAACCAACAACCCAATCAACCAACCAACCAAGCAACCAACCAACCGACCAATTCACTAAAAGGAACCCCCATTTCATGCTAAGGAACTACTATTTCCTAAGAAACACATATCGATTTCCAAAATACAAAAGACCGCCGCTCAAGATCTGTCCTAAAAGATCACATGACTCGATTCACCCATCACAGAAATTGGAATCTCTGTGTCCGATGACTGACCAGCCACACAAGCTGAGCACTATGACAACCACCACATGGGCTGTTGTTACTTGTGCGTACGTACCCCAGGCGTTTTAATCAATATCAAAAGCAACCTGCCTATTCAAAAAATTTAACAACAACAATAACTACAAACGGAATAAGAAGTAGAAAGTTGCCGTAGCATCTGTAGAAAAAAAAAACCCTGTTTTTCCATGAAAAGATCAAGGTACGTCTGGTTTTCAATAAAAGATTACAGAAAGTCTGTTTATCCGTATAATATTTTTTTAAAACTCTGTTGTTTTTTTTCTTACAAGACTAAAGAAAGTTAGTTTTTCTATACAAGATTAAAGAAAATCTGTTTTTTTATACAAGACTAAAGACAGTTTGATTTTCTATACAAGATTAAAGAAAGTCTGTTTTTCCATGCAATATTAAAGAAAGTCTGTTTTTCCATACGAGATCAAAGAAAGTCTGTTTTTCCATACAAAATTAAAGAAAATCTGTTTTTTTATACAAGATTAAAGAAAGTCTGTTTTTCTATACAAGATTAAAGACAGTCTGTTTTTCCATTCGAGATTAAAGAAAGTCTGTTTTTCTATACAAGATTAAAGACAGTCTGTTTTTCCATTCGAGATTAAAGAAAGGATGTTTTTCTATACAAGATTAAAGAAAGTCTGTTCCATAGACGGTTAAAGACAGTCTGTTTTTATACAAGATTAGAGAAAGTCTGTTTTTCTATACAAGATTAAAGAAAGTCTGTTTTTTTTAAATACAACATTGAAGAAAGTCTGTTTTTCTATACAAATTTAAAGAAAGTCTGTTTTTCTATTCGAGATTAAAGAAAGTCTGTTTTTCCATACAAGATTCCATGCAATTGTTACGGAAATTAAATGAAAACCGAAAAGGCACGCAAAAATCATTGTTTCCTTAAAACGAAAAACTTATCTCTGAGACGAGAAACTAAAAACACAAGTTTATTTTACACACATGCACACACACACACACACACAAAGACATTAACTTTTCCCGCAGGGCTTTCTGAAAGATCACAGCTAATTGGTCTTGGCTTTCTATCAGACTTGGGCATAAAATTGCGCATTTACTTCACGGAAAAACTGCAATAATTATTATCACAATCTATCTAAAGGCAAACATGAAAATTTACTGTAAACATTGTGAGTTTACTTCTTGTTTGTTCCAACTTCATTTTTTTTTTTTACAACTGAGAAATTCGACGTTAAACGTTTGAGGCATCTAGTATCTTGTTGTAAGGAATCATACTATTTTACACAGTATGGATGAGCAGTGAACATAACTCAATATTTTCTCTATTTGGCTTTGTAATTAGATGGAGTTAGAATAAATCGGAACTGCGAAACAGGTTGGTAAGTGCCACAACGCATTTTAAACAAGTGTCAAAGTGTTGCATTTGTTATACATCTTCTACATAGTGAAAGATCTCCAGTTGTTTTTTTTTTTTCAGAAAATGGAGATAGAACAAACAAGAACTAAACTCGAACGAAGTCAAACGAATCACTTTGCCAACAAAATTACTTCACGAACCATGATCAGTAATGCAGTAAAAGTCGAATAGGTCTCAGACTCGGAAATATAACTTTAGCAAGTATGTCCAAAAAATAACTACTGTCATTCACAACTCAACACAATAACAGCGGAAACATAGGATCGCCACAGTACGTCTGTGGTGAAGAAATCTAAAAAGCAAAAAAAAAAAAAAGAGAGACTCGAAATAGCTTCAGTTCAACACATTCTCCCCGATAGAAAGAAGGCAAAGAAAAAAGAAAGAGAGAGAGAGACAAAAAAGAAAGAGAGAAAGAAAGAAAAAAAAATAGAGAGGGAAAGAAAAGAAAGAAAGACAGACAGAAAGACAGAAAGAAAGAGGAAAAAAGAAAGAGAGAAAGAAAGACGGAAAGAAAGAAAGAGACAGACAAACAAAGAAATGGAGAAAGAAAGAAAGAAAAAAGAGACAGAGAAAGAAAAGAAAGAAAGGAAAGAAAGATAGAAAGAAAGAAAAAGAGAGAGAGAAAGAAAGAAAGACAGACAGACAGACAGACAGACAGACAGACAGACAGACAGACAGACAGACAGAAAGAAGAAAGAAAGAAAGACAGAAAGAAAGAAAGGAAGCGAGAGAAAAACAAAGAGAGAAAGAAAGAAAGAAAGAAAAGACATAATAAAGAAATAAAGAATGACAGAGAGAAAGGAAGAAAGAAAACTGGTCAACAGTGTTGAAAAAGAAAAGAGATATTTTTTCCTGTCTGCAAAAAGAACAAACAGGAAAACGCAGCAACAAAGTTTTTACCAGAAAAGAGTCCAATCTTCTGTGAAAAGTACAGAGCGGAAAATTATGATTACTTTATCTTTGAAATCGTGCAAAAATCAAATTTATCCAATTTTTCTACAATTCTGAAAAATGTCCTCACTGCCGGACAGGGAGCAGGAGTCGATACCAACGTATCAAAATACTCGAATCCAGTCGCAGACAGAGATCAATGAATTTGTGCACCCCGGGGGTCAACCAAGCTTGACATCCCACACGTCATGGCCGATGTATATCTGATGATCTTTTTTTGTACGCGTGTGAGGAACATTTATTTTGTAGGAAATCAGCCGATCCTGATTTCTGTCTGAAGTCTGAATATTAAACAGACATTTGGCAAGTCTGCCTAATTTGAATATCTTATATCTATCATTACTGTTCATGCAGACAATCTCCTAAAGCGTCCACTAAGGAAAGAAATGAATGGCTATGCCTTCACACACATAAACAGACATACACACACACACACACACACACACACAAACACACAGACATCAGACAGCCTATCTGGCCTCCGGAAATGCTAGCAGGGGAAAGCACAGGATGAAGTGGGAACCAAATTTGTACTCAAAACAACCCTTTTGGGAGCTCTACCAAGCGCCTTTAGAAGGGCTCTACAAAAGGCCCTTATGAGAGCTCCACTAACGGCCCCTATGACAGCTCTACAAAAAGCCCGCTTTTGAGGGGTTAAAAAAATAGACTTATGAAGGCTCTACAAACGGCCCCAATGAGAGCTCCACAAACAGCTCTCATGAGGGCTCTACAAAAAGCTCCTTTGCGGGCTCTACAAATAGCCTTTTTGAGGGCCAAGAAATAACCTTTCTGAGGGCTACAAAAGAAAAAGGAGAAGAAAAAAACTGGAACAAGAACGAGAAAAACAAAAACGTCAAGATGAGAAACAACAAGAAAAAACGAGCACAACAAGAAAAGCCTGGTGCGAATGCCTTGGGCGGCCATCCTCCAAAAACAAAAATCTTCAACCAAACCAGCTTTGTAAAACAGGGGAAAACGGGCAACGTCACAATGTAGTAAAAAGTCACGTTATTGGCCGTAAACCCAAAACCAAGATTGCATTATACAACCTACTCCAGTATCTTTGACAGAAATGGATTCAGTCCGCTGAAATTGTCACCTAAAAATAACATAGTCTGCGAAAGAAAGAGCCCAGTCAAAGTCTCTGAACATTAAGTCTGTGACTGGGACCGTACTAAATTGCCGCCACTTGTTATCCTACTAAATCTAACCCAGCATGAACAAATCTAACTACTGGTCCAAACCTTGGTTTTTACAATGGTTCAATGAAGGAAATCTCTCTTTGGGAAATTATCCTTTCTGCCATGAATGCTGAATCCACAGTTGAATGACAGCGTCATTTTGCCAATTGTAAGGTTACAGTGTTGAACACACCAGCCAGGACTCGCAGATAAGTGGACGTATTGATTTAATATTCTATAAATATTTCATATTGAAAATATTCTTTTTTTATTGTTCGATTGTTTTATCTGTTCAATTTACCATTATTTTCTGTTGTTGTTTTTTTTTCTTTCTGTTTTTTTTTCCCCTTGAAAAGGTTTTAACGGAAATATCAGTATTTCCTGTCTTACCCTTTTTAGGCGTTTTATTCTATCGTTTGAGTATTATTTCCTAATCGAGGCTTTGCTACATACAACTTTGACTTTTTTCCAGTTTTCAATGGACACATTAAAAAATGAATGATTTTCTCCTTACAACAGAGAAAATAATCACATCTTTTCATTTCAGAATTGTGGTAAAGCGAATGAGGAAAACAACTACAACGACGACAACCACAACAAGAACAGCAACAGCAACAACATCATCACCACCACCATCATCAACAACAACAGCAACAACATCACCACCACCACCATCATCAACAACAGCAGCAACAACAACAAAAACAACAACTACAACAACGGAGTTTCCAGTAGTTTCCGGTTAACAGACAGAACAACCACCTTTGAAGTGCCCGCACCGGCCACCAATTAGTTGCTACAACTACCACCACACCGGAAATAGATCTAGTACTGACATCTCATAAAGAAGTCCGTGTGACGTAGCGGCGTTTTATCCAGTAATCAGCAGTGTCGGTGGCCCGTAATTGCAATTGACCCGTGGAATCTCATTTCCCCACACTACTTATTGATGTGCCTTGGTTAATGAGGAGTACTAAGATTTTCATTATTCACTCGGTCAAATTAAACTACTTTATATAAGAAAAAACCTCACAAATCTCTCTATGTTTAATCAATAATCATGACTATTCTGACGGTGTTGAAATGTGGCAATAAAAAGAGAGAGGCTGGAGGAAAGAGGGAGAGGGGGGGGGGGGGAGGGGGAGAGATAGAGAGAAATGGAAAGAGATAGACATAAAGAGAGAGAAAGAGAGACAGGGGGAATAAAGAGAGAAGAAGAGAGATAAAGAGAGAGAGGCAGAGAAAGAGACAGAGAGGGGGAGAAAGGAAGAGAGAGGAAGAAAGAGATACACACAGAGAGAGACAGACAGACAGACAGACAAACACAGCGAAACACAGAGGCAGATGGGAGAGAGGCAGAGAGAATGAAAGACAGTGAGACAAAGAGAGTGAGAGACACAGAGAGAAAGGCAGGCAGATAGACAGGGATGGAGAGAGAGAGAGAGAGAGTGGAGATAGGCAGAGAAAGACAAGGAGGACAGGGAGAGACAGAGAGGGATACACACAGAGGGATGGAGGGCGGAGGTAGGTCTATCCCTAGCAACACCGGCAACCTCAGCTAGTTCGGCAATAAACAACGACTTCCTGCAAACTCCAAATTCCCATACCCAGCCAGCATTATGACAATTTCATTGTTCCTAATTTACATACTACATTCCCTTGCAATCTTCCCCTGGCCCATAAAACGCACGTATTACGTAAATCACACGCTCTGCCTACTAATACTCTCTTATCATGGACCAGTTATCCTCTGGTCAGAGGTCAAAAACAGAAGATATTTACAAAGAAGATCAGTGGTGTGGCGGGGGCGGGGCAACGGGGGCTGTTGCGCCAGGGAGCAGAATTCTTCGTAGAGCAAAATTCTTCGGGATGCAAAATTCTTCGAGGGGGCACAAAATTCTCCGGGCTGCAAAATTCTTCGGAATGCAAAATTCTTCGGGATGCAAAATTCTTCGAGGGGGCACAAAATTCTTCGGGCTGCAACTCTCTCTCTGACATTTCTTATTTCCCAAACGATATTGAAAGAAAGAAAGACCGGAAGGCAGAAAGGAACCAAAAATAATGAAGAAAAAAATAACTAGAAAGAAGGATTTTCAGCAGTGTGTAAAAAGAGTCGAGGAACTAAATTTCCGATAATATCTTTCGTTTGTGCTCTACGAAAATGCGTTTTTTGTTGTTGTCGTTGTTTTTTTGCTGAAAATAGGGTGAATAAATAATATTTTCAAAGACTAAAGTTTGTGCAAAACGGACGTGTCCGCGTAATTGATCGTCAAAAATTTGGGGCAGTTCACAAAATTTTCATAGGTTTTGGTCATGGAGTCACAAAGTTGTAGGTGCCTACATGTTCACTCTCATCCTCCATTAAAGTTTTATATATAAAAAAAAATACACAGTGGTGGGAGTAATTCATTGTGGTAAAAATTTTTGGCCTATTTTTTGGCTCGACGCTACAGCCTAAATGACAGTTTCAACAATTATAAAATTAAAATTTTCTTAAATGTCAACTAATCCAGCCCAATCGCTTTTGCACCGACCGACTGTGTTGATTCAACTTTCAGGTATTTTTAAATAAAAAGTTGTAAGAATGTGAAATACAATGATCTTTGTTTTGGCTTCCTGTAATAAGGCCCGCGGCATCGGAAACGATATTAATGCGCGCGCATTTTCCCTACAAGAAATGAGTGCGTAGTGCTCTGGTGCCCGGGAAATCTGTAATTGGACAATAGAATATGGGACGCTTTCTAGACCAAAAAGAGAAAGAGAGAGAGAGAGAGAGATAGAACGGGGGTGGAGGGGGGGGGTCACAGAAACCCGCCCCTAGGGTAATCCTACCAACCCTACGGATATCTTATACAAACCTGCGTCAAATTGACGTAGGGATACTGGTTGAGTCATGTTCCAAATCTATTATTATGTATATCTTTATTAAATGGCTGTTGTTACTTGTACTAGTTTTGCACTAGAGGCGTTTACGTATACGTACCTATGCCTAACCCCGTCCTTATCCTCAACACTAAACCTTATCGTATCCCTAACCCTGCCCCCTTACCCTTTCAGCCAAAAAACAGGAGGAAAACAAAAAGAAAACTTGAAAGAATAATTAATTAAGGCTGTTGTTGGAAATATTTCGGGGGAAGCTCTCTAGCGCAAAATAGTGGGGGGGGGGGGCGTACGTACAAGTAACAACAATCTTGGTGAATTAAAACAAAAATCAAGATCTGCATTTCCTATCTGGCTTGACTCTATTATTGGCTTGGCACGGATCTGAGTAAAAATATCCAGGCAAAAAAGGAAAAAAAACCAAACAAACAACTAATTCCAGCCAATATCACGCTCAGTCAATATTGATCAAGCTATCCAAGACTCCAATCTTTTTCCGCAGGTATGGGCCGGAATTTTTGTTGGTTTAACTAAGTGTGGAACATTACACAATCTGTTATCCTTACCCCCCCCCCCACCCCCTTCCCCCTTTTCTATTCCTGTACACGCCCTCGCCAACTAACATGATGAGAAAAAAAAAATTACAAATAATTATAAGATAACAGTATGCTTCCAAAGTATCGCCGATCAGAATAGAGCAACTCTACAGCATTCGCTCCCTCCGCTGTTTGTTACGGACAATGACGTAAAACACTCATAATGGCCTCTGCATACGTGTCCACAGCATCCGCTCCGCTCCGCTATTTTTACGGACAATGATGTAAAACACCCGTGGCCTCTGCATACGTGTCCACAGCATCCGTTCCGTTCCTCTCCTCACCGCTATAGAGGCAAAATGAGTTTTTTTTTTTAATACGTCACTGTCCGTAAAAAAAGCGCAGCGGAGCGGATGCTGTGCACAAGGGCAGTTAAAGACAGGTGTCACTAGGACAACATACTGACTGGTGAACTAAGCTTAGGCGGGCAGTGGCCGATTTTGATTGGTCAACTAGTTTGGTGGTGATGTCATGTCAATATTGAGTTTCAGAAGAGAGCCAGAGAGTATGCATAATATAGAGAGATTCCACTTCCGCCAAATCGCCAAACTAGGTCACGGCAGTACCAAGAATTGAAAGAGACCGCCTTCACCAAAGCCAGTGTGCACATATTCTGTTTTCTGTGATTTGTTCATATTTTTGGGCTGATTGAAACTATTTAGAGCCGTTTGTAAGTTCTCACGCTCCATGGAAATGCGCAAACGGGTATTGTTTACCGCAGTGACCTACTTTCCGCTCCACGCTAACAGTGGCTTCGCGGTGCCTCCCGTGTCTTGCAGTGCAAATCGACCAATAGTGAAACCTCCCTATACATACATACTCTCTGCTTTCAGTAAGATCCATCTAGACAGCCTTTGCGCGAGGTCTTACTGAGATTCAATGTCGTGACGACAGTAGGCCTACCCAAAATCCGCTGATGCGCGGCTAGGCAAAATCGTTTTTAGCAGCAATTTTGTTAGCAACATATAAAATGCATTTTACTATCAACTATCTGGCAACAAAACCATCGCTTGGACACACAACTGTACACATGTATTCATGTGCACACCAACACTCATACATAAACAAGCGTATAACAAATGCACACTTTGACATTTATCTAAAAATGCGTTGTGGCACTTATCAAGCTGTTTCACAGTTCCGATGTATTCTAACTCGTTGTCATAATACTACAGCCCCAAACGTTTAAAGTGGAATTTCTCAGGTTGTGCAAAGAGTGGAGTTGGAACAAACAAGAGCTAAGGTCAGGACATGCCTGCGCACATCCTACTGTTGTTACTCACAACTCAGCAAAGTCTGTGCAGTCAAACAGCGACCAACGCACAAGGACTCCCAGATAATGGTCAAACATGAAGTCACACGCGCGTATTTCCTTCTCACAATCACACATGCAAACATCCATTTCAGCTCATTCTCTTCCTCTCTCTCTCTCTCTCTCTCTCTCTCTCTCTCTCTCTCTCTCTCTCTCTCTCTCTCTCTCTCACTCGCTCACTCACACACACACGCATATCTACACCTCCAAACATGATTAAGTAATCACAGTTGTGCCAAAACTAGAAACAGCTTTCACTGATCAACTTACCAGAATATCCACTCCTTTTATAGCGTCCACTAATTATGATTACACGCTTTCATCATTATTAGATCTATTTCTTTCCTGCCCGCCGGGGAAAACTCTTGATTGACTGAGAGCTTCTTTATGTATGGAAGAAACTCACAATGTCTTGTTATAAAATACTGCCAGATAAAGGCACTGTCTGTCGGTACACTTTCCATGAAGAAAACGAAGAAAACTGAAATGGTATGCCCACGTAACCAGATCGTGTGGCCAATCCCAGACCATTCTACAGGGAACTGTGCAGGGGAGGAGAAGAAGAGGAAGGCAAAGGAAGAGGTGGACCGACAACATTGCGGGGTGGACCGGGAAATCCTTCGCCCAAACTCAGGCGCTCGCCAACAACCATGAAAAGTGGACGCACCTGACGAGGCTCTCTGTCGATGTATGTCATGCAGCGCCCCTACGATCCTGGTGGATTATGGGATCAGTGACTGCGTCAGTGACACTTTCCATAAAAATATCTAAAAGTGCAATGTTTTCATGTGCAATGAAGATATTGAAGATGTCCCTCTAAATTTTAGGAGTCGGTGCATTTTGACGTGTCTGAAGGAGCCCGAAATCTACAAACTGATTTAAGAGATTTTTATCATAATTATTTGTGGATGGATCTGACGAAATCGGGCTAAAGATGAATTTTTTATACCTCTTGAACAAATCAAAATAAAATATTTCTAAGGTGACTTCAAGCAAAATATTTTAACTGCATGCAGCAAAATGGCTAATATTTCATATAATGAGCAAAATTTTTTGGGTTGAAAGGGTAGGAGGGGGGGGGCAGGGTTAGGGATTCGGTAAGATTTAGGGTTGAGGATAAGGGAGGGTTTATGGAGGTACGTATACGTAGGCGTCCCTGGCGCAAACCGCTTGGGGTACGAACCTACAAGTAACAACAGCCCATCAGGAATAAAACTGTAGCTTAGCAACAACAGTAACAACGTTGACATTCAACTTAAAATCAAATCAATTCATGTCCATGAAAACAAGAAATAAGAGCAGGCAAAAATGGAGAAGGTTAGAGTCAGAAAAGACAGATCGTTCAAGTCCGATACGTTGAGGCTCGTGTTTTCTTTTTATAAAGCAGTATTTACAAAAAACAGGTTTTTAAGGACTTTTCACCTTCATTAGCCCATTTAATTAACTATTCTTCCATCGAATCGTCAACTGCTGGGTGTCACAGGTGTGAAAAACCCTGAACTAACAAATGTTCACGCAAAAATGAGGAGAAAATATCGCCAATTATTGTATGGACGCGTGAAATCAAGACGATGGACGGAGTGGAGGGTGGAGACGTGGAGGAAGTTCCAAACCTGGTAAATCATGACGAGTTCAAATATAACTGATAAAAAGACTTAAGGCTAAATTTGTTATATCTTCACATCTTAAGGCGATGATAGCAAGAATATGAAGATCGTTTATTCTGAGCATCAAAAGTGAAGTAAAGTCCCATGACGATATCTTGTCGTGATGGACAAATCTGTCTGCCTAACAATAAAATCTCAACAATTTCTTGAAATATTTGTTATACGTGACGACTTAATAATTATTCGTATAAAAATATAATTCAAATTGGAGAGTTATTTCGATTAACGCTCAAACTGATATTAGCTCGGTGTACAGACAAAACACATCTTTGTTTTCATAACACTAACAGTGAGCTATGATGTCGTGCACTAGTAATCTACGTTCCTCAGCGATGAACAGCTGATTCAGTAAGGCCTGGTTATATCAAAGACATCTTAAAATCCACAGAAAGGCTGTAGATTCCATCACGGCTTGGAACCAAGATAAAATGGGAAAGAAAAAAGTTACATGTTATCCGAAACACAGGATAGCGAGACGAATCAATTCGCCATAATATTCCGTCGGTCGACTTGCGCGCGTATCATCGATGCCAACTAGGCAAAAATTCGCACCACACGCCTTCATAATTGAAGGGAAGAGAGAAGTAATCACCGATTTATACGCGCGGAATTTGTGGACAAACAGAAGGAGAAGCAATGGTTCATCCCGGTATTCTGTGTCTTAATATTAAAGACATTAATAGAAGTTTATAATCATGCTATAAGTGGAATCACAATTTTCTCAAATGCAGTTAAGCTATCAATTTGAATCAAATTATTCATTTTTTTGGTTCAAATGTTTGCGAACTTTATGTGTGTGTGTAGGTGTGTATGTGTATGTGTATGGTTGTTTGTTTGGTTTTCATTTTTTACCCAGGTAGAAAGTTAATGTCAAACCCACAATATAATGTTTTTGAGAACTACATCTCAAAAAATAAAAAATATATATAAAAAAATCGAAAGTCAGCCTTATTTTTGTAATTACTGGAAGTGAAAGCCAAATCTTTGAAAAGTTCTTCTCTCTAGAAACAAGCCTATCGACATTTAAATGGCAACTGCCTGGCGAGTAGAGAGTTCTATTGATCTCTTGCAGCCAGGGAGATATAATAATATACCATTTTGTGTAGTCAGTGACAGCGTGACACGAAGTTGATGTTAGACATCAAACAAAGGTCACTCAGGTAACTAGTTTTTATCTAGCAGCGATCTTGGGTTTAACATTAAAGATTTTTTTTATTTTTTATTTTTGCTTTTGAGCAGTGTCATTGTTGGCGTGAGGAACTCAATAGGCTTTCATCGGAAAGAAGTGAAATAGATCGGTTCATGATCAAAGAGAAGGCTGTTGTTACTCGCACGTACGCACCTCAAGCGTTCTGCGCTGGGGGCGTGTACGTGTACGTACCTATCCCTAACCCCGTCCTTATCCTCAACCTTAAATCTTATCGAACCTCTAACTCTGCCCCTTACCCTTTCAACCCAAAAACAGGAGGAAAAAAAAAAAGAAACTCGGAAAGAATAATAATAATAATAATAATATATTGCATTTATATAGCGCCCAACCCCGTCGATGACAAGCTCTGGGCGCTTTAACAAACTCTTACACACACACACACACACGCATACACAAAAGAAATTTAAAAATATTTACTATTGTTGCTGCCGAAAAACACCTAGCCTAGTTTGTCTGAAAGAAATGGGTCTTCAGATGGCGTTTGAAAGAACCAATGTCATTAATTTCCCTGGTTGTCTTTGGAAGAGTGTTCCAGATGGTAGGGCCAAGAAATGAAAAGGACTTTTCTCCTACAGTGGACAGATTCATTTTAGGTACTTTCAATTTTGTAGTGTCAGATGATGATCTTAGTTGACGAGATGGAACATAGTAATCAGTTAAATCAACTAGGTACGATGGAGCAGTATTATTGACACATTTGTGACAAATGGATGACAATTTGTACATTATTCTTTTCTCGACTGGCAGCCATTGCAAACTCTGCAGAAGTGGCAGTGCTGAATCTCTTTTCTTTTTCTTCAAAACAAGTCTCGCTGCATTGTTTTGAGCAATTTGGAGTTTTCTAATATTTTTTTGTGAAATTCCAGCCAAAAGGGAGTTGCAATAGTCAAGCTTTGAAAGTACAAAAGAATTTACTAAAACAGCCGCAGTTTCAGTTGAAATAAGATGTCTGATTTTACCAATTTTCCAGATTTCCATGTATAGAATACGAATGAGGTGACTAACCTGAGACGACATAGAAAGATTTGAATCAATGTAAACCCCTAGGTTTTTTACTTTTTTTGAAATTTCTATTGAATTAGTGCCAATTATCATCTCAGTTCTGTCCACTTCTTGCAGAACCCGCTCACGGCCTAATAAAATAACCTCAGTTTTATCCTCATTTAGTGCCAGTTTGTTTTGGTTCATCCAGCTTTTAATTTCTGTTATACAGTTTCCAGCCTGCTGCAGAAGGCTGTCAACATCGCATGGCAAGGCAGAACTGTAGAGCTGGGTATCATCAGCATAGAAATGATATTGTAAATTAAATTTCTTTATTTCATGTACAAGTGGAATAGTATAGATAGTAAACAAAATAGGACCAAGCACTGAGCCTTGTGGTACGCCATACTGAAGCGCATAAGAAAAAGATCTTATTTTGTTGGTTACAACAAATTGGTGGCGATTTGACAGGTAAGATTCGACCCATTTAAGGGCGACCCCTCTGATTCCAAACGATGTTTCTAGCCTTCTGAGCAGGATTTCGTGATCGATGGTGTCGAACGCTGCTGATAGATCCAACAAATTTAGCAGAGTAATATTTCCAGAATCTGCCTTTACTAATATGTCATTCATGATTCTTAATAGTGCAGTTTCAGTACTGTGGTTACTTCTGTAAGCAGATTGAAATGGTTCCAACAGGTCATTATTTCTCAAATGACACATTAGTTGTTGTAATATCACCTTTTCAAGGATTTTTGAAAGAAAAGGAAGGTTTGAGACGGGTCTATAATTTTTCAACATATTTTGATCAAGAGTCGTTTTTTTTCAAAAGTGGTGTTACCCAGGCTGTTTTAAAATAATCAGGGACAGACCCACTTAAAATAGAGTTGTTTATTATTTTTGTAATAGTTGGAACCAGTTCATCAATACAAGATCTAACCAAAAATGTAGGAATAGGATCGAGGTCACAACATTTTGATGGCGATGCCATGATGATAGATTTTACAGATTCATTCGACACAACACCAAAAGTGTCTATAGGATTTCCCTGAAACTCATCAAAATGATCAATGGCATCAAAACTGTCAAGATTTTCTCCGATAGTTGTAACTTTTTTATCAAAATAATCAGCAAAAACATTGGGCAACAAATTGTTCTCGTAAATTGTGGGTAGAGGTGTTTCCTTTCTTTTCCCTGTGAGTTCATCACAAATACTAAAAAGTTCCTTACAAGATGTAGAATTTTGAAGTTTAGTGACATAGAAGTCTTTTTTTGCAAGTTTAATAACACATTTCCATTTGTTCTTCTGGTGTTTGAAAATGTCCTTGTGGACTGTAAGACCTGTCTTTAACCATTTCCTTTCTGCTTTGCGACATTCTGCTTTGGCTGCTTTGACATCTAGGGTGTACCATGGAGCGAACGGTCTGTTGGAGATTGACCTGGTCTTGATAGGTGCATGTCGCTGTAGTAGATCTTGCTGGATGTTATTATAAGATGTGATGTCGCCTTCAAAGTTCTCGAGAGCATTGGCCATTTCCGTCTTGAAGGCATTGATGTCGATACCTTTTATGTCTCTGGACGACACAACTTTTTTGATGATATTTGGCTTTGCGAAATCAATATCGAGTACGATGGTTTTATGATCCGAAATGAGTTTTTCTAGGACGGCGGTGTTGGTGAAGGTGCTCAAGGTTTGTTTGATGATCACTAAATCTAAGATGTGACCAGCTCGATGAGTTGGACATTTGATTATCTGAGACATGTTAAGAATAAGTAATTAAGGCTGTTGTTAGGAGTATTTCGGGAGGAGCTCTCTAGCTCTGGAGTCACAAAAGGCTTTAAAATACGCCCCCCTAACGCAAAAAAAACAAACTTGGGGGACATACGTACAAGTAACAACAATCCAAAAAGAAACAACAGGCTTGCCTGGCATCGGAACGAAACCAAATAGATCGACTAGTCTCAATTAAATACAGCAAAACTGCCTTGTCACGAGAAAGACGCACGATTCATCAGAAAGAAACACAGTAGACTGACCTAAATGGACCGTGAAGGCCAACAGGAAAATACAACAGACAGACAAATCTCTGCATCCCCAGAGTAAACCAAAAAGCAGAGAATGGCGCAGAGACAGAATAGAATCCCTTAATCCTTAACTAAAACAACAGCAAAATATGACAGAAAGGCAGAATCTCCGTCCATTTCACAGGAAAAAAAGGCAAGAAAAAGCAGAAAAGAAAAAAAAACGTCAAAAGTTTAGACCTCCAAATAGCGGGTAGGGCATTTTGATTACTTAGTATCGATTACTTTGATTACTAAATGCACCCATACCCCTTTTATTAAAATCATCTATAAATTACCGTTTGATAATAAGTTATGAAAATGCCAAACATAATTCATAATTGTGTGTGTGTGTTTGGGGGGGGGGGGCAAACTGCGCGTTTACCACATAACCATAACAACATACCATAACAACCATAACAACAAATCACAACAACAACAGCAGCAACAACATCAAACAACAACAACAACAACAACAGCAACAACAAAACGACATCAACAACAACAACACCAACAGCAAAAAAACAACAACACCAACAACAACAACGACATCAACAACAACATCAACGACATCAACAACAACATCAACAACAACAACAACGACATCAACAACAACAACGACATCAACAACAACAACGACATCAACAACAACAGCAACAACAACGACATCAACAACAACAACGACATCAACAACAACAACGACATCAACAACAACAACAACAACAACGACATCAACAACAACAACGACATCAACAACAACAGCAACAACGTCCTCAACAACAACAACAACGACGACGACGACAGCAACGACGACGACGACAACAGCAACAACGACATCAACAACAACAATAACGACGACGACGACGACAATATCAACAACGACATCAAACAACAACAACAACAACAGCAATAACAACATCATTAAACAACAACAACAAGGCATGTTAAATATTCGAGTTCAGATCCTACATTCTTTATGGACCTCTCGCTGACATTACGAATATTTGCTCAGGTTACTGTTGACGCAGTAGCTCCTTCACTCAACTCCACCTCAGCTTCAGCACCATTATAAATCATATTCCTTCAATATAACCGGCTGTTACTGATCTCATAATTATCAAGTCCCCAGATCTTGAATGCAGTTCCTCAACAAACAGCAAAACAGTACAATAATCGTGATGTTGCCCTGTGTGTGTGTGTGTGTGTGTGTGTGTGTGTGTGTGACAGAGAGAGAGCGGGGGGACGGAGGGAGAGAGAGCGCGAGTGAGTGTGCATGTGTGTTTGTAAGTGTGTGTCTGGGCGAGAGAGAGAGAGAGAGAGTGAGAGGGGGGAGGGAGAACGAGCGTGGGTCTGCGTGTACGTTTGTATGTGTGTGTGTGTGTGTGTGTGAGAGAGAGAGAGAGAGAGAGCCCATGTGAGTGTGCTTGTGTATTTGTAAGTGTGTGTGTAGATGAGAGCGAGAAAGGCAGACAGACAGAGAGAACGCGCAAGTGTAAGTGTGCTTGCGTATTTGTGTGTGTTTGTGTGTGTGTGAGAGAGAGAGAGAGAGAAAGCTCTCGCGTGAGTGTGCTTGTGTATTTGTAAATGTGTTTCTGTGGGTGTGAGAAAGAGAGAGACACACACAAAGAGAGAGAGAAAGAGAGAGAGAGAGAGAGAGAGAGAGAGCGAGCGCTCGTGTGAGTGTGCTTGTGTATCTGTAAGTGTGTTTCTGTGTGTGTGAGAAAGAGAGAGACACACACAAAGAGAGAGGGAGAGAGAGAGAGAGAGAGAGAGAGCACTCGTGTGTTTGTCTGTGTGTGTGTGTGAGACAGAAAGAGAGACACAATCAAGACTATGATCCTATCGACCATTGACCTGTGAGTACTGCAGCTCAGGACAAAAAAAAAGAGCATTATTATATAACACTGACTCACTCCTAGCAGCACGACTCAACCAATAAGAATCACGTTAAACCTGACCTGCGCACTGGCCGATTTTTGATTGGCCGACTAATTGGACAGTGACGTCATGACACTGAGTTTCAACAAGATCCAACTAGTGACGTCACCATCCAACTCCGTTGGTAAATCAAAATCAGCTAGTGCTCGCTTGGGCTACTTGTCAGCATTTAACACGGCAAGGCATGTCAAATCTACACGAATGTTGTTACAAGCACGTACGTCAGCCAAGTCGTTGTTTTTTTTTTTTGCCCTAGGGTTACGTATTTTAAAGCCTTTTGTGACTCCAGAGCTAGAGAGCTCCACCCGAAATACTCCTAACAACAGCCTTAATTAATTATTCTTTCAGATCTTCTTTTTGTTTTCCTCCTGTTTTTTTTTTGGGGGGGGGGGGGATTGAAAGGGTAAGGGGCAGGGTTAAGGATTCTATAAGGTTTAGGGTTGTGGATAAAGACGGGGTTTGAGATAGGCACGTATACGTACGCTCTCCTAGCGCAAAACGCTTGGAGTGCGTACGTACAAGTAACAACAGCCTATTGTAAATTGTACTGAGCGTCATTCGTCTCAAAGTCAAACTATTAAAATACAGCTGTTAAAACTATTGCTATTCCTGTTGAGCGGATCAATCACAAATGATAGGTATAATTATGCACAAACGTTTCATATATTCCACTAAGGCTGTGTTTGTACCTGGACCCTCGAGTAAGACCCAGGCTTACTACACAAACGAATCCCTTTCCAACAACACACAACAAAAGTAACCTCAAAGCCTATTGTCTCCCGTAACTATGGCAATGAGACCAGCGAAATGGCGCTGCGAACAACGGGACACAATGCTCAATCAAGGCAGACAACTGGGCGCTGTGGGACAACCAGACAGCAGACTCTGCTGGATTGTTTGTCGGAGTCTTAGATTTGCAAGTTAAATCAACCCAGAAAAAGATCGTTAAAAAGGATAGTGTGGCTCCGTTTGCCTGAACCAATCAATCCACGCCGCGTTTCCTTATCTATCTGTTAATTAAATTTGACGTTCTTCTACATACTTTGAACTTCCAGAAAAGGCTGTTGTTAGAGAAGGACATAGTGTTTTACATAGAACTAGTTGGCCCGCTGACTCGGTGAATACACATATGTTTTTTAAAGTGGGTTTTTATCACCAACTAGATGAAGTTCCAGGCATTATCCGGTTGTGAACCCATTGTTCTATCTCTCACTCTCTCTTTTTGGTCTAGAAAGCTTCCCAGATTTTACAATCTTACTACAGATTCGTGCGCACCAGAGCACTACGCACTCATGTCTGGTAGGGAAATTGCGCGCACCGAATTGAACGCGTATTAATACATCGTTTCCGGTGCAGTGGGTTTGCTACAGGGAGCCAAAACAACGATTATTGTATTTTACATTTTTGCAACTTTAATTTTATAATCCCTGAAACTTTAATCAACACAATCGGTCGATACAAAAGCGATTGGACTGGAGTCGTTGACACTTAGGAAAATTAATTTTATAATTTTTGAAACTGTCATTTAGGCTGTAGAGTTGAGCAAAAAAAGGGTCAAATTTGCACCACAATGAATTACTCCCGCCACTATTTCTTTTTTATAACTTTCTTCCCCCCAAAAAACAACGACCCAACATCCGTGCACCGATCGAGAATCGAACCCGGTACCTTCGGACTGAGAGGCGAGTACTCTGCGTCTAGACCAACGTGTTGAGAGTGCCCCTAAGTAGACCGTAAATTATTCAAGTAAGTCAGATGGTAGAGAAAGATAACGATATGCCATTCTGGGTTGCTGCTCTCACTAGTGAGAGGATCAATGCAACAATTCCTCTGAAGTGTGCTAGTGTGAATTCTCAGCAAGTACAAAGGCAATGGAAAATTTCTCTGTTGCATGAAATATTGTATACGAAGTGGTTATTTTCAAGGTATGCCTTGGAACTAACGCCAGCGTTATTTTCAAGGCATGTTTCATTGACCAATCAGAAGCTGTTTCAGTATTAAGGGTAGGCGACGTTTTATGCATCCTATTCCGATTTTATATCAAAGTTGGAAAACTATAAATCTGAAACCTGGAGTTCGTTTCAAGGTATGCCTTGTAAATAACGGCTTGCTTGTCTAATCAGGCGAAAAGGGGCTGGGGTAGCCACTGGCGATCGATGTACACACAAGTAGGTATGCCTTGAAAATAACGGCTTGCTATTGTATATATCTCTGGTGACCAGTCATGGAGGAGAAACAAACAGAAAGAACTAAAACAAGAAGAAAGGCGAAGTGCACCTGCCTAGGGCAGCGATCATACCAAAAGGCAGATCTTCATCTGTGTCTAGACATAATCATTATTTCAATACAAGTGTAAATAAAATCGAGCCAGAATTGGTTTTTGTGTGTGTGTGTGTGGGGGGGGGGGTTAGCTGGGCTCTTGAATTTGAAGCAAAAAATCGTCTGCCTTCGGGGCAGAGACTAGGATATAAATGATATGATGACTCTTCTAGAACTTTGGGTACGGCACAGAAAGTCATACACCGCACACTTAGTAGCATGTGATATCTTGGAGAGTCGATGAATTTTTTTACTCTCGAGAGAGAGTTCACTCTGGCAAAATGTCAGCTGGAAATAAAAAATGACAACAACAACTCGATATCGCTCGTGGGGATGATTACGTCACAGCCGTACTGGATTTCTATTGGTTGAAATTCTTTTGAAGATTCAGTCCGAGCAACAGGAGAGTGTCTCGCGCACGCATCAACCACAGAGAAAATTAGAGCAATTTAAATATTCTGGTTTGAAGGATATAATTTCTCTATTCAACTTCGCCTGTGTGTCCTCTCATCGCGTCAACAACAATCTTAACAACACGCACATGCGATGATCGGAGTGGCTTGGCTATATTTTTTCGAAATGCACGTGACGAGAGCTTTGGGGAAAAGGGCAGTTCATTTCTACTAAGACCTTACGGGCGAACGAATTTCGAGAGGTACTTGAAAATACCTGTAAACTTTGAGTCAGTCTCAATATAATTTGTTTTCGGTTTTCTCTCACCAATTAAATGTATATTCCTTGTTGTGAGTACCAGAGGCGTTTCGCCTTTCCCAAGGACGTTTGGATGAGTGAGTTTCTTGGCCAAAACCTTAAGCTGTGTTTCCATGTATACAGAAACGGAAACGGCAACAGGAAACGTCAAAAATCCATCAAGTGGTACAGAGAAAAACTTCATGTGTACAGAGACGGCGTTCCTGTAGAAATGAAAATAATCTTTTTTTTTTCTCACTACTTGAACGGGCTTTGGCATTTCCGTTTATGTTTCCGTCTACATGAAATCCCAGCCTTAGACTGTGGTGAAGATTTCCTAGATCACCTTGAAACTTATCACCCCGTCAGTGATAGTTTTTATAATTGATCCTGAATTGTCTGCACTGCCGAGCATCAAAACTGAATGATCTAAAACCCATCATTTTAAAAAACACTTTCAGTTGTTAAGTCTCCTTCCCAATCCGTTTATTTTCTCAATTCACTTTAATTTTGCTGTTTTAGTGTTCAATTTCTGTCTTACAGTATGTTATGTGTGTGTCTCTGTATACAATGTGTGTTTAGCATAAGAGTGTGTGCAATTGTGTTTGAGAGAGAGAGAGAGAGAGAGACAGAGAGAGACAGAGAGACAGAGAGAGACAGAAGGAGAGAGAGAGAGAGACACACACACACACAAGGAGAGAGAGAGAGAGTGAGAGAGGGTGAATTGCAGATGGACAGAACAAGACTTTCTGTAAAGCGCCAAGAGCAAATTGTTTGGCTTGGGCGCTAGGTAAATGATCTTCATTATTATTATTAAAAGTGGTATCTAACATTGTATACACAAACATGAACTACTTAATGTTGTTTACAACTCTATTGAACTGCGTTGTTATCAGTGTCTGGCCCAGGGCGGCCATCGGTTTGAATACATGCAACACTTTAATAATTACACAGCTGCCCTTTTTCATAGCGTTATAGATGATCTTTTTTGCCATCCGCCATTTGAAGTAGAAGTGTTTCCTGATGTAGTAAACAGGCTTAGTCAGGCCAGAGTTTTCTGCTATTGTATGACAGTACACAATACAGCCTGCTACTGTCACCCCCACTGTCTTGTGGGTCATCTCGGCAGAGAGGAAGACTAGGGGAAGGTAACCCTGAATACAAATACCACACTGCCTTGTGTGTTGCTATGATAGCAAAGGCTATGGGAGTAAACCCAGACAGAAAATCAGGAGTGGAGACCCGAAGGTGGTTGTCAGGGAGAACTGCATCAAACTGGCTTCCAGCATCTCCTGCAGCCGGACTAGTTCCAAATGTATTGACCTGGTCTCTCCCTTGGGTTTAACTAGAATGGCAGAGAGAGGGGTGGTGCCTCTGGGCAAAGCACCATCTCTTAAAAATAGCCCAGGCAAGGCAGCAAAACGAGGAGGCGTTTGCTCGGGCTTGGCAAGCGTCTGTCTCTCCTCTATAAGCCCACCCATTTCCGATTTGGAGAGGACACTCCAGCCATCCGTTACGGATGGGCACAACACGGGAGGTGGCAGTTACCGGTGATAAGCTCAATCCATTTGGCGTACGGATGAGCGCCAGGGGTCCCCTCTGTCGGTGGGAGCGGCTTTTCAGCTGCATTGATCAACTACCGCCCGCCGTAACCTGGGCAGCCCCCAGGCAGTTGGGTGTTGTTCCGCCACGTCAGCCTGCTTCATAAGGTGGTTGGAGCTAGACCAAAAGTCAAAAAGCTGACGTAAAGTGTGCACCTGGCAAAAACAGAAAAATACTAAAACTTGGTACCTGGAACGTCAGAACAATGCGCCCAGGCTTGCAACAGCAAGATCTCACTGATATTGACTCCATCAGGAAATCCCAAATTATTGATCGAGAACTTCAGCTACTAAACATCGACATCGCTGCCCTTCAAGAAACTCGACTTCCCGACTCCGGGTCAGTCAAAGAAGAAAACTACACCTTCTTCTGGCAGGGCCTTAGCAGCGAACAGCCGAGAATCCACGGCGTGGGCTTCGCCATAAAAAAACTCCCTTATCAATTCGATCGCAACTCCAATTGGAGTGTCAGAACGCATCATGACACTCAGTCTGAACACCCGGTCTGGTTTTACCAACATTATCTGTGTCTATGCCCCAACACTTACCTCCTCTGACGAAACCAAAGACATTTTCTACGAGGCATTGCAGAGGACTCTCCACAACATCCCTCTCACCGAAGGCCTGCTAATTCTGGGTGACTTTAACGCTCGAGTGGGAGCAGATCACTCCGCATGGCCAAAGTGCATTGGGCACTTCGGCATTGGCAACATCAACGAAAACGGGCAGCGCCTTCTGGAGCTATGCTCCGTAAACTCATTATGTGTTACAAACACGTACTTTGACCTTAAGAGATGCCAAAGAACATCATGGCGCCATCCCAGGTCTGGCCATTGGCATCAATTAGATCTTATTCTCTCAAGGAGGAAGAGTTTGGGCTGTATAAAAATAACTCGTTCCCTCCACAGTGCTGACTGTGACACCGACCATGCACTGGTAGTCAGCAAAATCAAAATTTCGGCCAAGAAAATATACAGATCAAAAGCCCCTTCAATCCCTAAGATCAATGTAACAGCAATCAGAGATGCATCAAATAGAAAGTCATTTGAAAAGTTATTTGCTGAAAGCATGGATAATGTCACCCAATGTGACTCGGTAGATGAAACATGGAACACTCTCAGTTCAAAAATTCATGACTGTGCCATCAAGTCTTTTGGACAGCATAAAGTTTCAAACAACGACTGGGTAGCCCAGAACAGCGAAATTCTCCTACCTCTCATTGAGCAAAAGAAATCTGCTTTCAATGAGTATAACAAAAATTGCAATCAGAGTACAAAAACTTGTTTGAAAAATGCAAAAGCTAAACTTCAGCTGGAGGTAAGACGTTGCGCCAACAAATACTGGACAGACTTGTGTAACAGCATACAAGAGGCAAATGAAAAGGGAGATATGAAAACCGCCTTTAGTCAGATGAAAGTAGCTCTTGGGCCAATCATCACCAAAAGCGCCCCACTTAAGTCTGTAAATGGTGAACCCATCACAGATAAAAATGAACAACTGAATAGGTGGGTAGAGCATTACTCTCTGTTGTATTCAACTGAGAAAAATATTTCACCAGATTTTGAGGAACACCTCCAAAAACTGCCAATAATGGCCGAACTTGACGCTGAACCTTCCTTAGTCGAGCTTTCCAATGCAATCGACCACCTGTCTGCTGGAAAAGCCACAGGAAGTGACAACATTCCTGCAGAGGTATTAAAAGACCTAAAAGGCCCACTATCACCACACCTGTATAATCTGTTACTGCAGTGTTGGAAAGAAGGCGTGATACCACATGATATGAGAGACGCCAAAATTGTCACACTTTACAAGAACAAAGGAGACAAAGGCGACTGCAACAACTATCGAGGCATATCCCTCCTCAGCATTACTGGAAAGGCTTTTGCTCGCGTCATCCTCTGCCGCCTTCAACAACTGGCGGAAAAAGTCTTACCAGAAACACAATGTGGCTTTCGAAGCAAACGATCAACTATTGACATGATATTTGCACTTCGGCAAATCCAAGAAAAATGTAAAGAACAAAACAGGCCGCTTATAACATGCTTTGTGGACCTAACAAAGGCTTTCGACACCGTAAGCCGATCTGGCCTGTATGCAGTCCTTAAATCCATAGGCTGTCCACCAACATTGCTAAAACTTATTGCATCCTTCCACACTGACATGAGGGCATGTGTCAACTTTGAGGGCTGCACATCCAATTCATTTGCTGTAAACAGCGGTGTGAAGCAGGGATGTGTTCTTGCTCCTACCTTATTTGGTATATATTTTGCAGCCCTACTCAAGAATGCCTTTGGTCAATGTTCAGGTGGAGTACTTATTAACACCAGAGTGGACGGCTCCATTTTTAATGTTGCCAGACTAAAAGCAAAATCTCATACAGAGCATTTTATGTTACAAGAGCTCCTCTTCGCAGATGATGCTGCAATCGTGGCCCACGATGAAACCACGCTCCAGGCTCTCATCAATAGCCTTGCCAAAGCCTGTGACAAATTCATGCTAAAGATCAGTGTCTCAAAAACTGTAGTTTTGACACAAGGCTTGAGAAACCCCAACCCAATCATGCTGAATGGCTCTCCTCTGGAGCAAGTGGGAAAATTCTGCTACCTAGGCTCAACCATCAGTGGTAGCACAGACATAACAACTGAAATAAATGCCAGAATAGGAAAGGCGGCCACAGCTTTTGGCAAACTCTCAGAAAGGGTGTGGAACAATAGCAAGCTGACCATCAAAACAAAGGTACTCGTGTACCAAACTTGCGTCCTAAGCACCCTGCTGTATGGCTCAGAGACATGGACCACCTACTCCAAACATGAAAGATCCCTCAACTCCTTCCACCTGCGCTGCCTACGCAAAATTCTCAAGATCAAGTGGCAAGACAGGATCTCAAATATCGAAGTTCTGAGCCGAGCCAACATTCCATCAACTCAGGCTCTCCTAGGCAAAAAAAGACTGCGGTGGCTTGGACATCTCCACCGTATGGAAAATGATCGCATCCCCAGACAAATTCTCTACGGGGAACTTGCTACTGGCAACCGACCCAGAGGTAGGCCACATCTGCGATTCAAAGACACTTGCAAGGTCACGATGAAAGCATTCAACATCGACCCCAATGAATGGGAGAACCTTGCAAATGATCGAAGCAGATGGAGACAAAAATTGCGCAGTGGCACGCTCGCAATAGACTTCAAGGCAAAAGAAACATACCTGACAAAACGACAGAGGCGGAATGAAAACACTCGCCAAAGTGAACCCAAAAGACTGACCTGCAATCACTGCCATCGCACTCTCGGGTCAAACATTGGTAGAATAAGCCACCAGAGAAGCTGTCAGTCAAAGTGAAAGTGAATATTCTAGCTGCTAAGACCGTCTGTAAAGACGCTAAAGGCCATATATGCTGTTGTTAGTTGTTCCTAATGGATTGTTCTGACAGTGTGTGTGTGTGTGAGAGCAATGTTCTTACTTGTTGGTAATGTTGTGTGAGCGATGTGCGTGTGTGCGGTATGCGTTAAAGACCTGTAGGTCTTAGATATTGTATTTACTGTTGTACCACTACCTGATGCCGTGACCAGAAATTTCCTGGAAACAGGATAATAAAGTTAAATCTTATCTTAATTTGAATTACAAATCTTGAATTTATATTAATAGACATTGTATTAATAAACATTCAAATTGCGCATACATTTTAGAGACGCCTAGTATTATTCTTCACTGCTCTCATGCCCCTGTAAGTACTTTGTCCCTTTGGAATAACAAGGTTTTAACTCCCTTTCGTCAACTTTTGAGAAATTGATGATTGAAGTTCCATGTGCTCGTAGCTCATAGTGGTAAGACTATTGTTTCTTTCTTGAAATACTTACATACAAATTACACATCGTACCCACTTGATATTTTGACACACAAAGGAGAAGGCCTATAGGGGTAGTGTGTAGTGTGTTCAGCCAAAAAATGGAGATCGAACCTTGTCATTCTTAGGAAAGGTACAGAAGATCGTCTTTGCCCCCCGCAATTCGCTTCAACAAGTCATTTTAAGTAGATGTGTGCCACATTTCACTAAGGTTCTTTATCATGTCACTTCATGTATGCCTGTTATTGAGTTATTGAGTTGTGATATGTTTACGTAATGATGCCTAAGACATGTCTACCATGTATGTGCTGTTAAACGCTCTGTGACAGGGAATTTCCCTCATGGGATAATAAAGTGATTCTTATCTTATCTTATATTATATTATTTTATCTTATATTATCTTACATTATATTATAATATTTTATATTATCTTATCTTGTATTATATTATCTTACCTTATCTTACCTTATCTTATCTTACAATATCGTATGTTATCTTATCTTATCTTATCTTATCTTATCTTATCTTATCTCATCTTATCGTATCTTATCTTATCTTAAGGGGGACGGTATGCCAAGCCACACAGCCACCACTTGCAGGCAAATTTCACAAAAAAATGTAGTCACACTGATTTCAATGTCTTGCTAGCTGAAGGCTACATCCGTACAGACACGAAATTGCCTACAAAAAAATTAAAAGCTTTCAAAATGATCTACACTTAAATCTGAAACTTGTAAGATCCAAGGGCTTTTGTCAGCGATAATCGATGTAAAATTCATCTATAGCTTTTAGCTTTCTCCGTCTGAGATTTGCTTCAAAGGCATAAAGTGGAAAAAAGGGAAGAACTAGTAAGCTGGTTCTATCCATTACTGAGCTTGTGGCTTGTCTAATGGGCGTGGCGCTGCAGGTGTGAGGGAAGACTGATGGCTCTGCATGTACTATTGATTTATTTCTGGCGTTGGGTTGAGTAGGACAAGCGGGGCGGGGGATGTGTGTATGTGTGTGAGTGTGTGTGTGTATCTAGTGTGTGTATGTGGTGTGTATGTGTGTGTGTGAGTGTGTATGTGTGTCTGTGTGTGAGCCACAATCTAAGCCTAAGCGCACATTACTAACCGGTTTTGATTGACCGACAAGTTCTAATGAGATCTCGTACACCAATCAGCTAGTTGGACCTCAATCAAAACTGAGTGCCATGACGTCACTGTCAAACTCGCTGGCCGATCAACTTGGGCTTGTCCTCATCTCAGCCAGGGTTGGGTTATCAGTAATACCAGGAACGCGGGGTGAAAGATCAAACATCATGACAATTCGCGACCTTAAGTTCCTGTTTGTTCCAACTCCAATTTTAGCACAACTGAGAAATTCGACGTTAAACGTTTTCGACTTTAGTATGACGATAAGGAGTTAGAATAAATCGGAACTGTGAAACAGCTTGATAATTGTCACAATGCATTTTAAACAAGTGTCAAAGTGTGCATTTGTTATACCTCTTCTACCTACTAAAAGATCTCCAGTTTTTCAGAAAATGGAAATAAAAGAAACAAGAACTAAAGTCGCAAAGTGCCACTAATACATACTAAAAGATGTGGTTTTCAGAAAATGGACATAGAACAAACAAGAACTAACTAAGGTCGCCAATTACCGGAGTGACTGAGTGTGAGTTTGGAGAAAATACGTCAATACCATAACGGTCACATTGTCCGAAGAAAAAGTAAGACGATAGACTGTACAAAATTAATATTATAACAAACTAATAGGACAGAAAGACATCCTACCAGAAGCGCCCACAGCCATCTACACCCCAGGGTTAATAATATTAGCCTCTGTTGATGTTATCCGAGACCACAGACTAATAAATTAACCAGACTGGAAACACGAGCTTCGGGCTGTGTCGTTTTTTTTACGGAATTTCCCGAGCCCCGACTGTATAACCAACATGGCTGCCGCTCGGGAAATTCCGATTCTAGTTCTATCTGCGGTAGAAATTTCTTTTTATTTGTCAAGATTGGTTGTACATGTATTAATTTCTTGGTGCGGAACCAAACTTCCGCGTTCAGTAGGCGCGCCAAAATGGTATCATTCAAAATTGTAGCTATGTGGAAGCGTCGGTCACTACCTTAAACCTAACATGGCGGATGGTTCATGACCTTTCACTGTTTTGTGACGTCACACAATGGGATCATCCAGTCTGGGTATTTTATTAGTCTGTGTCCGGGCACAGAATACCACGACGAACCATTTCTTCTCTCACTATTATGTCCACAAATTGCTAGCGTATAAATACTGTGAATAATACTACTTTTTTCGTTCAACTCTGAAGGGGTGTGGTGCGAATTCTTGCATTGTTGACATCGAGGATACGCGCGCAAGACGACAGACCGATTATGACGAATTGATTCGTTTCGTTATCCTGTATCGCGGATGTTACTTTTTTGCAGGCGATGCTAAAATTGTCACGCTATCTTGGATTATTCACATTCCCCTGCTGTCCTTCCAACGTGGAGCAACGATGCCCTCGCGATGAGCAACAATAGCCAGGAGACATTAATATGATAAGCCGAGCGAAATAACAGCGATGCCCCGCTGCAGGTGACGCTAGAGGCGAAATTACTCTATTTAATTTGGTTTCATTACACCCAATTCTGTTAATACAACAAGGCAAATTAATAATTTAATCAACTCACCGGGTCAGAAAGGAGATGTTAGGCACGTTTTTTGCCAAGTCAGACAATCTATCTCCAGATTTCTAGTAACCTATTTAAGTACGCCTGGCAATTCCATCCACATAAGCCCAGTGTGCAAAGGTGCTAAGTCGCATAATTATAAACCAATGTTATTACAAGTACATATGTCCCCCAAGTTTTTTTTTGCTTTAGGGATACGTGTTTTAAAGCCTTTTGTGACTCCAGAGCTAGAGAGCTCCTCCCGAAATCCTCTCTAACAACAGCCTGAATTAATTATTCTTTCAAATTTTCTTTTTGTTTTCCTCCTGTTTTTTAGCTGAAAGGGTGAGGGGTCAGGGTTAGGGATTCAATAAGATTTAGGGTTGAGGATAAGGACAAGTTTAAGGATATGTACTTATACATACGCACACCCAGCGTAAATCCGCGAGTCCATTCCCAATCCCCCACCTTCAGGCCTAGAGGAAGATAAAAGTGTTTAAATAATTTGAGTAACGCCAATGATGACGATAGGTGTTTAAAAACATCGCACTTCGCAATTCCTTCTAGAGAGGAAATCTTCTAGAAAAATTACAAAAGACTTGTTCAGAAACTACAGTGCATTGTAACATCATAATATGTAAGAAAAAATTACTTATGTCACAAAATATTATGTGGATTGGCCTGATGCGGGAGCCCCCCGCCCTCCCCACGGGAGCCCTCCCCCCTCCCTTTCCCAACCCCAGAAGTTTGAGGCCCCAGGCTCCAGCCTACCTAGCCTAACGGTAAATCCGGCACTACAAACAGTCCTAGAAATATTCCGTATGTCAACAAAAGCACCCGACAGTGTTTGTCCTAGTTCCTTTGTTACACTTCAACTGCCGAGATATCAGACGCAGATAACATTTTGAGGACTCAACGGTGTAAGTCACAGGTTTCATGTTCAGAGAAAACTGACTTTTTCACTTTGACTGAGCTTTTTCTTTTTTTCATCGACTACATTATGTTTACATGAAAATTTTAGCAGACTGAGCCCATTTCTGTCAAAGACACAGAAGTAGGTTGTACAATGGAATATTGGATTCGGCTTGGGGCCAATAACCCATAATTTCTACATTGTGAACTGGCCCGTTTTTCAGGTGGACTCTTCCTTTACACGCCTAGTTTGACTTAAATGAAAATCGATTTGAAACCAGCGGCTGCAGCGATGTGAAAAACAACTTAGTAATTACACGAAACGGCCTGGGTGTGTATATTTATTTTATTTTTGTTTGGTTTTGTGCAGTTCTGTGCCAGCGCGGTGCTAATACATGACAGCTGTATGAATAAAGAATGTTGTTACAAGTACCTACGTCCCCCCAAGTTTGTTTTTTTTTGCACTAGGGGTACGTATTTTAAAGCCTTTTGTGTCTCCAGAGCCAGACAGCTCCTCCCGAAATACTCCTAACAACAGCTTTAATTAATTATTCTTTCACATTTTCTTTTTGTTTTCCTTCTGTTTTATGGTTGAAAGGTTAAGGGGGCAGGGTTAGGGATTCGAAAAGATTTAGGGTTGAGGATAAGGACGGGGTTATGCATGGCTACGCATACGTACGTGCCCCTAACGCAAAACGCTTGGGGTGCGTACGGTGCAAGTAACAACAGCCAAACTTCTACCGACAGCTCAAAAAACCTCCATAACCTCATGACTGCCTGACCAAAAATGATAAAACTTTGTGTGCTGCCTCAAGATCTGACCACAAATGACGTGGACACATCCATTTTGGACACAACCAAGTCTTTCATAATTTTACTTATCACTTTTTAAATATTTTACCTGCAAAAAAAGGGTTCCTTTTCCGTCGAGCACGCTCGAGAAGTATAATCGCCAAATTTGTTCTTCGCCTCTACTTACACATTGCAGGTCGAAATTCAACATTAGATATCACACCTGTGTATTAACTTTGTCGTGTCAACGGACCAGCCAGTTATTTGCACAGACGGAAGATGAACATAATTTGAAGAAAGTTAATTGAATGTAAGCTGGCATGTCAGGAGTAATCGGGAAGCAATTGAGCGAAATTATTAAATCAGCACTTATGCCTGTGTTTGTCTGGCGTGCGGTGCTTAATGAGCGAACAAAAACTCGTCTGACGGATTAAAATGGGGGCAATATCTGGAAAAAGACCTTATAAGCCAAAATCAGAATTATAGTATTTCAGACTCAAAATAATAATAATAGTAAAAAAAGGCCGGCTCAATTCAGGCCGCCACCTAGAGGCCCGAATAGACAAAACACCCCACCCTCACTCTATTCAGGCCGCTAGGTACGTCTAGGTAGCGGCCAGAATAGACACCCCTTAAAAAAAAAAAAACACACACACACACACACACACACAACATCGCCTTCCATTCTTCTTTTTTCTTTGTTCAGGTTTCATGTCGCGATGACCAAAAGACTATTAATCGTGAAATTTTGTAACCCAAATTGTTTTTTTTTCCCCCAAGCTTAACCCTTTCAGTACTGACAGACAGTTGTTGTGAGTTCTTTATTATCTCCGACCAGTTTTAAATTTCGGTTCTGCTTTAGTAACTTTGAAGTACAGTTCAGTTTCACAAATTTAGATTCCAATTTACTATTTGAACTACTTGAAATAATCAGATGTAAATACAAATAGGACACTCCGAAAAGCCAGCATTCACGGCCTCGGTAGTCTAAGAGTTAATAAGCACCTGAAGGGACACCGTGACGATGATGGTGCCCAGGATGCAAGCAGATGTGCCCTGCTGGTGCCCAGAAAAGAGACCTGATTTCTTCGCCTGCATGAAGCAACAGCCTGTCCGGTGTTCGCGTGTGTGCGTGGAAAGGAATGTCAATTACCTGGAAAAAGTAATGACAGTACAATATAAAGGACTTTCTAAGCTTTCACCAGATATCGCGGGTATAAAGCAAAATTGTTGTATCTTCAGTGATATCAAAAATGGGAGCTTTGCTCGGAAATACCACAATATTGGTCTCAATGCTCGCAATTTTAAGGGAGATACAACAATATTGCTTCTCTGTAACTTGGAACTGGTTAAAGATAGCGGAATAACGAAAAAATTGCAAGAAGCAGTTTGTCATTATTACAGTATTGCCACTACGAACCCCAATTATTCATAATATTATCACTGGAGATTCAACAATTTTGCTCTATACCCGCGATATGCGATACGTCTGAGTATCTTGCCTACAATTGAAATGATCACGTAGGAGGCAAAAATTTTCAGCCGCTCCTTTTATTTGCACCAATGCCACTCCTTTAGTCGGTTCAATATTAAAATATGAAATTGCAGTTTGCCAGGAGAACAGTTCTCTTTAAACATATCACAATCAACTCCTTTGCTCTTCTGATCTGCGTTGCGTTTTGATCCAGTCATAGGGGGAACTGGAGAATCAGTCAGGACGATATGAAAAGATCAAAGGAAAACACACCCATTGTCTGCACGGGTAAAGTTATTATTTCCTCCAATTTATTTAATGTCAGTGAGCCAATTAGTTCAGAAATCTGACATGACAAGCTACGGGCAGATCTATGCGCTAGAAAAACACCTACTGTGTTATTAATCCATTAGCAAACGGTTCAGATAATCTCTACGCTGTTGAAGTCCCATGTTGATACAGTCAGACAAGAGAAATAAGTCTGAGATGAGACAGTCAGATGATCGGAGTGTATGATACCTGACGAAATAGGCTGCGTGTTTCGTAGTGACGACGTGAACTAACTTTCAGCTTCATTATTGAGCTTCTACGTGTTCACAATTAAAATCATTTACTTTGAGGAATGGTCTGGAATGACACAAAACACATTGCCATCTGCAATTTTGTGGCTGTTATTGCCTTAGTTGTTTGCCACAATCTCTCTCTCTCTCTCTCTTTCTCTCTTTGTTTCTTTTGTTTCTCTCTCTCTCTCTCTCTCTCTCTTCTCTCTCTCTCTCTCTTCTCTCTCTCTCTCTTCTCTCCCTCTCTCTCTCGCCCCCCTCGCTGTTCCTCTCTCTCTCTCTTTTTCTCTCTCTCTCTCTTTCTCTGTATTTGTCTTTCTCTTTCCTCTCTCTCTCTCTCACTCTGTCTCTCTCTCCTCCGCTGTTCCTATATCTCTCTCTCGTTTCTATCTCTCTCTCTTTCTCTGTATTTGTCTCTCTCTATTTCTCTCTTTTCTCTCTCTCTCTTTTCTTTCTCTCTCTGTCTCCCTCCATCCCTCCGCTGTTCCAATCTCTCTCTCTCTCTCTGTTTCTTTCTCTCTCTCTCTCTGTATTTGTCTCTCTCTATTTCTCCCTTCTCTCTCTCTCTCTCTCTCTCTCTGTGCATGTGTTTCTCCCTCTACTTCTCTCTCTCTCTCTCTGTGTTTCTCTCTCTACTTCTCTCTCCCCCTCTCTCTCTCCTTCTCTCTCTCTCACTGTTTCTCTCTCTCTCACTTTTCAGAATGGTAACCGGAACCATTACTTCACTGTGTAGCCTTCCCATACCCCAACAAAACTGATGTAATCTGCGTACCCTCGTGTAAAGCAGACCATGAAATAAATCAAACGAAAACCCAACAATCAGAGAACCCGATGAACCGGGCATTAATTACAGCGCCAAAGTACTGTACAAACATCGGATTCCATAGCCTTGCTACATGTAAGCGCTGGAAACAGTTGTAAGGGCAGAGACTGGGGGAAGGGGGAATGTCAAAGAGATTAAAAACACGTTTGAAGTACTGATAAAATAATCTGATATATTTTTTTAAAAATAGAAGAAGAGAGAAAACATCTAACACCCTGTACGTGTCTCTGTCCGCAAGCCTGACTGATTTTGCGGGAAACAGAGAGGGGTAAGAGATAATCAGCTATGCACTGCGATCAGCTACGCACTGGGATCAGCTACGCACAGTCAAAATAACTTCAGAGACAGCTCAGCTCGTCTCGAGAATGTACACATTATTTTTACCACCATCTTGACAGGACCATCAGGACAGCGCCCTCCGGACAGCACCGTCCGGACAATATCGTCCGGACAACACCACTCGGACAGCACCCTCCTCTGCAATGAAATAACAGGAAGATAACTCTTCCGGTGTTGTATTTATGTCTCTCTTCTTGGAGTTTCGCTGCCCTGGACATTTACACCTCTTTTCTTGTTTTTATTTTTCTTGATCTTGTTTCTATGTGTTTTTGTGGTGGGGATTCGTTCCTCAGAATTTTGCCCCGGCAGCGGCCTTGTTCGGCCTGCTCTTGTCGACTCTCAACTGACAAGGTATCTTTAACGTGCGCAAAGTGCACACAGGCCTTCCGACTTTTTCGTCCTTATCCAAGAAGACTAGGTGCTTGATCCTACCTATCTTAAGATCAGGGACAGCAAATTTATATCCCCCAAAAATTCCAACACGCCTGCAACCGACTGGGGATCGAACCCGGTACCTTCGGCATGAGAGGCAAGCACTTTGCCAGCTAGACCAACTGGTGCCATAAACCCCTTCGATATACAGACCAGACTTAAACACCTCTCTGCTGACAGCTAACAGTTCATACTCCCCCCTCGCCATGCCATAAACAACACCTGGACACTTTCAATCATTTTGCAGGTAAATTAATGGTCAGGCGGCTGCTCTGTGGCGCCCATACCCCTCTGCACGCACAGACAGGAAGTTTACACTAAGAAGGCCGATAACCTGCTGAGTGTTAATCTGTTAGTTACCACCACAGTTGCGAGACTTGGCTAGAGATTGTTGCTAAAAACGCCGTGCAGTCTGATGATAAGGGCCAACCGCTGGGCTCAGTCATTGCCTGGTTGCTCAGCTCCACATCATCAACATATCATAAAGGAAGTCAGGCTTCCAATGTAATCATGAAAGCTCTTTAACCGCCGAGCCTTAAATTCTAGACAATGTCATGATATTACGCACAGAAAGATGTAAAGGTGTACGTGGACATATTATAATAAATAAGACTTGAAGTTGGCTATATTTTTAATACTTTCGTTGATTTTGAGCCACAACTGGGTTGAACAGAAGAAAGTGTTCCGACATTTTGAGCCTGAAAAAAAAAAGATGCATTTTCTTCGAGTAGAATTAAAAAGTATGACAGGATATTTCGTTCCGCGCCTCAATTTACACATTGGTGATCAAAAATCGACTTGAAAAATCACATCTGTGTATTCCCCTGAATCAGCGAGCCAACTAGTAAGTATCATACACCTTCACACATAATACTCACATACATGCACAGCAAATACCTAGGCTCAACCAGTGGTGGGTGGTTTATGTCCAAATACCTGTACGTATCGAACCAGTTCCCTTTGGAACGAGTACAAGACCAGTGTCGACTCGTACATTCATTCTGAACAAAACCACTCGAATACTCGTGCTGCATTTGCTTCAGTAACGAGGGTCCTTAATGAAAGCCAGAAATATAATTCAAATGAACCTGCGAATTTTCTCTATTGCTTGGATAAGTTGTTGTTTTTTTTTACGATGCCCTGACTGCGGTCGCATTAGTGGAAGCGTAGAAAATTGAAGACCAAAGAATTACTACAGTTAAACCAATGGAAATACAGGTTAAGGTATACTGAGATGTTGTAATTTAAAAAAAATTTTTAATGTCACTAGCTAAAGTGCCATTCGCAGGACGGTGGTCGTGTAGTGAAAACGAAATTCTCGATCATACTTTTCCATTCTACTCGACGAAAACTGCGCTTTTTTTTTTATTTTTTGGCGGCACAAAAATATCGCCAATAAATGATATTAAACACTGAATTTTGTAAGAAATGAATGTATCCACGTAAATTATCGTCAAAACTTGAGGCAGTACACGAAGTTTCATTATTTTTGGTCATGTAGTCACGGACTTTTAACTGCTTACATGTTCACATATTCTGACTCCATTATAGTGTCATTATAGATACTAATGTATGTATTACAAAGATCTGATAAATCAATCATGCAACAGCAAAAAAGATCGAATACAATAGACACGTGCACTGACATGGCTGTTGTTACTCGTAGGTACGGTCGCGGTGGGCACATACCTACACGTACCTATGCCTAACCCCGTCTTTATCCGCAACCAAATCTTATCCAATCCCTAACCCTGCCTCTTACTCTAGCTCTCAACTGAAAAACAGGAGGAAAACAAAAAGAAAATCTGAAAGAATAATTAATAAAGGCTGTTGTTGGGAGCATTTCGGGAGGGGCTCTCTAGGTCTGGGGGCCACAAAAGGCTTTGAAATACGTACCCCTAGCGCAAAAAAAACTTGGGGACCGTACGTTCAACAAAAATCCTTTGACATGCATACGGACACATGCACACACGTGCCATTAGACATTCGTAATCTATTGATTTGCCAGTCTATCGATATCACAGATTTATTGATCACCAAAACGGGTGTGACTGCCAATATCTGCATCTCAGCCAATCTTCCGGGATTAGATTTGGTAACTGAAACATATTAATTTGAATCACTGGGTCCGATGCCCAGGCATTTTTCCAGAACATTCTCATACACCAGGTGACCCTTGGGCATACAAATCTGGCTCTACCATGGACGTTCGACCAATAGCGTGAGTACCTTATAGACAAAAGATAACAAGATTAGAAATAATGGCAAACTGTCAAGCATCACCTCAATTGAAACAATGGCTGTAAAACACAGAACATCAACGCCTGCAAGTTGCCCCGTGAATTGCGCCAGCAGTACGTATTTTAAAGCCTTTTGTAACCCCAGAGTTAGAGAACTCTCCCCGAAATACACCTAACAACAGCCTTATTTAGTTATTCTTTTGGATTTTCTTTTTTGTTTTCCTCCTGTTTTTTTTTTTGGTTGAAAGGGTAGGGGGGCAGGGTTAGGGATTCGATAAGATTTGGCGTTGATGTTAACGACGGGGCTAGGGATAGTACGTATACGTATGCGTCGCTAGCGCAAAAACGCTTGGGGTAGGTACTTACAACTAACAACAGCCTCCCGACAACCCAGTTCAACCTGAATAAATGACTCTTCACACTAAGGCACCAGCCTCCTTCTCAGCCACTAATGGCTTCTCCCGTGTCTAGGCTGAAATCTTCCCTAGGATGTCAAACATAAAAATAAACCGAATGGTTCCTAGATCCTTCTATTTATTATCTACAGTTACCTTTATCATTCCCTGAATATTTTCCCAGTTCCAGGCTCTGGTATTTGTTTACCTGGGACTTAACACCTACAGTGGAGAGTGAAGATTTTCGCCCACTGCTTGCTTTTACGATTCAGGACTATTCCGATGTTGGAAATCGCCAGTGGGCGGGTTAGTACAGTGGCGCCAGCACTTTTAGTGAGTTGACTAATTTTGTGACATGGATTCGAGCCAGCCCTCGACCAACGTCATCGTCCCAATTTGTGGAAAGAACAATCTAATGTTCCATACAGTGATGTACATAATATATATGCAAATAGTATTATTAGTAGCACGTCTCTGGCTCCACGTGATTTTTGGACTGGGGATTATTTTTACCAGTCAGATTTCCTGCAGTTCCAATATTTGCGTCATCATTTGATAAGAATTAATTTATTACTTCATGATGAAAATTCACTATCACAGAGCGTTATTGAGCACATAGTTACACGATACGTACATAATTATCTACCGTATCATTACATAGGCATATCAATAACAAGCTTATTACATGAGGTAACATGACATGGAACCTTAGTCAATATGGCACACATTTAACCATAATGTCTTGTTGAGGCGAATTCCGGAGGACAAAAATGATCTTCTGTTTCTTTCTCTGTCTGCTTTGATATGTATTATTCTGTTGCTCTTGGGTGATCTAGAAATTTGATGAAACAGGAGATGGTGACTGTCATTTAAGACGGATATTAAATTTCTGTCCACAAATATTTTGAGTACAGATGGTTAAAACTGAAAAAGGTCATGAATTTATGTGCCAAGCTGACAATCGTGGTCAACACTGATTCTTCTATGAAAAACCATATTTGCATCTGAAAACCTACTGGGATAGCACTGTCACTACAGAGCATTTTCACAGTTGGAATACTTTCTGATTTATGAACAACTGCTCTGTGATCTCGCACCAAATCTGATTCACTCTCTCCTACGGAGTGCATGTGTACGGAACTTTCAGCAAACAACGGTAAGTCACAGAAGGATATCATACTACGCCCGGAAGGCCACAGCCAGTTGCAAAATGTACACCCAGCAAAATGATAATGACAGAAGCTGACTGTGTCTAGACCGGACTACGCATGAAAGGGCTCTCCTGGATTTACTAAGATGGTATAGGAAGTTACGGTGTGCACTTCTTGTCTGCCAGCAGCTGACTGTGCAGTTCCAGGCATAGTATGATACCTCCCTAATGGGATGCAACTTTAAAAGTCAACAACAATACACTCACTGAAATGAATAAAACTTCTTAACTTCGAGGCTTTTTCAGTCAGAGACGACCATGAAATGTTGCTTCCTAACTGTTTTGATTGTCTGCTCTGCTGGAGCAGCGTGACTTGTGACTGAACAAACCAGCGTGGGAGTACATTCTCTACCGCACTGATGCTATTTGTGGGTATTAGTGGCATTTGTTTTCCAGCCTGAGACTCTGAAAACTATATTTATACAAGCTTAAAAGCCAGGCTCCACGGGGGAACTCCCAACCAGTGCCCCGCCAGTCACTTTCAACCCTCTAAACATCCGTCTCGGCAAACAAAAATAATTCCCAAAGCAAGCAAGAGGGTATTCCCCCAAGATGCGCTGGTGATAAAAGAGGGATCAGAGGCAAAAATCAGTGACACAAGGCAAACTCAAAAAAAAAAAAACAATTAAAATTAAAAACAAAACCAATACAAAAATCCAAACTTCGGTGCGTCCTCCACGGTATTTGAAACCTACCAGCAAAATTTGGTTACTGAGGTGGCCTAATAAAAAAGCCTTTTGCCTTCAAGGGGGAGAATTTGTGAATTGTATTATATATCTTATTATTTAAAAAAATAGTGGCGGGAGTAATTCATTGTGGTACAATTTTGACCCTTTTTTGCTCAACGCTAGAGCCTAAATGACAGTTTCAACAATTATAAAGTTAATTTTCCTAAGTTTCAATAATCCAGTTCGATCGCTTTTGTATCGACCGATTGCGCTGATTCAAGTTTCAGGTATTTTTAAATAAAAAGTTGTGAAAATGTAAAATATAATGATCTTTGTTTTGGCTCCTTGTAGTAAGCCCACCGCACCGGAAACGATGTACTAATATGCGTTCAATTCCGTGCGCGCCATTTCCCTATCAGAAATGAGTGCGCTCCGGTGTGCATGAAATCTAGACCAAAAAGAGAGAGAGAGAGGGGGAATGGTGGGTTCACAGGTTTATTCCGGTAATGCCGGGAACTTCATCTAGTATATGATATATCTATACTATATATATTTGTGGACTTGAGATTTTTCGTTGCAAAAGGCTTCTGAACCACTCAACACTCAGATTTCAAATTTTATATGGTGCATCAGAATGGATGTAAGGGTGCACAGTTTTTAATAGAAGTCTCAAATCGGTGTAGTTTTTTTTATTGGAAATTTATTGTTTCGCCATCATTTAGAGCTATTTCGAGTCATAGTTAGCCATTTTAAGGTTTCGTTATCACTTCCTGCGATGTGTTCACTATCAACAAACACACTAACCCGTGCACAAATCATGCTGTTTTACGGGATGCGCAGGGTGTCAACTCACAAAGGCAGAGCAGTAAGACTTATTTAAAAACAAACAAACAAAAATAAAATAAACAAATAGTAACAGGCCAGATGAAGCAGGTCCATAATAACCACCCAGAACTGAAACCAATATTCAAACCGATTTATCCCGGGCAGGGCCGGGGACCTCAGCTAGTATATACATAATTGGGGGGGGGGGTCACATTTAAACTCTACACTAAATCGTAAACTAACAAAAAACAATACCAGTGACATCTTGCAGAATTTGCGTCTTCCCATCTCTAGAGGGCATCATGAGCAGGTCAACATTATTTGAATTGTAAATGACGGTTCTGTCATTAGCACGCAAAATCGCCCGGGACATCGGCTGATCATTCTCACTTTAGGAGATAACGCAACTGGACAGGCTCGAGTAACGGGCGTCAGTCAGGTAATCGGAACTCATTTGCACCACGCATAAAAACTAGGCAGTCTCTGCCAATGACGCAAATGTCACTCGGCTGTTGTTCCTAGGCGAGATTCAAGAAATAAAAGTAAATGGAAGTCGAAATGAGTTCTTAGATTTATGCCCAGGTTATCTCTACTCTTCACGCGAAGACAGTAGTCGGATCTAGGTCTGACAATGAATGTTTCTCGTTGAGGTTAACTGCCCTTGTCTACAGCATCCACTCCTTTCCGCTATTTTTAGGGACAATGACGTAAAACACTCTTTACCTGTGTGTCCACAGCATCCCTTTCGCTCAGCTCCTCACTGCTATAGAAGCAAAGGGAGTTTTTCATAGGCCATTTTTCGTAAAAAATTGCGGAGCGGTTGCTGTGGATTAAAGGAGTTAGTCTGCTGAAATAGGATGTTGTTTTTGTAGTTGTAGCAGTAATTACTTTGTTGTTATTGTCTTTTTTTCTTTTCCCTTTTTTTGTTTGTTTGTTGTTGTTGTCGTCATTTCTTTGGTCTTTTGTTGCCGGTGTAGTCACTGTGTTTTTTTGTTGTTGTTGTTGTTTTTTTGATGTCATGAAAGTTGTTGTCATCTACCCAGTGAAAAATCCAGCTATAGCTAAGTATGCAAAAAAACAAAACAAAAAAAAAACATAAAAGAAATTGCAAAAGCTCAAAAACAGCTATAGCAGTATCCGAGACACAAGATACCGAAACGAATCAACTCGCCACATTCCGTTCGTCCGTCGATTTGCGCGCGTGTCATCGATGCCAACTATGCAACAATGCGCACCTCGTCCCTTTCATAATTGAAGGCAAAACGCTAGTATCCATCTTGTTTATACGCGCGCAGTATGTGGACATAGAGCGGTAGAAGGAATGGTTCATCTCGATATTCTGTGTATTGGAAAGTATTAAATCTACCAGGTTTTGTTATTGAGTCGAATCCCTTATTCATCTCAGTCGAAATTTGCTGATAATGTGCCTATGGTGTTGAAAGCTCCAAGTTATTCTAGGAAACTCGTGAAATATGATCAAAAGCTTCTTGATAAGAGTTACGATTTGCTTAGCACACAAATCATGTTCTCTCAAGAGACTTGCAGATTTGCCGAGAAATATCAAGTGCTCTGAGCGCTACTGTGAAGAATCTGCGCATTGATTCAAATCAGAGAGAATGAAGATAGCAACGTGTGTAAGAGATGTTTTTGCCTTGGTGCAAACATTTTACGACCACTGTAAATGGTCTCTGTTATGGCTACACCTCTGCAGATGCCATTCCTCACTGGAAGGTCTTGGTGTCGAAATATCCGAGGTGGTGAGAACGAAACGTCATCAAACCGGAGTTCTCAACGCACCGGAGTTCTCAACCCGTATTTAACCATATCACACCTGACGCCAGAAACACTTACAGTTTTGTCTGTTGATGTGCGCTGGGGTTACGTATTTTAAAGCCTTTTGTGAGCCCAAAGCTAGAGAGCTCCTCCCGATATGCTCCTAACAACAGTGTTAATTAATTATTCTTTCCTATTTTCTTTTTGTTTTCCTCCTGTTTTTAGGTTGAAAGGGTAGGGCGCAGGGTTAGGGATTCGATAAGATTTAGGTTTGAGGATCAGGACGGGCTTAGGGATAGGTACGTATACGTACGCGCCCCTAGTTCAAAACACTTGGACTGCATACGTGCAAGTAACAACAGCCTTCATCTTTGGCCGCTGCTAGGGAAGCGCGGTACATGTATTTGACATTGTAAGCCATTGCTGTAATCTGAGCACAACTCAGCGTCTTCTCTGTTGTGGCATTGTAACTGGTCTACGGTTCCTTAACAATAGCTTGACTTTTATCATATTTTCTGTTACTTTCCGGTCTGATTCTGGGGCGATTTGAAACACGTAATTTTTGTCTTTTAGCCATACAATATCAGTTGTCTAAAATGTCTACAGGCAAAAAAAAAAAAAAACAACAACAAAAAACTTCAGAGTTGATATTGCCCGGATTATTCGTAAGCACAAGATGAACATATTGACGTAATGTCAGTGAATAGCATGTCGTCATGATCATTCCACAATTATTGCCTAAGTCATGTTTTGGTGTTTTTAAAAAAAATTAGAGAAAACTGTTTACTTAAAATATAGTAGTAGCTGTTGTTAGAGGAGCGTAGAATTTTACATAGAAAGCTCTAGCTGAACAGTGAACACACTCACTATTTTCTCTATTTGGCTTTGTAATCAGACTACGCTCCCGTAACAACAGTGTAAAATGGTTATTTGGGTGTATCTGGATTTTCTTTTAAAAAATCATACGTCAATGAAACAGAACAATGTAACTATGGTTGCCCGATCACCGTGAGCATTTCATCTCAAAACGCAAAAAATAAAAAATTTTACTTGGGCAATCGTGGAATGACCCTGATGATGTATTTTTAACTTAACTGATTCTTATCTGTTGAGTACGTCGGTGGATTGAAAGAAGAAGATAATACAGAGATAATTGATGATAACGATGTTAATGTGGCAGCAGTTTGCTGAGAGTGAAGAGAAAGTATAGACGATGCTCAGGTTCACCCGCAGTCCGACATCGCGTGAGTTGGTGTAGTTACTCATGATATCTAATAAAGAACATTGGACGTAACTGATCAATGCTGGGGCTGAGTTTTCTTTGCCGGCGGTTTTTGGGGGTAGGGGTGGTGGGAGGGGGGGGGGGTGGTGGTGATCTACTTGTGTGTTTAGGGGAGAGGCGAAAAGAGAACAACGAAGACGACCAGGAAGAAGATAGCAGGATGATAATTATTTAAAAAGACAGGGAGAATAATACGGATAAGGAAGACATCAGACAGAAAGGGAATGGAAGCCATTGTCGGAGGGTCTACATCCTGCAGTGGATGGAAGTCATTGTCGGAGGGTCTACATCCTGCAGTGGATGGAAGTCATTGTCGGAGGGTCTACATCCTGCAGTGGATGGAAGTCATTGTCGGAGGGTCTACATCCTGCAGTGGATGGAAGTCATTGTCGGAGGGTCTACATCCTGCAGTGGATGGAAGTCATTGTCGGAGGGTCTACATCCTGCAGTGGATGGAAGTCATTGTCGGAGGGTCTACATCCTGCAGTGGATGGAAGTCATTGTCGGAGGGTCTACATCCTGCAGTGGATGGAAGTCATTGTCGGAGGGTCTACATCCTGCAGTGGATGGAAGTCATTGTCGGAGGGTCTACATCCTGCAGTGGATGGAAGTCATTGTCGGAGGGTCTACATCCTGCAGTGGATGGAAGTCATTGTCGGAGGGTCTACATCCTGCAGTGGATGGACAATTCTTAGGTCAGAGAGGAAACGGGAGTCCTTTGCATGTGTGGGGAAGAGGAGGGATTCTTTGAAGAGATTTAAAAAAAAAAAAAAGGAGTTTGGGGGGTGGGGGTGGGGGGGGGGGGGGTCTCTGTGAGTGATGGCCACAGACTAATAAATTAACCAGGCTGGAAACACGAGCTTCGGGGTGTGTCGGTTTTTTACGGAATTTCCCGAACGACGACTGTATAACCAACATGGCCGCCGCTCGGGAAATTCCGAGTCTAGTTCTATCTGCGATAGAAATTTCCTTTTATTTGTCAAAATTGGTTGTACATGTATTAATTTCTTGGTGCGGAACCAAACTTCCGCGTTCAGTAGGTGCGTCAAAATGGTATCATTCAAAATTGTCGCTATGCTGAAGCGTCGGTCGCGATCTTAAACCTAATATGGCGGATGGTTCATGAACTTTCACTGTTTTGTGACGTCACACAATGGGATCATCCAGTCTGGGTATTTTATTTGTCTGTGGTGATGGGAAAGAGAGTAGTAAATATCACCGATTCATTTACGTTCGATATTTAAAATGGTTTTCTGGAATTCAGTGGCTGAAACACAAAAGATGTTTTTTCCGAGTGGCCCCGGGAGACAAAAGGGTCGTTGACACCAGAAGTTATTGGTTCGTCCATCTTGGTGGTAATGGTATGTTGATGTGGTTGAAATTGGCCAGCCTTGTCCCCGGAGAGCCATTTACAGGGTGGATTTTCTGAGTGGTCAGCGAGGACAAAAGGGTTGTTCTGACATATTTTGTCTGTCCAGTAGTCATTACCTTATTGTTGTTGTTGTTGATGGTGGTGATGATGATGGTGGTGATGGTGGTGGTGGTGTGTGTGGAGGGGGGCGGGAGCGGCTGACGTCGGTGACATTGTTGTTGTCAATCTGTTGACATGTCATGCAGGAATGTGGCGGGGTCATGTGGTGGGATGATACCGCAAGGGCCTTTTCCCGGGTCACCAGAGAGTGATAGGTGGGCACTTATAGTGATGGGGTTTCCTTTTGCTCGGGCAAAATTCTAAAAAAAACCCAAAAAACCACTAATCCCTACCACAAAAACACACAGAAACAAGAAGAAGAAAAATAAACACAAGAAATGTGAGGTGTAAATGCTAAGACCAGCGAATCTCCTAAAATAGAAACCTAAACACAGCAAGGAAATTAAATAAGAATACTTCAATACAGAGTGAAATAAGACTGGAATAGATTTTAAACGGCTTGCCGAAAACAAATCGTCCCGATAAAATGACAAAGATCTATCTTTACGTTTAGGCTGAACTGAGTTACACATTACACACTACTTACACTGGTCTTCTTCATTGTGTGTCAAAGTATCAGGCAGATTCGGTGTGCAATGTGCAAGTATAATTAAAAAGAAAAAAGAAAAAAACATCGTATGTCTAACAGCTATGATCACATGAAACTTCAATCAACAATTTCTCAAATGTTTTGATGGAAGTGAGTTGGAACCTTGTCATTCTAAGGGCATGAAATCGTATCCCTATGCGCTTCCCCCTCCCTCCCCACCTCCACCGCTCAAACAGATGTATGTTCAGCACCAACAAGTTTGATATTATTCTTATTTTCCAACCTCCATCTTTGCAAATTTTCTGCAAAGATTAAAAAAAAAAAAATTTAGCTAGGGGAGGAGTCAGAAGACGAGGAACCCATCTTGTGGACATCATTCTTTGTCATATTCAAGTGGTCATTCGGAATTCTTTCAGTTGACCCATAACTGAGCCCAATTTCCAGGCACACTTGTTCAACGGACCTTTCTTCGGTGCTTGCAATATCCTTTTTCCATAACAAGGGCAAAAAAAAGCTTGAGGGAAGACACCTGTGTGGTGAGGTAAATAACGTCATGGTCATAACATATGAGGGGCGAACCAAATGTTTTCCACCTGAATATGAATGAATAGAGATAAACTCTTGAAACTTACTGTGGATGCACACCAACTTCTTACTTGAGTGCATGTAAATTTTCGGAAATTTCCACTAACTAGTCCTGGGGACAGAACACTCCAAGTGAAAGGGGTGTTGATTTTCTGCTAATTACGCACCAAAATGGAGAAAATTGAGCCCAGGGCAGTTGTAAAGTTTTTCTTTCTACAGGGTAACCAGTTTCAAGGCATTCTCATGGAGATGCGAGTAGTTTATGGAAATGAGCCTCCTCATTATGATATGATAAAATGCTGGTGTAAGAAATTCAAATGTGAAGTAATGTCCATTGAAGATGGCCACCATGATGAACGGCCGGTGACAGCAGTGACAGAGGAGAATGTTCTGAAAACCAAAACGCTCGATGTTTCTGACAGACGTGTGACAATTCAGCAGCCGAGTAAGGAAATTGGGTTCATGTATGGGTCAACTGAAAGCATCCTGAATGACCACTTGAATAATGACAAGGATGTCTGCAAGATGGGTTCCTCGTTTTCTGACTCCTCCCCAGAAAGTCCAAAGAGTGGAATGTTGCCAAGAGTTGCTTCATTTGTGTGAACAAAACCAAACTGAGTTTTTTTGTTTTGTTTTTTTAAAGACTTATGTATAGCCATGGATGAAACTTGTAATTCCCTAGGTCATTTCTTCGGCGTTTTGAGATGAAATGCTCACCTTAATCAGACAGTCACGTTGCATCGTTCAACAGTTACATCGTTTTGTTTCGTTGACTTATGGGTTTTTAAACGGTGACCCATATCCACCTAAAGTACCAATTAGACGGTCGTTAGGGGAGCGCAGACTAATGACAAAGCCAAACAGAGAAAAATAGTGAGCTGTGTTCACGGTTCAACAACAGCTTTCTGTGTAAAATATTACGCCCCTCTAGCAACAGCCACCACTATATTCGAAGTAAACAGTTTTCTTTGATTTTCATAAAACACTAAAACATGGCTTAAGCTGTTATCTTATGAGCGTGACGATAATAAAACGTGACTGTCAAAACATGTCTAACCCTGACAGTGCCTCAAGATGATCCATGACCGTGTTATTCCATTTCGAGCCCGTGACAATGACAGCCATCAGAGTGATTATCTCCCGTATATAATTTCCCTCGAAGTAATCTCTTGCGAAATGTCTTAACTATCTGCCAATAATGGTGACGACATCATCAGCTAGACTCGAAGAGATACCGCCATGGTCAAGCCGAATACGACCCTTGCCGATCCAACTAATAGACACCACAAGTTAATACCAGCAAGAAGCGATAAGATGAGACACTCCCTTCTTTGCACCTCTAAAAAAATCGTGCACACAGTTTGCGTGCTGATCGGGGGCGGGGCCCATGGTGCATTACATGAAAAGAATGCTTAATATAATGGTAAATTAGTGATGCTGGTTTGTTACAGTGCTACTGCGACTAAAAGAAAAGAAACAATAGCCAGAGTTTTCCCACAGCGGTTGAAATTAAAATTACAAAATAAGTGACGTCAATCAAGGCCTACAGCGACAACTGAACCGTGAACAAAATGCAGTATTTTCCCCTATCTGGCTTTGTAAAATACTGCACTGCCCATGACTTCCTCGCATTTGCCGCCAGGTGGCGCTGCGAAATCTGTGCACGCTAAAAGCGCTAGCTGTCTCATCGTATTGTTTCTAATATCTTTGGTACCCAGTGACCACTGTACTCATATATAATGAAATACTCGATACTTCATTGTGAAGCTGATTACTCAAGTAATATTGAAGTCTACATGGTAATTGGTCAGTGGTACCTAGCCGCGTCCATGGCGTATTTCGTCAGACACATTAGGCTTGGAAAGTAACTTCATACACAAAATTAACCCTTTTCGTGTCGCGAAGAGGATGAAATCTATGGGGTTGTTGGGAGGAAGGGGGGGGGGGATAAATGTCTCTGTCTAGGACGTTTTAGGCTGGTAATTTGGGCTTAGATAAAAAAAAAGACAGCGTCATATCTAGATCTAAACGCACCGCGCATGGCGCAATATCTGGAGAAATCCCGTCCATCAGATCATGCGTCTGTCCGTCTGTCCATTCATTCAACCATCTATCTATCTATCTATCTATCTATCTATCTATCTATCTATCTATCTATCTATCTATCTATCTATCTATCTATCTATCTATCTATCTATCTATCTATCTATCTATCAACCTGTCTGTCTGTCAGTCTATCTATCTATCTATCTCTCTCTGCCTCTGCCCCTCTTTCTCTCTCTCTCTATCTCTATCTATGTCCGTCTGTCTGCCTATCTATCTGTCTGTTTGTCTGTCTGTAATGTTTGCAGCAAATATAATAATTTCCACTATGCCGGAGTGTCATTAAAAAAAAAAGATTCCTTTAGTTAACACATGAGAGACAGGTGAGACTGCACGATAGAGGCAATGCTGACCAGTTTCTCTGACGTATAATTAACACATCCCAATCATTCTCTCTATAGCGGTGAGGAGCGGAGCGGAACAGAATGATGCTGTGGACAAGTATACAGAGGCAAACAGTGTTTCATTTTTTCATACGTCATTTTCCGTAAAAAGATGGACGGAGCGGATGCCTTGGACAAGTATACAGAGTCAAGGAGCATTTTACTTGTTCATACGACATTTTCCGTAGCAGTAGCGGAGCGGAACGGATGCTGTGGACAAGTATACAGAGGAAAATATTTAAATAGTGTTTTACTAGTTCATACGTTATTTTCGTAAAAGAGCGGAGCAGATGCTGTGGACAAGTATATACAGAGGCAAACAGTCTTTTACTTTGTCATCCGACAATTTCCGTAAAATAGCGGAGCGAACAGATCGGATGCTGTGAACAAGTATACAGCGGCAAAGAGCGTTTTACTTTGTCGTACGACCATTTCCCGTAAAAACAGCGGAGCAGAGCGGATCGGATGCTGTGGACAAGACCTCTTAGTAGTCTTAGTGTGCGATATGAACTGAAGACGCTAAACGAGACCTCGAGCGTTGGCCAGACCAAAACAAATTTCACAAATTTGGGAGTTTTCAAAACTGTCCTGACTCAGTTGTGGAAAGACAGAACCTGGCGCACTGAGCCAAGGCAGACGCAAAGCAAACCTAACTCATTTCGCCACCGGCCGTACAACCACCCCCCCCCCCACCCCCCCCTCCCAAAAAAAAGTCCGGTCTGTCAGTCTGTCGCAAATAAAAATTTTCTGAACGCGCCGGGAATTATCAAAATGTGTCAAACCATCGTAAAATTCCGACCGAAAAAAAAAAAGTACTGGTTTTTAATAATATTATTGTCTGCAAACATTCTGGTACACAATTTAAAGGAAATCTAAACAAGAAACTAATCAAATGCCAAAAATTTAAAATAAAAATTAACACTTAAAAACCAGGTTCGATCCCCAGCCGGTGGAGTTATGTTGGAATTTTATTTTGGGGGCGGGGGGGGGGGGGGGGGAGGCGGGGAAATTTCTATCACTTATCCTATGGTAGGTAAGGCGGAGCACCTAGTCCCCTCGGATAAGGATGAAAAACTCGGATAACCCGTGTGCACGTTGCGCACGTTAAAGATACCTTGGCAGTTGGAAATCGAGAAGAGCAGGCCGAACAAGGCCGCTGCCCGGTCAAAATTCTAATAAAAAAACAACGAATTTCTACCACAAAAACACACAGAAAGAAGAACAAGAAAAATAAAAACGAGAAAAATGAGATGTAAATGCCAAGAGCAGCGAATCTCCTAAAATAAAGACATAAAACAAAAATCTTAAAAACAACAAAAAATATTTCCTTTTAGTCGCCTACAAATCTGCACTAAGCTGGTGTCAAAGCAGAAAAAAATGTTTTTAAAAATGTATAAAACTTTGGAAAATACCTGGGAATACTGATCTTACCTACAATCACGTAACCCGACACAATATCACATGTTTATCACTTTCCATGTTTACGAAAACACGCTGAATCAACAATTGAAACATTTCACAGATTCACAATGCGGCCAACTGTTGCTCCAAACAAGTCCTTGGAGAACTCGCCATCGACTGACAGTCTGGCTTGTTTTGTGCGGGCAGTGAGGAGTCACAGCGGCCCGCGGGGTGAGCACAGATTTCTGGTGTGTGCTGGTGGTGGGGGGTGTGGGGGGGGGGGGGAAGTGGCTCGCATGCATGGAGGTTTTCTGCCACCCCCTCACCCCCAACCTCTCCCTAAAGTCCTCTCCCGTGTCCCCAGACTGTGTCCTCTTATCGAATTGTCAACTGCCGAACTCTGCTTACATTGTTGCTTTTTTTTTTTCCCTTTCTGTTTCCTTCTCCGTGTCGCTCTGTCTGTCTGCCTGTCTGTCTCTCTCTCTCTCTCCCTCTCTCTCTATCTCTGTCTCTCTTTCTCTACCTGTCTCTCTCACTCTCTCTCCCCCTTCCACCCTATCTCTGTCTCTCTTTCTCTCTCTCACACACTCTCTCACCCTTTCTGTCTCTCTTGCTCTTCCCTCTCTCGCCTGTCTCTCTCTCTCTCTCTCTCTCTCTCTCTCAAACACACTCTCCCTCTCACCCTCTCTCTGTGTCTCTTTTGCTCTTGCTCCCCTCTCTCTCTATCTCTCTTTCACTCTGTCTCTGTCTTTCTCTTACCCTCTCTCTTACTCTCTCTCTCTTATTCTTTCCCTCTCCGTTCTCGGACAATTATCAAGAATTATGTAAAACAAAACAACATAGTCGGAAAATGTGTGATACTCACTTCTTATCTACTGCGTTTCCAACAAAGTTTTTGTGATATTGTGTGGTAAATACACCGACAAGACAACGCTAGAGACTGAAAAAAATAATGACTTTGAAAAAGACATTATGGAACCAAAATAGATTAGATTAGATAGATAGATAGATAGATAGATAGATAGATAGATAGATAGATAGATAGATAGATAGATAGATAGATAGATAGATAGATAGATAGATAGATAGATAGATAGATAGATAGATAGATAGATAGATAGATAGATAGATAGATAGATAGATAGATAGATCACTCGAGCCCAAAAGTTAAGCAACCTTCACTAACAAGATTTGTATTTCTTTAAATCAAGAATAATTTCATTACTAAATGGCATGTGCCTATTGCTTGACCTCTTAACTGTACACCTGAATAAACAAAACGCTATTCACTTGCAAAGCGTGCTGTGAGTAGATCTCACAATGACACATGTTGTAATTCAAAAAAACTAAAGTTTTGAAAACGGGTCTCTCATTGATTGTAAAAGCAACAAAACATGGCTAGACGGCGCAAGAGTGATGCCGAGAGGTGGCAGATTGTAGGGGCTGTTGCTGCAGGTGAATCTTACACCTCCATCGCTGCCAGACTGGGCATCACCAAGGGGGAGATCAGCCGCCTTGTGGTCAAACACAGAGTGACGGGCGACGTCAAGGACCGACCGAGACTAGGGCGCCCTAAAGTTACAAACGTCAGGGAGGACAGGGCTATTGCTCAATATGCTGTACGGAACAGATTTGTGGCTGCAAGACTGATTAGGGACCGCCTACAAGGCGTCATTGGTCGAGTATCCAGGAAGGCAATCAACAACCGTCTGCTGGCTGCCCGGCTTCCCTCCCGCCGTCCACGCAAGAAGCCTGAACTGACTCCGCAACACCGCCAACATCGGCTGCGATATGCCAGAGATCATGTTAACTGGAATGTGAGGCGTCTCCGGCGACTAATGTGGACGGACGAGAAGCGATTTTGCCTCTACAAAAATGATGGCCGGGACCGGGTCCGACGCAGACGTGGAGGGGCATTTCAGGAGGATTGCCTCAGGCTGGTGCCAGCACAAGGTCGGTGGTCCATCATGGTGTGGGCAGGCTTCACCTACAACCACAAGATCGACCTGATTGTCATCCAGGGCACCATGACAGCCGCTAAGTACAGAGATAACGTCCTGCGTGGCGTCATTCTCCCCTTCCAGCGAGCACACCCAGAAGAGGATTTCATTCTTGTTGATGACAATGCACCCGTTCATCGTGCAAGAGTCGTAACAGCATACAAACTGGCCAATGACATCACCACTATTGACTGGCCAGCTCGATCGCCTGACTTGAACGTCATCGACCACACCTGGGACATGCTGCAGAGGGCTGTCAGGGCTCGGGAGCCAGCACCAAACACCTTAGCAGAGCTGGCTGATGCTGTCCGCGAGGAATGGACAAGGCTGGACCAGAACAAGCTGCGGCGGCTGGTGCGCAGCGTCCCCAACCGCTGCCGTGAGGTGATTCAGGCCAGGGGAGGGAGTACCCACTACTGAGGCCTGCTGTCGCAGTGGTATGCTTTCTCGTGAATTTGATCAAAAAGACAATTGATCAAACTTTCTGTCATCACACACATTTTGCCTTGGTTGTTTGTTTTGTTACAGTACAACTGTTTGATTTCAAACTTTATTTTGTGAACTCCTGCCATTCAATTATTGACTTTTTTGTTTTTGTATAAAAGAAAATTTTGTTTAAGTCATTAAGCCCCATTTTTGGGGTGGGTAAAATGAAATTGAATGTGATTTCAGACTTACATAACAATAAATTAATTCCAATGAACGTGTTTGAATTAATTGAAAAATAAAGTTGTCAGTTCTGAGCATAACCCGGGGTTGCTTAACTTTTTGGCTCGAGTGAGATAGACGGACGGACGGCCAGACAGGCAAATAGATAGCTAGACAGACAGACAGATAGATAAATAGATAAATAGATAGACGGACGGACGGACAGACAGACAGATAGACAGGTAGGTAGATAGATAGACAGACAGACAGACAGACGGACGGACAGACAGACAGACAGACAGACACACAGAAACAGATAGATAGATAGATAGATAGATAGATAGATAGATAGATAGATAGATAGATAGATAGATAGATAGATAGATAGATAGATAGATATATGGACAGATAGATCTATAGCAAGCTACGTAAGGTGAGAGATACATAAGCTCACAATCCAGTTCCCCTTCCCTAACCCCAACCCCTCAACCCCACCCACACACACACACTCCAATCTGCCTCCCACGACCTGCCCCTCCCCCCTTCCCCACCTCCCACCCCACCCCACACACCCTTACAAGATTTAATAATACACCACAATTTACCTACTCAACTAACAATTATCACAGCACAGGATAGAAGATCGTTAAGCCGCAAACAGACGACATACGATAACATTTACGTTCCTTATTGATTCTCTACCTGTCTTGCCGTTAAACAGAAAGGCCTGAATGTTCTGTAATACTATAAAAACCACAGAAAAACGGGAGGGGGGGGGGGGGTCGCAGCAAGGCTTGAAGCAAAGCCAAAATATAGCAAGAACAATACGTTGTATATAGCACAGACTGGAATAAGAAATTACACCGAAACAGCAGAGTAAAACACATTTGTGTTTTCCTAAAGTAGGTTTCTAACTGAAAGCTTGATTCGTCTTCCCTTGTTCTCTGCATTGTATTGTATCGTTTCGGGATTATTTCTCAGGCCAGGCTTTGCTACATATAACGTTTTCTTTTTGCCATATTTTGGCTGAATTGTCTGTAGCATTTTCAAGAAAGCATATGGGTTTTCTACACATAAATTGCTGTTGGATTTCATTCTTATGGTAGAAGGTGGAACCAGAACTATAGTTTGTACTGCCGTTGAGAGCTTCCATGACAAAATCTGCTTTTTTGCTGGCAAGGTTTGTATAAATTCCAATCGCCAAGGACGAGTGTCATAGTTTTGAACTTGGCACATGGTGTGTAAAGTGCCTTGTAATTCTATAACCTCGCCTCTTATGCCGAAGGTATCGGGTTCGAATCTCGGCCTATGCGGGCATGGATGAATTTTGGGATTTATCTCACGTTTGAATGTCCCTGATCCTATGGTAGGTATGATCGAGCACCTAGTCCTCTCGGATGAGGACGAAAAACTTGGAGGGCTCATGTGCACGTTGCGCACGTTAAAAATGCCTGGGCGGCAGTGACACTGAGGCAAATTTTTAAACAAGTGTCAAAGTGTGCGTTTGTTGTACCTGTTCTGTGTACTAAAAGACCTTCAGTTTATTTTTTTTTTCAGAAAATGTAGATAGAACAAACAAGAACTAAGGTCGCGATGTATTGATAAATGAGGATAGAGCACACTGGGTCAAGTCGCTGTTGGCTAAGATTTTAACCTCCTTTGAATCAACTGGTCAAACTTGTTTTAGCCTCACTAGTGCGCCAGATCCCCTTTTACTCGATAGTCCACATGTCACTAAAACTGGGGGTAAAACAGACCTGACCCGGCGAGCTAAAAGCTTTTGAACACGTTCCAAATACAGCACATTAGGCACAGTCCAGCCTACCTGTCTCAAATATGTGAGGCTGGGTCTCAGTGGCTTACCTGGAATATTTTGATTGCCGTAGACAACATTACTGACATTTCACACTCTGAGAGGGAGTTCCATTGAGTCATACAACAGGAATACTACGAGGACACTGTCCTTAGGAGTGTCCGTGAGCAGGGGGAGGGGGCAGAGTCTTCACTGGTAAGTTAGTCCACTAGCTGAATGTTTTTATGGTAAATGCGCGAGTGAGCCATTGACACTAAAGCATGAAACTTGTACCCGGCTAAAGTTGGGTAACTACCCCATTAAGGGCTGTTGTTACTTTAGGCACGCACCTCAAGTGTTTTGCGCTAGGGGTGCGTATGTATACGTAGCTATCCCTAACCCCGTTCTTATCCTCAACCCTAAATCTTATCGAATCCCTAAACCCTGTCCCTTACCCTTTCAACCAAAAACAAAAAAAGAAAATCTGAAAGAATAATTCATTATAGTTGTTGTTGGGAGTGCGGCATTTCGGGAGGAGCTCTCTAGCTCTGGCGTCACAAAAGGTCTTAAGGTACGAACCCCTAGCGCAAAAAACAACAACAAACAAACGGAAGACATCCGTACAGGTAACAACAATCCTTTTAATAGGGACATGAAAAGTCCTGCTATTCGTTACATCAAAAGATGTATGATTCATAACAATGGAGAGACCGGGGGGGGGGGGGGGGGGGAATAAAGCTTGCAGTGCGGGTTGGTTCGAGACATAAAATCGTTCATGTGTTGAACATCGTCACTATCATAATGTAGAGATGAAGTTAATGGGATTGTACAAACTAGGTCACACAGCTATGACTGTCATTTCTAACCAGTTTAATCATTATGGTTTCATCATTTGACACTTTTTGTTATTATCTTCTATTTCTGCACTTGAACTCAACAAGTTTATGTGGGCTAATGGATTCCTACAGATGAAATTATCGGTTTAAAACACAAGTGGGCTATTCCACATTTTTTCGAAATTTCGTATTTCACAGTGTACATCAAAAGTGGGCGTTTTCCTGCCTCGGTAAGTAGATTGTTGTTACTTGTATGTACGGTCCCCAATTATTATTTTTTTTTGCACTAGGGGTACGTATTTCAAAACCTCTTGTGACTCCAGAGCTACACAGCTCTCCCCGTGATACCCTTCACAACAGCCTTAATTAATTATTCTTTCAGATTTTCCTTTTTGTTTTCCTCCTGCTTTTTTTTGGTTGAAAGGGTTAGGGATTCGATAAGATTTAGCGTTGAGGATAAGGACGGGGTTAGGGATTCGATAAGATTTAGCGTTGAGGATAAGGACGGGGTTAGGGATTCGATAAGATTTAGCGTTGAGGATAAGGACGGGGTTAGGGATTCGATGGGATTTAGGGTTGAGGATAAGGACGGGGTTAGGGATTCGATAAGATTTAGGGTTGAGGATAAGGACAGGGTTAGGGATTCGATAAGATTTAGGGTTGAGGATAAGGACAGGGTTAGGGATTCGATAAGATTTAGGGTTGAGGATAAGGACGGGGTTAGGGATTCGATAGGATTTAGGGTTGAGGATAAGGACAGGGTTAGGGATTCGATAAGATTTAGGGTTGAGGATAAGGACAGGGTTAGGGATTCGATAGGATTTAGGGTTGAGGATAAGGGCGGGGTTAGGGATAAGTACATAGAAGTACGCCGCCCTAGTGCAAACGTTTTGGGACCGTACGTACAAGTAACAAAAAGCACTAACTTGTAGGTAATGCTGTTCTGTTTTCAATTTCAACCCAAAATAATGCACGTGGTTATTATCCATCGAAAATAAACGAGATCCAGGAATTTGCCAAGGGTAAAAAATCTAAGAAGAGCCGCCAACAAGACCAGACGCGTCAGGATCAGAAATACAAAAGATCAGAGAAATCGTCCCCCTTAGTATGACAAGGCTCTATCTCCACTTTTTGGCTGACCTGAGTTACACACTACACACTACTTCCGCGGACCTTCTCCATTGTGTGTTAAAGTATCAAGCACATTCGGTGTGTACTTTGTAAGTATTACTAAAAAGAAAAAAAATTCTTTGCTCTAAACGCTATGATCACATGAAACTTCAGGCCTCGATTTCTCAAAAGTTGATGGAAGGGAGTTAGAACTTTGTCATTCTATGGGGCGAAATGGTAGACCGGTCCTGTGGCACAAAGAACAGCAGAGGGCAAAATGGTTTGGACACCTTTTGCGAATGCCAATCTCACGGTATTCTCTGGATACAAGGCCAAATGAAGACTAAGGAAGACCTGGACCAGTGGCGTCAAAGCTCTGACGACCCCCGGCATTATGCCAAGACGACAGGCTTCCCAGATGGCTACAGACCGAAAACTCGTTTTTCCTGCCATACCCTGGAGGGTACAATGTCAATATCGGGCAAGAAGAAAAGGTTGTATGTAGCGAAACCCTGCGAGAAATAAAACCCAAACGATACAAAGCAAACTCTTGACATTGCTTATAGCCCTGCTGCGACCCCACAGTTTTTCTGTGGTTTTTATAATACCTCGATGATACGAGTAGATTGAACAACAGCAACAAAAACAAAAATATTTAAGTTCAATTATCTAAAAACTGTTTGATTTCTTCTTCAGTCTCGTGTTGTTGTTGTTTTTTTTAAAATCGAGACTGATGTCTTTCGGCACAATGCTACAGCTGAGAAAGTTTGCTTATGTGTTTAGAACTTTAGAAATTATTAAGAAAATAAAATCGAAGTGCATATCCGTACAACATGTTGTATGCACTACAACATGTTGGGGCTGGGGTGGCTCTACCTGATTGGTCTCAAATGTAACGTAAGCGCTTTTCTTTGAGGGAAGAAGAGTCATTCACATTGTGTGTTCTACGTCATCGAGTTGTGTGCACAACATGTTGTACGGATATGCGCTTCCAAATAAAATTGCTTGATGCATTTAATGAAAAATTCAAGATGGCCGCCGTTTCTATAGCAACCGAAGGCTTTTTCAAACCATTTTAACATTTCTCATCATAAAATATGCAATATAGCAATAGCATTATTTGCTTCACTGGCTTAATATTTTTTTAAAAAGGTATTTTTAATATCGAGGCCCCTTAAAGCATAAACAGACAGACAGACAGACAGACAGACAGACAGACAGACAGACAGACAGACAGACAGATAGACAGAAAGATAGATAGATAGACAGGTAAATGGGCAGACAAACGGACAAAAAATCCTGGCCTGACAATGTCTGTGACAAAATGTGAACTGTGACAATCACCATCTGTCACCGAACATTAGACTTGTCTCAACTCATTGTCTTCTTAATATGAAAGTGTGGCAATATTCCAGCATGTTCCTTCCTGTTGGTTTTTTTTTTCCTTTCTCCTTATCTCTCTTTACCGACTCTTCCTCTCCCCCTCTCCACACCCCCACCCCTCCCCCGCTCACAAAATCAGCTGTGTCAAATCCAATCCACCCTGTAGTTTCGCAGTAGCTCAGCCAACAAATTAATCAACACAGCAGAATAATGGAAAAGTGAAAGTAGTCAAGGGAAGTAAGTGCAAGAATGAGTTGGAACAGTAATGGTTCCAGTGCTTATTTCTCTTGATTCCTTGATATACCATGTGGAACGGGGAGGGGGGAGGGGGGGTGCCAGTAACACGATAAATTTTAATATCCATTTATAATACAAAATAGATTGTATTATCTCAGTACCCGGAATAAATATATCCGATTAGATGGTCATAGACAGACAAACAAACGGGCAGATACCCATGCTCACAGACAGACAGGCACGCAGACAGATACACACGGACAGACCGTCAGACAGACAGACAGACATGCAGATAGACAAACACTTAGAATGACTCATAAAATGATAGGGGGAGTGAAACGGACACAAAGACTGACTTCACCAATGTGTCTGAAAGACTGACAAATAGAAAATTAAAAAACAGTAGATAGACAGACAGACAGACAGACAGACAGACAGACAGACACACAGACAGACAGACAGACACACAGACAGACAGGCAGACAGACAGATAAAAGATAGATGGATAGACAGATAAATTGATAGATTGATAGACAGACAGATAGACAGACAGACGGACAGATAGATAGATAGACAGACAGAGAGACAGACAGACAGACAGACAGACAGATGGATAGATAGATAGATAGATAGATAGATAGATAGATAGATAGATAGATAGATAGATAGATAGATAGATAGATAGATAGATAGACAGATAGATAACGATCATAACTTACCCGCAAGGCTTTCAAGCTTTTACTATCTCTTCTGCTGCTGTTTTTCATCTTCACTCTAGTACGTTATTCCACTGGCTGGGTGTCAGATCTGTCGTACGTTATTCCACTGGCTGGGTGTCAGATCTGTCGTACGTTATTCCACTGGCTGGGTGTCAGATCTGTCGTACGTTATTCCACTGGCTGGGTGTCAGTTCTGTCGTACGTTATTCCACTGGCTGGGTGTCAGATCTGTCGTACGTTGTTCCACTGGCTGGGTGTCAGTTCTGTCGTACGTTATTCCACTGGCTGGGTGTCAATTCTGCCTTATGTTATTTCACTGGCTGGTTTTCAGTTCTGCCTTATGTTATTCCACTGGCTGGGTGTCAGTTCTGTATAACGTTATTCCACTAGCTGAGTGTTATTTTGTCTTAGTTATTACACTGTCTGGGTGTCAGTTGTGCCCTTTGTTATTCCACTGATTTGTCAGCCCTGAATCTGTAGTGGGGTGAGTGTAAGCCTTTTAAGCGCTCTCAATATAATCAAAGACAGCTCAGTGGTACTATGAAATCAGTGATGAGATCTTTGACGAAAACGATCCAGTTATATTTTACGCTAGATCGCAAAGCATGGCGTAGGTGTTGTTTAATCACAAATGAACATTTTTTTGCCAAAGTTAGACCTTTTTCCAGAAATATTGCTTTGGATCTGCAGGAGTACTGATTACACGTTTTTCTGTGTACAAGGAACAGCCCGAAGACAGTTTAATAACAGAAAATTTTAAAAGAATCGCCAGGACTCAGTATGATGTTTAGGACCAAGTGATAAACGCACTGTCTTTGCCCTCTTCAGTCACTGGTAATTGTTTCCATATGTGCTTGACTCAAAACTGCGAGTTTGTCTGAAAATAATAATAACAATAATAATAATAATAATTGTGATATTAACACAACAACAAGAACAGTAATGTGTTGATGATGATAATTATAAAAATACTCATAATAATAATGTAACAATGTAGTAATAATTATGATGATTATCATCATTATTATAATAACAATGATGATAAACAGATGTTATATAACAAAAACAAGGTAAACATACTTCAACAAACTCTATAGGCCATAGGAAATTAAAATGACAATTCAGAATAGAACTCTGTTGAATTCCTTACAAACTGTCCATTCATTCATTCCATACTGTACAATGCCAGCGATATTCGGTCATTGGTTAAACAAAATATTATTGTAAAACCGTGTGAGTGGTGACGTATGTAGGGGAATTCCCTAACGTCATTACGAGATCCTCGTGTTAATTTCATGAGTTTGTGTAGAACTCATGAGGCCGTGCAGTCAGTAGAGCGTAAAACTGAGGGGACTGGAACTACAAGGGATTTAAGTGCAAGTGGCACTTTGCACCGTTCTGATTCTAACCACCTCAACGTGTCTTAAATGCCGAAAATGAGAGAGCCTTCCCCGCCCAAGACTAGAAAAGTTTCTCATGTAAAGAGTTGAACAGCGCGAGTAGCCAGTTCAGTAAGAGGGATTAACGCATTTGCTAATAGTACACAAATGTTCTAACTGCACAAAAACGTGTCTGGTCTGAAACAGACAGACATGCAAGAATGCCATTCTACACTTATATTGTAACAGTGCCGGGACAACCGACAGACAGGGGTCAAAATAGATTGCATGAAAGAATCCCGGGTCGATGAAGGCATGTTGGAATTTGGGGATTTTTCTCATATTTTTCTGTCCTTGATCCTATGGTAGGTAGGATCGAGCACCTAGTCTTCTTGGACAAGGCCGATAAGCTCGGAGGGCCCGTATGCACGTTGCGCACGTTAAAGATAACCTTGGCAGTTGGAAATCGAGAAGAGCAGGCCGAACAGGTCGCTGCCCGGGCAACTTAAATAAAATGTATCCCTACCAGTCCCACCCCCACCCCCGTGGCGACGACGTGCCTGCTCCAGTTGTAACTGGGTTTCAATGACACTAAGTCAAATTTCCCAAATGGGATTAAAGAAATATACAAATACAACAACATCAAAAACACCGAGACGTAACAAGTTGTAC
>OZ007583.1:39424867-39437367 GCA_963931925.1 Onchidella celtica | reverse complement strand
TGTCTCTCCTTTTCTGTCTGTCTCTCTCTCTTTGTTTCTGCCCGTCTGTCTCTCTTTTTTTCTGTCTGTCTTTCTCTTCCTCCCTCTCTTCCCTCTTTCTCTTCATTCGCCTCCTCACCCCCCCCCCCCCATATACTGACATCCTTTCTACCCGTATTTGTCCTCACAACAATTCCCTCCTTGTTGCCACAATACTTGTACCTTCTTGATTTATCATCTCCTTTCGCTAATTGGAAATTCCTGCCTTCTGTACATCCGTTGATTACATGGAGGGCGCCATAGGCCAGCTAGTCATACATTTCCCTACCCCCCCCCCCCCTTCCAACTATATCGTTCTTGTCCACGATCATTCTTCAGAAATGTAACTATGCGCAGCCTAAGATAGATAGATAGATAGATAGATAGATAGATAGATAGATAGATAGATAGATAGATAGATAGATAGACAGATAGACAGATAGACAGATAGATAGATAGATAGATAGATAGATAGATAGATAGATAGATAGATAGATAGATAGATAGATAGATAGATAGATAGACAGACAGATAGATAGATAGATAGACAGATAGATAGATAGATAGATAGATAGATAGACAGATAGATAGATAGTGTTTATATTGCGTATTTATTATGTAATATAAAACTTCCTCTTGAACCACACCAAACAACGAAACAAGCATATCGGTAAGTTAAAATGAACGCCCGATCACCAAAGAAGGCGGAATATCTACCTTAGTTGTCACAATGTTATATACATCCATCTTGGCCTAAATACACATTATGTCACCTCGTTATTTCGCCCCTTTAGAATGACAAGGTTCTAACTCCTTTCCATCAACATTTGAGAAATCGCGGATTGAAGTTTCATGTGATCGTAGCTTGTAGAGCAAAGAATTGGTTTTCTTTTTAGTAATATTTACAAATTACACACCGAATCTGCTTGATACTTTGACACACAATGGAGAAGGCCCGAAGAAGTAGTGTGTAGTGTGTAACTCAGTTCAGCCAAAAAGTGGAGATAGAACCTTGTCATTCTAAGGGAATGAGCTGTCTAGTGTGGCAGCTGACACAAAAGGTCGAGTTGTGTAACAACAGCGGAAATTAAATGAGACATAACAACAACAACAACAACAAAAAAAAAGACATTTGTAGTTATGAGATGCACAGAAAATAATCTTGAATCAGATGCACTGCAAGAGTTTCGCGTTGTGAAAGGACATGTATTTTAAGAAATTCCGGGGTCTATAAAGCCTACACATTTTGTATTGTGAAAAACTAAACAATTCATCGAGTCATTTTGGCAAGACACTTGCATGCTGTACAGTTAAATAAATAAAATAAATAAGATTAAATAAATAAATAAATAAAGGGACAAATGAGTACACTGTGCAGAATATAAATTTAAACATACTTTAAAAATTAAATCACTAAATAGATGTAAATAAAATTATCAAATAAATGCAGAAATAATATAAAAGTAATAATAATAACAATAATTACTCATCATCATCATTATAATAAAAGGAAGAAAAAGAAGACGAAGAATAGGAATTACATGATGCAGTGAAAACTCCACGTTGTATTATTTTTTATGATCATTGTTATTGCTGTTATTATAATTATCATTTTTATTATCATTCTTATCATTATTATTGCTAATCATAACTCTGGCCTTTCACACAGTGGAAGTAGACACTTTGAATGGTAATAATAATAATAACAATAATAATAACAATAATAATGATAAGTAATTGACTCATAATTATAATGATAATAATATGAGCGTATCTTAACTCATTTCCTACACTAACGTTTGTGGGTGTGGACGGAAACTCTCAACACTATCTGTTTGAAATTTAGACCTAGTTCAAAGAGGTTTTCTCTTTCACTCAGTATAAACACAAGACATAGTACATTAGGCATTCAAGTAAAGGAAAACCATTGAACCAGGATGGGATTCAGTATTTCCAGAAGTTGGCGTAGGTATTAGTGTTGAAAAATCGGTGACCACTCGAGGCGAATATTTTCGGCTTTCGGTAGCCAAGTGAAAATCCGCGAGCCGAATATTCGGCTTTCTGCAGTGAATGTCTTAATTACCAAACCAATGCCTTGGTCACCATTTCAACTGACCAAGTCGTAAATAAACACGGACGCCGCATCTGACCAAAGACAGAACTCTGTCAGCCAGACAGATAGTGCACGCTTGATTTGAAATCAAATTAAAACATACTAATAAATCTTACGTAATACAAAAACACGCGGGACTTTTAACAAGACCTACCGCCCTTTATACAGCTCGGATTTGCCTGAAATTTTACAAAGTGCCTTCCTTTCGACTTCTAGAAGGTTCTTTTATAGATTTGGAGTCTTGAAATAGTGAGACAGTATTTTTTTAAAGTTTGTCTTGTGTCACCAATTTCGCCCAGCAATCCATTCTTTTCTATGAACACAATGTCGTCATCACTTCCTGCGATCTGTCCACTTTCAAACACACTGACCCGTGAGGAACTTATTTGCTATTTCATGAGGACCTGACGCGTTGCGTAGGGCATGAACGCGCAAAGGGAGTGCAGAATGACATTTCTAACACAAGCAACAACAAATAGATCGAAAGTAACAGGCCAGGTGAAGTAGATCCGTGATAACCACACAAAACTGAAATAAAAAACTAATAAATTTTTCTCCCCGGGCAAGGTCCGGGTAACTCAGCTGGTTAAGTAATAAGAAATCTGACGGTAACTGAACGGAAAGACTTACTTGTTGGGTTAACTGGTCCCTTGTAAGAAAAGCAATAAAGCATCGATGTTAACACAGATAATAATCAAAGTCAGCTAACTCCGACTGCATAGTCTTGACAAGATGATATTGTAGAGTTATGCACAAACAACCTTCGACAGCAAAACTTATAGAATATGTAGCGCTTGTCCTCGCCTCGACGGGTAGGTCCAAAGAATAATGTGTGGCCTTTGTCGGCCAAGTAGGTTTAACATCTGGCACTAGAGCACTCTCGACCAGTGTAGCGTACCGAAATGTGTAGTCTTTTGAAACACTGAAGTGGATACCATAGGGAAGTCCACACTGCCAAGTTAGAACTGCATAAATAGCCCACGACCAGGATAAGGATATGATCCGCGAACTCATTACACTGAATGAGAAAGCTAGGTGTTTGAAAGCAGTGGATTACAGGCGGGCAATGGCCTGTAAATTTATCTTGAGGCATTTTCGACGTTGCATGATCGGGAAGGGTTGAAAAAGTACGTAAAGCTGGTTTGTCATGTGTTCGGAAACGGCAAACGGAAACGTCAAAAATCCATCAAGAAGTTTTTCCACGTGTACGGAAACAGCGTTTCTTTTATTTCACTACTTGAAGTTTCCGTTTCCTTACATATGAAAATCCAGCTTAACACTTGTATTAAAAATTGCAATAAGAATTACTGTGGAACGATCCATTCTCATCCGAACACTTTTCTTGAACGGGAAGGTTTGTGTCATTAATTTTATGCTCTTAGGCGTGTTTTTGCAGGACTGAAGCAACAGAGCGGCGGTTTCATGTTACAATGTATTTAACAACATTATACGTTTTGTTACCTTTGTAATAACGTACAGGTGACTGTTGTCAGCTTCTCTTCGCGGGTGTCTATTCATAAATTTGCTCGACTCTCAAAGGAAAACAAACGGGCCCGTTAGAAAACAAACATCCCAAATGGAAAACAAACAAGGATGAAAGCCTCCTAGTTTAACCTGAAAATAACGGCCCTGTTTATTAAAAAGAAGACAATTATTCCAAGGACCCAGATAACACAAATGCAGTAATAATAACATTTATTTATTATAATAATGATATGAATGGACGTCACTTCTATCATTACCTGATACAGTGAAAACTCCGCGTTGTGTTACTATGTCAATCGTTATTATTGCTGTTATTATTATTATTATTATCATCATCATCATTAATATTTCTAAATTTCTGTTATTATGTCTACTTTGTTTTCAAAAGACGGCACTCGAACGCCGACGATTTGAAATGCATATCGTGTTATACACCAAGCTCCACGTCATTTAGATCATTATCCTAGCTGACACTAGATCCAGAGTTGCCCAAAGTAGGAGCCCAGAAACACTGGCTTCATCTTATGGTAATGTAATGTAAGAATTAACTTACATAGTGCTCAAACCCACGAAAAAAAACAAACAACATATATGCCCTAAGACGCTGAACTAAAATTTAACACAGGATTAACATAAAATCAGTTGATCATGCTCCCATTCACACACATTAACAAACACTTGATCTACTCTCATCCTCAAACCTCGGAGACGAAAAAGGGACATCATTCAGTTTCAATGAAAACAGCCCTGAACAATTCAGTTTTGAGCCTATTTTTAAATGTGACGATGTTTTCACTTTTCCTGGTGTCAACGCTGATGTTGTTCCACAATTTAAGCCCAGCAATAGAAAAAAAGCCTATTCCCCAAACCACAATCTGACTGGCTGTCGCAAGAAGTTTGGCGTCTACTGATCTTAAAGTGCTTGATAGCTGGTATGATTACACTAACTCTGAAAGATATTCTGGGGCTCGCCCGTTTAAACATTTGAAAATAAACTGTACACCTTTCCAGACATTGAAATTGCCGATCTTAAGAAAAAGCCATCAACGTATAATAATAATAAAAAACAATAATATTTATATAATATATTATTATTATTATTATCATTATTGGGGACACCGTGGTCTAGAGACAAGGTGCTCCCATGCCGAAGGTACCGGGTTCAAAACCCAGTCAGTGCAGGCATGTTGAAATTTTGGGATTTTTCTCATATTTTCATGTCCCTGATCCTATGGGAGGTAGGATCGAATACCTAGTCTTCTCGGATAAGGACGAAAAACTCGGAGGGCCCGTGTGCACATTGCGTATGTTAAAGATACCTTGGCAGTTGGAAATCGAAAAGAGCAGGCCGAACAGCCCGGTGCCCTGGTAAAACTAAATAAAATTCATCCCTACCATTCCCTTCCCTCTCATCTCCCACACCGCCCCCCCCCCCCAAAGAAAACCCACCGACCGGCGCTGCACTGTGGCGACGACGTGCCTACTCCAGTTGTAACTGGGTGCAATGACACCAAGGCAAATTTCCCACATGGGATTAAAGTAGCATACAGTACAAATACAAATACAAATTATTATTATTATTATCATTATTATTATTATACGCCAGAGCAACTGGCTATAGTGAAAGGTCAGCTAGTGTGTCACGGTTTCTGACCAATGCTGGTTAGCAGGCATCTGCCCATTCATTTTATATTATACACAATCATACAGGCTGACTATGCCATGTCAGAGGCGGGATAAATTCTTCTGGCAAACAACAAGGGCTTATAACATAATTGTCACTTTTTGGGGTAAAAGGAAAAAAAACAACATGGAAAAAAAACAGCGAGCCAAGTACTTGTGTGTTAAAGATGTAGCACGTTTTCTCTTATATTGTTGTCCGGGTTTAAAAAAAAAAAAAAGAAAGCCCCCCCCTGTGTATGAATCGGGTGAGAGTGTGGATTTTTTCGTGTATGAAAAGTCCGGGTCCAGAAAGATCCGTAATGTACAAAATCAGTATAATAAAATTTCGCCAGCTTTCATAGGCATGTTTGCCTATTCAAATGCAAATCAAGGGTAGCATGACCTGTACCGGGAGGTGTTTGGACAATACACGAAATTTGGTGAAAAAATTCCAAATAACAATTTTTTTTTAAAATACAAAGAAATAATATCATTGTGAGACAGGCGTGCCCGGCTCAGACACCAAGGGTTGGACTCGTGTGTCACGTCATCCCATATTCTCTTGACTGGTTTTTCCCTCGAATAGCAGTGAAATGTGTGTGTTTCTTTACAGCTTTATATCTTCATAAGTTCACAACATACAAATTCCAGTGTTTGATGAAAAAAAAATACAAACTTCAAACGTCATATGATTTTACCAATGCCATTATTTAAGTAGCACAACACGCACTTAACTGCAAGGCAGGCGTGCTTCACTGCTGCAATACAAGCAAGAACTCGCAGCTAACTAGACACAGCCATTTTATATTCTATTTAGGTTCCATATATTTCATATTCTAATTTTTTATTGTTCCATTGCCGAAATATCGGTCATTTTCTGTTGTCCTTTTTAGTTTGCGTTTCATTGTAGCTGTTTGGGTTTTATTTCTTACGCGAGGCTTTGCGACATACCACTTTTTCTTTTTTTGCCAATTTTTGACTTTGCTGCGTCCTTTCTCTACTTTATATACGATTATCTTGCTTCGTTCTAAATGTTACACACAGGTGAAGGTCGTGACGTCATGGAATCCCATCGGTACAGCGGAGTGCAACGCCAAACTCTTTTGTACCTCTCTTAGAATTTTTTGTTTTGGTTTCATAATGTCTTTTTTCGTAACGGGGCGGTGTACTGCTAGATCTACATACTGGCGTCGCTAATCCTTAGTCCCCTGGCCTTGTGGGCAGATCAACGCTGTGGTCTGGGATACAGTCTTTACTTAATCTCCATTGTATTGCACAGTCCAAGTAGTGGCCAGGCTTAGAGCAGGGGATTGCTGTTACAAGGACATAAGTATGTCCCCCAATTACTTTGCGCTAGGGGTACGTGTTTTGAAACCTTTTGTGACTCCAGAGCTAAAGAGCTCCTCCGGAAATACTCTCTAACAACAGCCTTAATTAATTCTTCGTTCAGATTTTCTTTTTGTTTTCCTCCTGTTTTTTTGTTTTTTTTGGTTGAATGGGTAAGTGTAGGGGGCAGGGTTAGAGATTCGATGAGATTTAGGGTTGAGGATAAGGACGGGGTTAGGGATAGGGATGTGTATGTACGCGTCCCTAGCTCAAAACGCCTGGTGTACGTACGTACATGTAACAACAGCCTTAGCAGAGATACAACAGCTAATTAAAAATGTACCCACTGACAGCCCTACGTCCGCCACAACTACCATTATTATTACAGTGTTGTTGTTTTCATATCTTTATTTTAGGAGACTAGATGAAGTTTCCGGGATTATCCGGGATAAACCTGTGAACCCACTGTTCTATCTCTCAGCTCTCTCTGTCTCTTTTGGGTCTACAAAGCTTCCCATAATTATTCTACAGTCTTACTACAGATTTCATGCGCTCCAGAGCACTACTCACTCATTTCTGGTAGGGGGACTGCGCGCACCGAATTGAGGGCGTATTAATACATCGTTTCCGGTGCCGTGGACTTACTACAGGGAGCCAAAACAAAGATCATTGTATTTCACATTTTAGCACTTTTTATTTAGAAATAGCTGAAACTTGAATCGACTCAATCGGTCTATACAAAAGCGATTGGGCTGGATCAGTAGACACTTAGGAAAATTACTTTTATAATTTTTGAGACTGTCATTTAGGCTGTGGCGCCGGGCAAAAAAAGGGGCGAAATTGCACCACAATGAATTACTCCCGCCACAATTTTTTTTATAATAAGATTCTCTGCCCTTGGCATTTACACCTGACTTTTCTTGTTTTTATTTTTCTTGTTGTTGTTTCTGTGTGTTTTTGGTGGTTGGGGTTTAGTTGTTGGTTGTTGCTGTTTTTTCAGAATTTTGCCCTGGCAGCGGCCTTGTTCGGCCTGCTCTTCTCTACTTCAACTGCCAAGGTATCTTTAACGTGGGCAACGTGCACAGGGGCCCTCCGAGTTTTTCGTCCTTATCGAAGAAGACTAGGTGCTCCATCCTACCTACCATAGGATCAGGGACGGCCTCCTCCCGCCCATTCCCCTCCCCTCCAAAAATCCAACATACTTGCAGGGATCGGGGAAAGAACCCGGTACCTTCGGCATGGGCGACGCGCACTTTGCCTCTAGATCAACGTGCCCCCCCCCCCCAACTATTACAGTGTTATAACAGCCACATTTCATACAGTACTACAGACAAACTCAAGGGCTTAGGCTAGGTGCCCACACACGACTTGATGTCGTGTAGCAGTCCTGCATTAGTTTCATGTTCCCGTTGACTCTGCCATGTCACCGTGTCCACATTATGCGTGCAGCTTCATTCATTCGCATACATTTACAAAAAAAACAACAACAACAACAACTGCAACATATTAAGAAAGTTGCCTTTGCACGTTTTAGCCACAGCAATGTCATACAAGCAATCATTTCGGTTTACATTTTGTTGGGTATTTGACATATTGTTGTATGAGCAGTTTTGCCTTTTCGAGAAAGTTAGGGATTGAAGCTTGGTCTGCAAAGGGCTAAAACTCATATCTCGAAAAGTGTTTTAACCGATTGGAATGACACTTACCACTGTCATGACAAAACCCTCAAAATCGGCAAAATGTCGCATACAATAATATGGCAAATATATCCCTCGATCTTTTCCAAATAATCCCTCCTACTGGGACTAACAGATGAGTACTAATCCACTCTCCGTTTCCCAGTCCCCAGATTTCTGAGATAAAGCGCCATGCTCAGACACTCCTTTAACAACTATGACCAGTCATTGCCACCTGCATTATGAGAGATCTAAAAATATAAACAACATCGACTTGCGCAAAACTTTTGCAGTGCATCGGTTACACCAGCTAATTCCATTTGGTGACCTTAAAAACAACCGGAATACGGACATGGAATTTTTTCCCGTAATTCGAAACAAGCATAATTATAATTATTATTAATAACATATTTACACAGAGAGTGAGCGCTCAGCGGGCCTGTAGTCTTTAACTCACAGGTGGTCTAGTCAGCCCCGGAAGGTTGAATCAAATAAAAAAAAGTAACACGCTATGTGTTAAAGATAAATTCTGTACAGACTTTGCAATCACAGTTACGCTGTGTTTCCATGTGTACGGAAACGGCAAAGGAAGCGCCAAAAACCCTTCAAGCAGTGAAATAGAAAGAATATTTTCATGTGTACGGAAAAGCCGTTTCCGTGCACATTAATGAAACCACTCTTTCCTTTTACTCCTTGATGGATTTCTGACGTTTCCGTTTCCGTTTCTGTACACATAAAAACACAGCTTTAGTCGTATAATATGCCAAATGATCAAAGTGGGTTTTATATGCACAGTAAATGTTTGGACAGTTTTAAGCTCAGCATTACGTTTAGTTTAGTCGTGCTGAAATGTTCGTTAACAAAATGACCGCGTTATACCATAAAGTTTCCGAAAATTGACAAGGAACTGCTTTACTGTGAATATTTTATTTGTTTGATCCAAATAGCCACTACAAATTCAGCAAGATCGAATGAACTAGAGACAGGCATTAAAGAGTAGTGCCCCTTATAGCAACACTAAGGGAGGTATCGTGCTAGGCCCGGAACGCACAGACAGCTGCTGACAGACAAGAAGTGCCCGCACACACCATAATTTCCTATATTTTCTTAGTAAATCCGGGAAGACCCGCTCATACAAAGCCCGGTCAGACACAGTCTTTAAAATTTGCCCGGCCAGCTGGCATTGTTAAGCTTGCTCCTCTAGACTTTTACTGCAAAGGCATCTTTAAAGTGCGCTTCATGCACACGGGACGCGTGCCCTCCGAGTTTTTCGTCCTTACCCGAGAAGACTAGGTGCTTGATCCTAACCTACCATAGGATCACGACAGGAAATCTCAAAATATTCCCAACATGCCTGTGTCGACCGGTTATCGAACCCTGTACCTTCGGTATGAGAGGCAGGCAGCCTCTCGACCCACGTATCCCCAGTCCTTCCTCGCAGTGTATGTTTCATTAATTTCATGAATTTCCTTTCCATCTTCTCTCTCTCTCTCTCTCTTTCTCTCTCTCTCTCTCTTTCTCTCTTTCTCTCTCTTTCTTTCTCTCTCTCTCTTTCTTTCTCTCTCTCTCTCTTTCTTTCTTTCTCTCTCTCTCCTTCTTTATTTCTCTCTCCTTCTGTCTTTCTCTCTCCTCATCCTGCTCCTCCTATCTCTCTCTCTCTCCTCCTCCTCCTTCTCCTCACTCTTTCTCTCTCTCTCCCCTTCCATATATTTTCTCCCCCCCCCCCTCCCCATATCCCAAGTCCGGCCAACTGTCGCCTGCACGGTGAAATGATACCCACAGGTCAGATTCCACCTTTTGTGACTCACGGTAGACCAGAATAGACCCCCCAAAAAAGTACTGACAGTGAGAGTTCTGCGCTCTACTAGCTCTTCGAAGCACACAAAACTGATCATAAACAATCCAGTTGTGCTAATCACCATGACAAAATGATGTACCTTAATTTTGCTTGTGTCTTCTGTGGCACATAGATCAGCTGATGCTGGTGGCTAAGGGAAAACAAAACTACTAACAATCTCTATCTGTCTCTTTTCTCTCTCCCTCTCTCTCTAAATCTCTCTCTGTTTTTTTTCTCTCTCTCTCTCTGTTTTCTCTCTGTCTCTGTTTTCTCTGTATCTTTCTCTCTCTCTCTTTCCCCTTCTCTCTAATTCTCTCTTTCTTTCTGACTCTCTTTTTCCCTTTGTCTCTTTTTCCTCTCTGTCTTTGATTCTGTTTGTCTCTTTCTTTTTCTCTCTCGTCTATGGCGCTCTCTCTCTCTTTCTCTCTCTCTCTCTCTCTCTCTCTCTCTCTTGGCATTTACATCTCAGTTTCCTTGTTTTTATTTTTCTTGTTGTGCTAGGGATTAGTTTTTGAGAATTTTGCCCGGGCAGCGGCCTTGTACGGTCCGCTTTTCTCGGCTTTCAACTGCCAGGGTATCTTTAATGTGCGAAACGTGCACAGGGGCCTTCCGATTTTTTCGTTCTTATCCGAGAAGACTAGGTGCTCGATCCTACCTACCATTATGATCAGGGACAGGAATTTTTTCCCCAAAAAAAATTCCAACATACCTGCATCGACCGGGGATCGAACCTGGTACCTTCGGCATGAGAGGCGAGCACCTCGTCTTTAAGAACCAACGTGTCCCCAATGATAAATAACATGCCAATAGGCTTCACTAATTTTACCCCAAAATTCCCAAGTTCTGTGACTTTAACCTTGCTCTTAAGTGAGACAAAATATTGCATTTCGTACTAGTCAGTTGATATGAGTAGTCTGAGCTTTACTCATGGCCAGTTGTTTGCCTCACCCTCTCCACTCACCACTCTATTTGATGGCTGACCTACATTCAACTAGCTGGGTTTTCCCCAAGAATGTTGTTTTCTACTATTATAGAATCGCTTTAATATGAGGTAATAATAATAATTAGATCTATTATCCGCCCCTCTGTATCTTCACGTTTTGGAGGCCCTCACTAACTCACTATACCATGAAAGGTTGCCCACGCAGCAGGCAAAATGGTGGGCTACACCGCCGAGCCTTTCCACGTGTCAGGTGTCAAATAGCGCGAGGCAACGGTTCCCTGTCCAGGTCATGTACACCTGAGTTTCGGCCCTGTAGTTAAGATTCCTGTTGGAATATCCGGACTGTTAAAGAAATAAACTTTAAAAGCAGGTAGGTGGAAAGAAAAAGTAGGGAGAAGTGTGTGTGTGTGTGAGAGAGAGAGAGAGAGGGGGGGGGCGGGGTGGAAGAGAGAGAAAGAGAGGAAAATGAGAGAAAGGGAGAGAGATTGAAAGACAGAGTGAGGTAGAGAGAGAGAAAGACACAATGAGGGAGGGAGAGCAAGAGAGAAAGACAGTGAGGGAGAGAGAGAGACAGAGAAAGAGAATGACAGAGAGAGTGACAGAAAGCGAGGCAGAAAAAGAGAGAGACAGAGAGACAGAGGGAGAGAGACAGAAAGAGACAGAGAGGGAGAGAGAGAGACAGAGACAGAGAGAGAGAGGAAGAGTGTATAGAAGGAAAGAGTGAGTGAGAGAGCGAGAGAGAGACAGAGAGAGAGAAAGAGAAAGAATAAAAGAGAGAGAGGGATAGAGAGAGAAAGAGAGAAAAAGCCCAGACATAGTGTCAAAATATACGGGAGTGACCACTGTAGCTCAGAACAACGTGTCTTATTACATGTACTACTCACGAACTACTGACTATATCTATATTATCATACTGTCTCATATAGATCCAATCTACATGCATTATACCCTTTGTCTTTCACCGGATTTAAGGACAATGAAATCTATTTTAAACCTAAGAAATTCCCATTTCAAAGATTAAACACAATCAGCCATCATGGACCAATTTAGAAAACATGCCACTCTATACAAATATTTGTTCACCATCCCTGCAACCAGCTGATCTGACACGAGATGGCCACATTTACCTTCTGGGCTCTATAAAAATCCGAAAACTTCAGCCTATTTTTCCGTGGGATGTTCCATTGTTTACCATCAACCCTAGGCTAACGAATGAAGTGTCTAATAGCGCGGAAGGCAAAAGGCGGGTAAATATTGGATCTCCCTTTGTCTTACTCTGCTATGATATTTATCCCTACCACTCCTTCCCCCTCCCCCTTCACCCCCCTCCCCCCCCCTCCCCCACCCACACACACAAACACAAAAACGTAGACCGGCGCTGCACTGTGGCGACGTCGTGTCTGCTCAAGTTGTCACTGGGTTGCAATGACACTATGGCAA
>OZ007583.1:39294867-39419867 GCA_963931925.1 Onchidella celtica | reverse complement strand
TCATCATGCTCCCACTCACACACATTAACAAACACTTGATCTACTCTCATCCTCAAACCTCTGTGACCAAAAATGAGACATCATTCAGCTTCAATGAAAACAATCCTGAACAATTCAGTTCTGAGACTATTTTTAAATGTGATCTGTAGCTTCAGCAATTATTCTCCCACTACACATGGAGGGGCAAGGGGGGGGGGGGGAGGATAACCCTGAGAGTTCAGGGACAGTTCTTATCTCCCTTGTTTGTGCCATCCTTTTTTTCCACTATTATTCGTCTTTGTGATTAGTCTACCGTCCCTTATATTAACAATAGATCTTCGTCCATGACGCACACACAGTAACTGTCGTTGTATTATATCTCACAGGAACTGTTCTGGCCGGTATTCAGCATAGCACGGTCTCGCACCCGCCTTGTGTACTGAAGGACAAGGCACCAGAACGGACTGACTGTGATCATTCACAACGCAAAAGGCACTCAGCCAGTGGTGTACCCTGGAGGGTGCCACAGGGGCGGTTGCCCTGGAGGCAAATTTCTCAGGGGGGGGGGGGGGAGGGGGGCAAATTTCAAAAGAAAAAGAAAATAAATTAGAAATAATAGATTGAAAACAGAACGTCCCCCCTCCCCCCCCCCACCCCCCCCCCCACCCCAACCCCGCCATCGAAACAGAAAATCTCCTAATGTTCAAACATTCTACACAGTTTTTCAACATGACGGGGCAAATAAACGTTGCTACATATTAACAGCCCACAGGTCAGGGGGGAGTAATACTTGCCTTGCCCCGGGGCGCTGGCAACCCACGCTACGCCACTGCACTTGACCCCCCCCCCCCATGCCCACCCCCACCCAATCCCCCGTGTCATCAAAATACTATTGTTTATATCTCATTATTATCCCACGACATAGGGAAAAAAAAACAACAACACACAGGCTAATCTAGGACAGCATTCACTTATTAACATCATTTAATAGAGAATACGATGTGCTCCAGCGAGGATCCCTACCTCAGGCCGACGTAGATTCGTATAGGATTTCCCGTACATTTGGTATGAATTACCGTAGAGGCAGATTGCCTACATCAAATCGACGCCGGTACGATGTCGTAACCAGCGGATATATGTAGGAACGATGTCGTTCTTGAGTGTAAACTTGACACCTTCGCATCAGATTTCCTTAGGTTTGCTGCCAGGGCCCCTTTTTTTTTTATCTTCTTCGTATTATATGGATGACAATGTTGTGTAACTAAGGGGTAAGCCACGCGAAGGCTGGCACAGGCCCCACGCTGGTGGCTCACCACCTGATTATTATGCAGCACACTAAAACACTACCACCAACCCATACCGCGGCGGTGTGGGAAGTTAGTAGTGCTGTAGTGTGATGCATAATAATTAGGTGGTGAGCCACCAGCGTGGGGCCTACGCCAGCCTTGGTGTGGCTTACCCCTAGTAGTGTCTTTTGATCATCGCTGGAACTGGAAATTAAACAAACAAGAATGTTGTTACACGAACGTACGCCCCCCCCCCCTCTCCGCCCAATTTTTTTGCACTAGGGATACGTATTTCAAAGCCATTTTTTGACTCCAGAGCTAGAGAGCTCCTCTCCGAAATACTCCTAACAACAGTCTTAATTAATAATTCTTTCAGATTTCCTTTTTGTTTTCCTCCCTTTGGTTGAAAGGGTAAAGGGCAGAGCTAGAGATCCGATATTATTTGGGGTTGAGGATAAGGACGGAGTTAGGGACAGGTACGTATACGTACGCATCCCTAGCGCAAAAAGCTTGGTGTGAGTACGTACTTTAACATGTGGCTTTTACATTAACTCATTTTACTAAGGAAAGTCGAATATTCAGTTCGAGCCGACACTGATTTCCGCTAATATCTAAGCCAACTTCTCGAAATATTGAATGGTGGGTTCACTGAGTTCCCTTTACCTTAATGTCTAATGTATTATGTCTTGTGTTTATACTGAGTGAAAGAGAAAACCTCTTTGAACTAAGACTAAATTTCAAACTGGATAGTGTTGAGAATGCCCGTCCAGAGCCACAAAAAGTACCGTTGGGAATGAGTTCAGCAAGTTTGGCCACTCCTGTCCTGTAGTCATAGGAATTGCTCTATCTATATAATAAAGCTACAACAAAACCCCTAATAGTCCTATGGACTCGGAAACTACACAACGCACCGACCTGAAATTTGGCACAAAGAAGTATGGGATAGCGAACATTGTTCCTATCGCTATACACAAACAAAATCTTTTGTTATTTCTGAGTTAATCGGTAAATGCGGTTATAATTAAAGACTAAATTCACGAGAGCGTTTGATCCGAAATTTACGATCAATAAGATAATGATGTCTGTTTCTAATAATAGCCCACTTCCGCCTACACATGACGTTATCACTTCCTGCGATGTGTTCACTAACAAACAAACTAACCCGTGCGCAAATCATTGCCATTTGACGGATGCTGACGGGATGCGCAGGACGTCAACGCGCAAAGGGAGAGCAGTAAAACGTATCTAAAAACAAACAAACAAACAAAAATAAAATACAGCTAAAGGAACAGGCAAAATGAAGCAGGTCCATAATAATCACCCAGAACTGAAACTAATAAATTGATTTATCCCGGGCAGGGCCGGGCAACTCAATTAGTAGCTGAAATGATTGGAAACTGCCGTGTAATTTGAATGACAAGAGGTCAGGCGTTTAAAACTGTTCTGAGGGTTCTGTATCTATTCCTCAAGGTTCTGTTAATCTTCACTTCCGTACAATTTGCACGTTTTCACGTCGTCACTCGGGTAAAATTAATAGGCAACGATACTTGAACACACGACTGACGGCAAAAAGTCTTCAGGAGAAAAGGCTAACTTGTGTGTCTTGTGTGATGATAATAATTAGATCGTGATAATATTTATTGGCTTCAAACACACTAGCTGCCGCAAAAGGGCCCTATAGTTGACACTTTGGTTACAGAGACATCAACGAGCACTTGGCTTTCCTCCGCTATGAAATCTGAAACTTCTTAATAAGCGCTCGGTGGGAATGATAAGGTTCTAACTCCCTTTCTTCAACTTTTGAGAAATCGAAGATTGAAGTTTCATGTGGTCATAGCTTTTAGAGCAAAGAATGTTTTTTTTTTTTACGTTTTCGTGATACTTACAAAGTACACACCGAATCTGCTTGATACTTTGACACACAATGGAGAAGGCTGGCAGAAATAGTGCGTAACTCAGTTCAGCCAAAAAGTGGAGATACGACCTTGTCATTTTGAGGGGGCGAAGTGTTGACCGATTTTTAGCTTACTCAAAGGAATTGAAGCATAGAAAAATATTTATTTAAGACACTACAGCAGCGTGGTATAGAACGTTGTAATGAGATGTTTAACCTGCGTCTTTCATTCACAGGTTAAAACCAACGACCAAGTGTAAAAAAAAAAATTTAAAAATGCAAACATGCCATTCAGGTTAGTGTTATACATTGCCCTTGTTGTTCACTTAAATGCACCTGTTCACTAAAATGCAAATGTTCACATAAAGACAACTTTCACATAAAGACAGTTGTTCACCTAAGGACAACTGTTCACATCAGGACATCAGTACATCTAAGCACATTTTTTTATACATCTAAGAAATAATGGCAGAAGCTGACTGTGTCTGACCTTGCTTAATATGACGTGGTCTTCTTGGAGTTATTAAGAGAATATAGGAAATTATAGTGTACTCTTCTTGTCTGCCAGCAGCTGGCTGTACCGTTCCGGGCTTAGTATGATACCTTCCTTAGGATAGCTTAAATGAGGGGTTGAGATGCACAGACCTTTTACAAATATAATTATCTCCTTCTGGTGTGACGTTCAGTAGACAAATCGCTCGGGGGTCACTTTTGCATATTCAAAGAATTTTCAATTTCATTGTTGCAAAGATATATATTTTTCTTTTACAGTACCCTGCCCAAGTTTTACCCCAAAACATGGCGGCATCTCAAGGCGCCTTACCGTGACCATTCGGCTGGTACATAATGTGAAAGATGCGCGCTGTCTAGGGTATTCTCATACTTGATCTATATGAAAGGAACTCTTTTTCATTGCACAACTATTTACATGTCAAATTCCCTGGGCAGGGTCTACACACTGTCACAGGAATACATGCACCAAAATGTGATGAATGTTAAGTGAGTAAACATAATAATATGTACTGATGTGAACAGTTGTCTTTATGGGAACAGTTGTCTTTATGTGAACAGTTGTCTTTATGTGAACATTTGCATTTTAGTGAACAATTGCATTTATCAGGCAAAATAAATACTAAATCAGGCTCCCAGAGGAGGGGAAGACAAGCTCTAACTTAATGTCTTTAGATCAAATTCTTAAACTACTCAGCCTGTCTCAGAGAAGTAAATTTTATTTTCAACTGGCTTTTTGCATTATTTAGAAATGAAATTAATCGTTCAGACTTACCGGACACATGTAAAGTTCATTATTACAGTGCCCTTTTGTTTTTGCCTTCTGAAGACTCGACTTTATTTTGTTCTTTGTGTGAGTGCGTGTGTGAAAAAAAGTGAAATTTACTACAACATTCTAATTTTTGAGGTCGGTTCAAAATATCTTTCAAGATGCCCTTCTTTCTCATTTCGGTTCATCTTTATTGGTGTAGATATTTCTAGTTTTGTGTCCATGGATTTGTAATGTTCGTGGTTGAACCTTTAAATTTAGGTTACGCACTTGCATGTTTTTGTGGTTTGATCTGACCAGTAAATTGTGTCAGATACAGGCCATGCCGGGGGACTAAACCTAAACTCCGATGAAGAACGGTAAAAACCACAGAATAGGGAACTACCAGAAGCGAAAAAAGCCCACTTTTCATGACTACAGGAAGTACGCCCACCGCCATTTTGGATGAAATGCAGCTCCACTTGACTTGATCAGCGGTAAGCAATACCCGTTTGTACATTTTCACGGGAAGTACGAGCTTACAAACAGCTCTAAATAGTTTCAATCAACCCCAAAAATATGAACAAACCACAGTAAACAGATACGGACACTGTCTTTGGCCAAGACGGTCTCTTTCAACTGTTGTTACCACCTTGACCTAGTTTCGCGATTTGGCTGAAGTGACATCTCTCTCTAAATATATACTGTCTGGTGTAATAATTATAAAACATCATTGTGCGCATGCCTAGTTACGAACAATCGATCCATCCAAAAATAGTGCAGGCTAGTCAAACTTCGTGACGTATTCCTGCCTCATGCAGCTTATCAGAGAAGGAGAGTCAGAGGGCAAAGAATTGAACTGGACAAAATGAAGAAAAACGAAGATAAATGATATCGTTAGAGTCCTTTCTTTTATTTTTATTTTTTTGAGCTCTTTTGATATTTTTTGTCGGTAGTTTTGTTGCTGTTGTTGTTGTCGTCGTCGTCGTCGTCGTCGTCGTTGTTGTTGTCGTCGTCGTCGTCGTCGTCGTTGTTGTTGTCGTCGTCGTCGTCGTCGTCGTTGTTGTTGTCGTCGTCGTTGTTGTTGTTGTCGTCGTCGTCGTCGTGGTTGTTGTCTTCGTCGTCGTTATTGTTGTTGTCGTCGTCGTCCACGTTGTTGTTGTCTTCGTCGTCGTTATTGTTGTTGTCGTCGTCGTCATCATCGTCGTCGTCGTCGTTGTTGTTGTTCTTGTCGTCGTCGTCGTCGTCCACTTTGTTGTTGTTGTTGTTATTTTGCACTCTTAGCACAACGGTCGCAAAAACGTTTTGAAACACGACGTTAAACGATGCAAAAAAAAAAAAGTCGAAAGAAGTCGAAACATGAAAGAGAATACTAAAAAAAACCCACAATGTTATGTAAATTAAATTCTTTGTTTAATTGCCTATCATTTTTAGGAACTCGCTCTCATTCCACTACACAAAGACAGCACAAGTGCGCATCCGTCCACATGGGGCTAAGAGACATTAGTCTACATCAGCGGTTCTCAACAGGGGCGATATTGTTGCTCGCCCCCCCCCCCCCAACGACATTTTGATTTCCAGGAGGAGGGGGAGGGGGCAAAATCAAGAATAGGGTGACAAGGGGGCGAAAACGATGGAAGGGAGGGAATGATTGGAGGAGGGAGAGAGGCAAAAATATTAATGAAGGACGATTTGGGAGCAAATATTATAGGACAACCACTGACGTTCAACAGCACCTATAGACAAGGGTGACGAACCGAAAAGGCCACACTTTGTAAAGAAAGCCTTTTGTTTTATAATGAATAATCAACACGCCTACTGTCATTTATAAAGCATCGAAAAATTTAACATTATAATTTGTGTGTAGTCTCTCTTCTTGTGAAATGCATCTGTTGGGTTTTGGTAGGGATTTTGGAAAATTGTGTGTGTGTGGTGGTGGTGGCGGGGGAGGGGGGGGTGTGTCGGTCACAGAAAATTTGGAGCTCAACGCTTTCGGTGCCATGAATGTTTCCAGGTTTGCGAAATACTGGAAGAAAAGAGTGGGGAAGATGATTGAAGACTAACTACAGCAACAATTATGAATAGAGAATCGACGTTCTTCTCTTCCCGGAACAAAATAGCCTAGCATTCTTGTACACCGATACATTGGTGTAACAGTTGAAGCAAATTTCAGCACGTTATGATGGGGCGAGTCAGATGAACTGATCGTCTGGCCCTTAAAAACGAAACTGTCTCGAACTGTTGTAAAAATAAATAACAGGATCCGATGAACACTTAATACTAACGTTTAATAACTGTAAACAAGAGCTGATATCCACAGGTTACTTACACCTAGCTAGCCGGGAAGACACACTTCTAACTATGACTGGATTTGCACATCTACGATTTACACCCACGATTTTCACCCACGATTTGCACCCTCCTGCTCGCCTGGCCCTCTTTATATATATTCTGTCCAGGAACGTTCAGGAAGCGGCTTAACCGCCCCATAAGCACGAGACAGACCTAGATCGTTCGGGACACATACCAGCCACCCAATCGTACACAGACACGTCACAGAATTACATCACTCAAGGTCGACCTAGCGTAATCTCGGATACCGCAGTACCTTCTTAGACCTTCTAGATTTTCTACAGTGAAACAAACAAGCCACATCAAAGAGAAATACCGGCCTTGCTGGCGAGAGGGATGAGGAAGGTCGCCGAGTGAGACTCGCCAAGCGGGGGGGGGGGGGGGGTGAGAAAATATCGATCGTCCTACTAGTGGGACGCTACACAACCCCCCAATTTAAGTTGAACATTCTTCAACTATCTACATCATAAAGCGTCTACACTATCATAGAATACTTATCATCTCCAATCTTACAATAGCCATTGCTAATAATGTACTAGATGTCTTCCCAATATCCTAAGTACAATACAATAACCATATTATCTTTATAACACTAATACAATCTCATTACAATATCATTACAGTACCATTACAAAACCATGGTCAACAGTAGACCTACTATTATAACCAATACACTACCACCACTGTGGTGAAACGATGGTCAATGATACTATTAAAAATCATACAATGGCGAAACGATGGCCATCGAGCATAATGCTTCGTGCACGAACCATAGCACATAAACGCTGTACACAACGATGGTTGTCTTAAATACCAAACATAGATACAATGGCAAAAATACCAACACATATCGACCACTGATCAGGGTCTAACTTCATCATATCAGATCAAACGAAGCAATACCAATACCGCCTAAGCTTAGGCCACTCGTAAATTACATCAATGCAACATACAAAATCACTGCTTGCTCGCAGTTCTCATTTGGGTTACAGTCTTCAAAAATTACATTGTCCCATTGGTGACAAATAATGAAAACATCAAAATATGACTAATACATAGTGGCTCTCTGCCGGCCAATAATTCAATACTCATTCAGATAAAAAATATATGCCATTACATTACAATACAGTCATCCCAGAAACTTATCTAATAGGCAAAAATCTGGGTTACAATACATCTCACTGAACTTGTACTATTCAAAACACTCTACTTAGGAAGTCGGCGCCGACATTTTCCTTGCCCTTGACATACCTAATCCTGAATCTATATGACTGTAAAAATAGACTCCATCGTAATAGCTTTGGGCTGTCAAATCTGGCAGAATTCAAATACTCTAATGACCTATGGTCAGTCTGGAGCACAAACTCCTTACCATACAAATACAAAGTAAACTTCTTTACCGCCCAAACGATGGCTAGGCATTCTCGCTCTGAGACTGAATATTTCGTCTCACGAGGCAATAGCTTACGACTGGCATATGCCACAGGATATACCTTTCTCTCATATTCCTGCATAAGAGCAGCACCCAACCCGCGGTCTGATGCATCAGTTGCTAAGACAAATTCTTTTGAAAAATCTGGCAAACATAACACGGGTTTGGAAACAATGGCATTCTTCAAAGAAGTGTACGCTTTCTCCTGCACTTCTTCCCACTGAACTACATTGGGCTGTCCCTTTCTAAGCAAATCAGACAGTGGTGCTGCAATAGCTGCAAAGTTAGGTACAAATTCCTGGTAATATCCCACCAGTCCTAAAAATACTTTCACTTCCTTTTTAGTGGTGGGTCTGGGTGCATCCTGCACCTTACACACATTTTCTTCTAACAAGCCAATCATACCCTTTCCCACTGAGTGTCCAACAAAGTCCACTTCAGACGTTCCAATCAGGCACTTGGATGGTCTTGCAGTTAATCCAGCTTGGTCCATCCTCTGCAGCAATTCCTTGAGAGCCTTCACATGCTCGTCGAATGTCTCTGTATGGATCAGCAGGTCGTCCACATACGCTGTCACATTGTTCAGTTCCTGGATCAATGGCTTCACGATCCTGTTCAGTGTAGCTCCTGAGTTCATCATCCCGAAGGGCATCCGGGTGAATTCATAGTGTTCGCCCATGGTAACGAACGCTGTCTTGGGAATGTCTTGTTCCCGGACTCGCACTTGCCAGTATCCCTTGCTCAAGTCGATCCGAGAGAATATTCTTCCTCTCGACAGACTCTGGAACACTTCCGATGGGGCTGCTGTCGGATGAGGGTCGAACGCAGTGATCTTGTTCAGCCTCCTGTAGTCGATGCAGACTCGGTTGGATCCATCCTTCTTTTTGACGACAACAACCGGTGAAGCATAAGCTGATGAGCTCCTGCGTATGATGCTCAACCTTTCCATGGTGCTGAGCTCCTCCTTCAAGGAGTCGCGCATAGCATAGGACACCGGATATGGTCGTTGCCGAACAGGTACCTCTGATGTCAGGTCGATGCGATGTTCGCCTAACTGGCAGTATCCGGGGAGATTGGTGAAGATGCGTTGATACTCCTTCACCACGTCGCCGAGTTGTTGATGTTGTTCCGGCGTCAGCTGCGTTCCATATTGGACATCTTCGTAGCCTTCCTTCTGGTCCCAGCTCCCTAGGTCGGCAAGGTCCTCCGTCATTCCACCGTTGTCGCCGTCCAGGTCGCAGTCCTCGATGACTGTCATGCCAGCCGACTCCACAGGTTGACTCTCGTCCATCATGTCGTTCTCTGCCAGCACAGTCCCAGCACCATCACCGTCGTCGTCCATCATAGCGTCGACATCTCCAGGTATGGTGTCGCTCCTGCCGTCGTTCATCTCACACATCTCGGTCACGACATATGCCGGTCCCATTGCCGCCGCCGCTGCTTGCGTCGTCGCTGGTGTAGTCCTGGGGATATACCTCTTGAGAAGGTTAGCGTGCAATGTCTTCTCTTTCACACCCATCTTGACCCTGTAGTCGTTGACACCGACAACCGAGACTACCTTGTATGGTCCCTTCCACTGGACTAGGAGCTTGTTGGCGTTTGTCGGCAGCAGTACTAAAACTTCGTCGCCAGGGCGGAACTTCCTCTCTCGCGCCTTCCGGTCGTAGTAGGTTTTCTGTCTACCTTGTGCCTTTGAGAGCTCTTCCGTAGCCAACTTCCAAGTGTCCTCCAGCCGCTCGCGTAGTTCCATGACGTACTGGTAACTGGTTTTTGTCTCCGGCTCCTCTACGTCCTTGGTCCATAATTGTCGCAAGATGTGCATCGGTCCTCTCACCGTTCTTCCATACAGCAACTCGAATGGGGTGAACTTTGTCGATTCTTGGGGAACTTCACGATACGCGAAGGGCAGCGGGTTAATGATACGGTGCCACTGCCTAGGTTGTTCCGCGCACAGTCGCCTCAAGGTCTTCTTCAGTGTGTCATTAAATCGCTCCACCAGCCCGTTGCACATAGGGTGGTAGATTGTGGTGGCCGACTGTCGAATCCCCAGTAATCTGTTCGTTTCTTTCATAACGTCCGACATGAATTGAGTCCCTTGATCAGATAAGATCTCCTCGGGCACACCCAAACGGCTGTAGACATCTACTAAGGCTTCAGCTACTGTCTCCGCGTCAATCTTCTTCAAGGGGGTCGCTTCAGGGTAACGAGTAGCGTAGTCTACGTATACCAGGATATACCGATGTCCGCCGTCACTTGGGGGGTCAATAGGTCCTACTAGGTCCACGGCCACTCTCCTAAATGGGATGTCTACCACTGGCATACTCTGCAAATGCACCTTAGGAGTCGCTCCCTTGTTCACTGTCCTCTGGCAGATGTCACATGAGCGGCAGTATCTCGCGACGTCACCTTCGATACCAGGCCAGTAAAAATTGCTCATCACCCTGTCCTTCGTCTTCTTCACGCCGAGATGTCCTCCGACGATAGAATCATGGGCAACGCTCAGTACATACTCCCTCAGTTTCTCGGGCAGTACCACTTGTCTTGTAATCGTAGCCTGTCTTATGTCCCTATAAATCCGGTACAGTACACCTCCGTGTCTCTCGAAGTGTACGAACTTGTTGCCTCTGTTGGTCGGAATTTTCTTCTGCCCCAACTTCTTGAGGTCTTCGTCTTCTTCCTGGAGTCGGATGAGTTCCTTCCTATCCACTCCCGCGTGCCGTTCTGCCCTCGGAACCCTCAGCGACGTAGACTGGTCCTTCCTCTTCTCCTGGGCCCTCGTGGTCACCGCTCCTACCATCACCTCAGTATCAGGGTCGTGCGGGTCCTTCGCTCCGTCCACGTTCCCGACTACTAGGTCGCAGATGGTCTCCGGGAGGCACAGTGCCGTCACTCTGCCCGTCAGGTAAGGCGTCTTCACGTCGATAACGGCTTCCTCCGCCGCTAGCAAGGAGTTATCGATCCTCGCGATAAGTTTCTTCCCACCGGTGAGCTGTCCGTCGTCCACCAGTGATCGCCGCACCACTACACCTTCACAACCGGTATCTCTTAGGACGTCTACTGCTCGATTTCCAATCAAGCCCTTCATCATTGGTAACTTCAGCTTCTCCACGGTCCTTCCGTCACTGCATCCTCCGCACGTAACAGGCACCGCTAACTGGAGCTTCCCGTCCTTCATTACCGCTTGAACGTTGATGCTGGTGTCAGCCGTCGTCGCATCCTGTCTCGACGACTCGTCCGCCGCTATAACTACGGCCGCCGCCGCCTTGTTCGGCTTGCCTCGCCCCGCATCCTTCTGGGCTGGACACATTCTCCGAACGTGGCCTGGCTTTCCACAAAGGTAACATTTCAACTCACCTTTGTCGTTTATCTTGGCACGACACTCCGTCGCCTTATGTCCCGGCCTCTGGCACCTATGGCAGACCTGAGTGCTTCTGTCTCCGTTGGGCCTCTGTCGCACTGGCCGGCTCTGCAGTCTGGCGCTCCCGCTGAGTGTCCGGTTCCTCGCTACCAGGAACGCCTCCGCTGAGTCTGCGACGTCCTGTAGCGTCTTTGGCTTCCTCTCCCTCACATGGGTCGCAAGGTCTGGTGGGCAAACATCCATAAACTGCTCTCTAACGAACAGGTCCCTCACTCCTTCGTAGGTCTTCTCCGTCTTTGATAGCTTTATCCACCTCTCTAGGTAAGTCTTGATCCTAGTTAGAAACATCCCGACATCTTCTCCATCTTCAGGCTTACCTTGTCTGAACATGAGTCTGTAACCGTCCTCTGACAGGTTATACCTCTTCTGCAAAGCTTCCTTGACTTTGTCGTAGTCCTTGGCCTCATCGATCGGCAATCGACAGAAGCACTCCAGAGCTCTCCCAGTCAGCAGGGCAGACAGTGATGTCGTCCAGGTGGATCTGTGCCAGTCTGCTGTCTCGGCAAACCTCTCAAAACGAAGTAGCCAGCTATCAAGGTCGTCCTTCCCATCCTGAAATGCAGGTAGCTTGGGTGTCTTGGAACTGGCGTGGTCGCTGGTCCCCTGCGTCGACTCGCCTCCACGCTGATGGCGGATCCTCTCCATCTCCAGCTCGTGCTTCATCTTTTCTCTTTCCAGCTGAGCCTGTCGTTCCATCTTCAGTTGCTCCATGCGCTCTTGCCTCTCTCTTTCCTCCTTCAGTTGCTCCATGCGCTCTTGCCTCTCTCTTTCCTCCTTTAGGCCTTCACGGATGTAGTCCTGTCTTTCCTTTCCAGTGAGCTCCAAGGCGTCTGCTTCCTGGCCAAGCCTTCCAATAGCCTCTGACATGTTGTGGATATCCTCGATGATGATTACACAATTTAATGTACTTTAGAAACACTTCGATGGTCTGAATTGAATCTGTTCTAATCTGATCGGATCCCGGACGAGCCCCCAATATGTAACAGTTGAAGCAAATTCCAGCACGTTATGATGGGGCGAGTCAGATGAACTGATCGTCTGGCCCTTAAAAACGAAACTGTCTCGAACTGTTGTAAAAATAAATAACAGGATCCGATGAACACTTAATACTAACGTTTAATAACTGTAAACAAGAGCTGATATCCACAGGTTACTTACACCTAGCTAGCCGGGAAGACACACTTCTAACTATGACTGGATTTGCACATCTACGATTTACACCCACGACTTTCACCCTACGATTTGCACACTCCTGCTCGCCTGGCCCTCCTTATATATATTCTGTCCAGGAACGTTCAGGAAGCGGCTTAACCGCCCCATAAGCACGAGACAGACCTAGATCGTTCGGGACACATACCAGCCACCCAATCGTACACAGACACGTCACAGAATTACATCACTCAAGGTCGACCTAGCGTAATCTCGGATACCGCAGTACCGTCTAGTCCTTCTAGATTTTCTACAGTGAAACAAACAAGCCACACAGCGAGACATCAAAGAGAAATACCGGCCTTGCTGGCGAGAGGGGGGAGGAAGGTCGCCGAGTGAGACTCACCAAGCGGGGGGGGGGGGGGTGAGAAAATATCGATCGTCCTACTAGTGGGACGCTACAATTGGTGATTGGTATAAACGTGACCAGCGGAGGAACCGATTCATCGGTGATTGGCACAAACGTGACCATCGGAGGAACCGATACATCGGTGATTGGCACAAACGTGACCAGCGGAGGAACCGATACATCGGTGATTGGCACAAACGTGACCAGCGGAGGAACCGATACATCGGTGATTGGTACAAACGTGACCAGCGGAGGAACCGATACATCGGTGATTGGCACAAACGTGACCAGTGGAGGAACCGATACAATGGTGATTGGCACAAACGTGACCAGTGGAAGAACCGATACAGCGGTGATTGGCACAAACGTGACCAGCGAAGGAACCGATACATCGGTGATTGGCACAAACGTGACCAGCGGAGGAACTAATTCATCGGTGATTGGCACAAACGTGACCAGTGGAGGAACTAATTCATCGGTGATTGGCACAAAGGTGACCAGCGGAGGAACCGATTCATCGGTGACTGGTACACAAAGAGCTTAAGGGGCGATTGCCTGAAAAGGGTTGAAAATCATTGGTCTACAGGGCGGGAGTCGGTGCGGAGGAGTCAGGACAGCGACCTGACAATAGGCACGTGACAGAAAACACCCATCCCAAACCAAATGTTGTGACAACCCAGAACAAAGGAACGGGCATACCGTTAGGGGGGAAAAAGACTTGTTATGTCGTAACTAGAGGTTTCGAATGAATGCACCTAGAAAGGACACCTGGAGTCCACGCAATGCGACAAAAGGATTGGACAAAAGAGACGAGTAGGATTACAGTTTTACATCAACTATTTGACTCAGGCGGGCGCATTGGATATTTGTTTACACAGTTGACTTTGGGGAAAGTGTAAGGTAAGGGTTTTAGGTAGGGGAAAAGGTGGGTGTCCATGTCTACAGAAACGGAAACTGAGACGGAAATGCCGAAAAACCATCAAGTAATCAAAAGAAAGAGTGTTTCCACGGGTACGGAAACGGCGATGAAATATTCTTTCTGTTTCACAATTTCAAGTATTTTTTGACGTTTCTGTTGCCGTTTCCGTTTCCGTACACCATCAAAACTCCGCTTTAGGTTTGAATCGCAGGCAGTACTGGCCTTTTTATTGACCAAATGTTGCAACATCGCGTTCTGGACGTGTTGCACAAATCGGCCACAACAAGGGACAAGGTGCTCGCCTCTCATGCTAAGGGTACCGGGTTCAAAACCCGGCCGGTGCAGGCATGTTGGAAGTCTGGGATTTTTCTCATATTTTCATGTCCCTGATCCTATTGGGGGATAGGATCGAGTACGTAGTCTTCTCGGATAAGGACGAAAAAAATTCAGAGAGGCCCCCTGTGCACGTTGCGCACGTTAAAGCTACCTTGGTCATTGGAAATCGTAAAGAGCAGGCCGTACAGGCCGCTGCCCGGGCAAAATCATCCCTACCACTCCCTCCCCCTCTCCCCTCATCTCCCCCTCCCCCCCAAAAAAAACCTGTGGGGACGACGTGCCTGCTCCAGTTGTACAGGGACACAAAGGTAAATTTCCCAAATGGGATCAAAGTAGTATATAAATACAAATACAAAATACAAACATGAGGCTACAGAGAAAATGTGGGGCGAATTAGAAAATAATGTAGTGCCTGGTTGGTACCAAGAAAAGCGGAACGGGAGTGAAAGGAAAACAGAAAGGCAAGTGATCAAGATGGAGATCGAACCCGCGACCTCTGCTATGGGCACCACCGGCCTTCCTCGTGGGTTCGACTTACCCTTGGTATAATATTATAACATCTCGATACATTTTCCTTTGATTTTAACTCGTATTCAGTGTGTGTCGAAATATTTGCACGGACTTGCCCGATAAGGGGTGGGGTTACTTAGCCAAGTCTGTTTAATATCAGCTTTGAGACAGACTTAAACCGTCCTTTTGTATTAGCTAGCAAGGCAGACTTGTTTCAGATTCACTAGTGAGCGAGTTCCCGTTAAACTCCACAGTCCACATCTCCCAACGAAACTAATGCAAAACGCATCCAAGATTCAGTGAGCTATTATAGCTATGTGGAATAACATATGGAGAGTCCAGGGAAAAAAACGAGTTTCAGTCACAGATTTCATGTTCAGAGAGAACTGTGTATTTAACTGTAACTGAGCTCTTTCTTTCATAGACTACGTAATTTTGAGATGACAATTGTAGCGGACTGGGCCCATTTCTGTCAAAGACAATGGCGTAGGTTATACCATGGAATATTAGCTTGGGCTTAGGGCCAGTAGCCCATAATTTCTACGTTGTGAAGTAGCCCGTTTTTCCAGTGGATTCTTCCTTTATATTGACGCTTTTTATTAATTTCTGGAATTCATAAGTTCGCGCATGACAGAAACGTGCTTCAGCCCCAACAGTGACAGTTGCCAATAAACGAATAATGGCGCGGTCTCGATTCTAAGCGCACAATTAAATGATTCGTCCAAAACACAAAAATTAGTAGTATGAGATGTTTTTTGTTTTTTTTGTACTTATTAAACATTATTTAATTACACAAGCATTAATAGAGCTGTTGTTTTTGTGGACATTTTTTTTTCTATCTTCGTATATTTGCGTGCTTTGACTTAACTATTAGTCAAAATATGGCAACAAAAAAAAAAAGTTGTATGTGGCAAAAGCCCTTGAGAGAATTAATGTGTTTTAGGTCTTTATGTTAGGAGGTTCGCTACTCTAGGCATTTACACCTCACTTTTCTCGTTTTTTATTTTTCTTGTTAATGTTTTTGTGTTTTGTGGTAGAGATTGGTTTTTTTAATTTTGCGTGGGCGGCGGCCTTGTTCGGCCTGCTCTCCTCGATTTCCAACTGCCAAGGTATCTTTAACGTGCGTAAAGTGCACACGGGCCTTCTGAGTTTTTCGTCCTTATCCGAGAAGACCAAGTGCTCGATCCTACTTACCATAGGATCAGGGACAGGAATTTTTCCCCCCAAATTTCCAACATGCCTGCACCGACCGGGATTTGAACCCAATACTTTCAGCAGAGGTAGACAAAGAATAACATATCTAGAGAGTTTGAACAGGTGGGCGACAGGGAAAAACCAGGACAATATGGACTTTTTGAGAGCATCCGAGCGGAGGAATGAGTGGCGAACCATGATCGTCGATATCTGTTCCAGATCCGGCACTTGAAGAAGAAGAAGACGACTTTCAGCAGGAGAGGCGAGGATGTTGCCCCTAGATCAATGTGTCACCCCTCGCGTACGCAATAATACAGAAACGATGTACAAAACACAAAGGCAAGGGAAAGACCTATCTAGACCTTTTCCTGATGGCAGTCAATTGAGCGAAAGCTTGATTTGTCTTTCTTTTTCCTTTGCGTTTGATTGTTGTTACCTGTACTTACGTCCCCCGAGTATTTTTGGCTAGGGATGCGTATCCTAAAGTCTTTTGTGACTGCAGAGCTAGAGAGCTCCCCCCGAAATACCCTTTAAAACAGCCTTAATTAATTATTCTTTCAGATTTTCTTTTTCCTCCTGTTTTTTTGGTTGGTTGAAAGGGTGAGGGGGCAGGGTTAGGGATTCGATAAGATTGAGGGTGGAGGATAAGGACGGGGTTAGGGATAGGTGCGTATACGTACACGCCCCTAGTGCAAAACGCTTGGGGTTCGTACGTACGAGTAATAACAGCCATAAAACGCAAAAGAAAGGGAACGGCAAATGAAGCCTTTTTTCCTGAAGAAATTAATATCGGCCATTTTCTGTCTTCTCTTTTAGTCTGCATTTCATTGCATCATTTGGGTATTATTTCTTATGCGAGGCTTTGCTACATACCATTTTTTCTTTTTGCCAAATTCTGACTTTTCCTGAAGAAGGTCAATTAACCCGAAAGCTTATAATTATTGTCTTTCCTTTTCCTTTGCGTGGGGGGGGGGGGCGGGGGGGGGGGGGGGAGGGGGTGTTAGATCAGGTAACACAATGTCTATGGCTAACTCACGGTAGGTCAGGTGTGAAATGTGTCAGCTGGTAGCTGTGCCTCAGTCCAGTCTAGTCTCTCAGATTCGCAAAGGGCAGCAAAATCGAGATGAAAGAGAGAAAAAAAAAAAAAAGACAGAAAGAAAGAGGGAAAGTAAGAGAGGCAGAAAGAGAGTGAAAGAAAGAGAGCAGAAAGGCGGTAGTAAGACACAGAGGGAAAGAGAGAGAAAAGGATAGAAAGAGAAAGAGAGATAAAGAAAGAAAGAGAAAAACAGAAATAGAAAGAACGGGAGAAGGGGAGAAGGGGACAGAAAGTAAGGAAGAAAGAAAGAAAGAAAGAGAATGAGAGAGAGAGAGAGAGAGAGAGAGAGAGAGAGAGAGAGAGAGAGAGAGAGAGAGAGAGAGGAGGAGAAAGAAAGAAAGAAAAAAGTATTAACTATTTTTCTAGACGAACGTAAGTTAATCATCAGTCTACCATGAGGCCTGCACTGATGGTCGCCAGCCACACACAATGGGTTGATTATGAAGCGTTTAGTTTACCACACCAAGAAACAACGGCTCTACTTGTCATTACCCAAATTATCCTGTATTATATTTTTTCGTTTCCAGACAACGACGATAAATCTTGAATTAAATTTTGACGTTTTGTAAAACACAAGTGAACTATCTGCAAAATGCCCTTGTCAGGGTTGGATTAACCATTAAGCAAAATAAGCACGTGCTTAGGGCATCAAGGGAAAGGGGGTGGCGTGGTTCGCACCACAGAAAATGTTCATTGCAGGATTTACCATGGACCATAATGGTGCATGCAAAACTGCAAATGGTGCAGCTGAACCGGGGTCCACAAAAAGGGGGCTCCTACAATAAATGAAAAATAGTATATATAAGACTGGTGTATAAGTCTTGTTTTTGGGTTTTTTTTTTGTTGTTGTTACTTTATATATACATATATATCAATGTATTCTGTAGTTTATGTTTGTCTATATGTTGAAATAACATAAACAGTATATGGGGACACCAAAATATTTTAAGTGCTTAGGGCCTCTATAAATCTTCGTCTGCCCCCGGTCCTTGTGCAGCAAAGGTGTAGTACCTGCATTGGAAAGAATTATACAACTTATTTTTGTTCTTTTCTTCGCTTGTTTTTGTTTGATGATGTGTCATTTAAGAGAAGCCGTACAGAAGGCTTTTAAAGGGGACACGGTGGTCTAGAAGCAAGGTGCGGGGACAAGGTGGTCTAGAGGCAAGGTGCTCGCCTCTCATGCCAAGGGTCCCGGGTTCTAAACCCGGGCAGTGCAGGCATGTTGGAAAGTGGATTTTTCTCATATTTTCAAGTCCCTGGTCCTATTGGGGGGTAGGATCGAGCAGTTCTTGGAAATTGGATTTTTCTCATATTTTCAAGTCCCTGGTCCTATTGGGGGGTAGGACCGAGTACCTAGTCTTCTCGGATAAGGACGAAAAAATTCGGAGGGCCCGTGTGCACGTTGCGCACGTTAAAGATACCTTGGCAGTTGGAAATCGTAAAGAGCAGGCCGAACAGGCCGCTGCCCGGGCAAAATTGAAATTAATAGATTAAAATTTATCCATATCATCTCCCCCCCCCCCCCCCCCCGCCAGAACAAGAAATAATAAAACAAGTAAAGTGAGGTGTAAATGCCAAGGGCAGCGAACCTCCTAAAATAAAGACCTAAAATCAATTAGAAGCAAGGTGCTCGCCTCTCATGCCAAAGGTACTGGGTTCAAATCCCGGTCGGTGCATGCATTTTGGTGGGGTTTTTTTTTTCATATTTTCCTGTCCCTGATCCTATGGTAGGTAGGATCGAGCACCTAGTCTTCTCGGATAAGGGCGAAAAATTCGGCGGGCCCGTGTACAAGTTGAGCACGTTAAAGATACCTTGGCAGTTGAAAATCGTGAGAGAGCAGGCCGCACAAGGCCGCTCCCCGGGAAAAATTCTAAAAAAAACGAATCCCGACCACAACAAGAGAAATAAACACAAGAAAAAGTGAGGTGCAAATGCCAAGAGCAGCGAACCGCCTAAAAATAAAGACCCAAACAATGACTCTTAAAATGGGCGATCTCGCCCCCGGGGGGGGCGATTTTTATTTCCTGGGGGGGGGGGGTTGTAAACCTAGGAAAGGGCGACAAGGGGGCGAACACGATGAAACGGGGGAGGGCGATGAGGGAAGGGGAGGGAGGCGAAAAAAATGCTTGGATGACGATTTGGAGGCAAATACAGGGCAGCCACTGACCTGTTCAACAGCGGACGTGGACGGGTGTTGTAATGAGCAAAAGGCCTCTTTTTTAGAGTCTATTCTTGTTTTATAATGAGTCATCAATACGCCCATTGCCATTGACATGGCAAAGCCTCGCGTAAGGAATAGAAATAATACCCAAACGATACAAGAAAACGCCAATTTATTTCTTACGCGAGGCTTTCCTACATACAACTTTTTCTTTTTGCCAATTTTTGACTTTGCTTGTTACGCCTTGCTGCCTCTCCACAGTTTTTCTGGGCTTTTTTTGTAAAATAATATTTCGTCCATTGTCATTATTAATAAGGCTTTGGAAAACAACATAAAATCATAACTTGTGTGTACTGTAGTCTATCTTCTGGTGAAATGTACGTATCTTTTGGGGTTTGAGTAGGGAATTGGTTTCGGTGGGGGGGGGGGGGGGAGAGAGAGAGAGAGAGAGAGAGAGACAGACAGAGAGAGAGAAAGAGAGAGACAGAGAGAGAGAGAGAGACAGAGAGAGAGACAGAGACAGAGAGAGAGAGACAGAGAGAGAGAGACAGAGACAGAGAGAGAGAGAGAGAGAGAGTGAGAGAGAGAGAGAGAGAGAGACAGAGAGAGTGAGAGAGAGAGAGTGAGAGACAGAGAGAGAGAGAGAGAGAGAGAGAGAGAGAGAGAGAGAGAGAGAGTGAGAGAGAGAGAGAAGGGGGCGATGACAGAACATTAGGAGAGAGAGAGAGAGAGAAGGGGGCGATGACAGAACATTAGGAGAGAGAGAAAGAGAGAGAGAGAGAAGGGGGCGATGACAGAACATTAGGAGAGAGAGAGAGAGAAGGGGGCGATGACAGAACATTAGGAGAGAGAGAAAGAGAGAGAGAGAGAAGGGGGCGATGACAGAACATTAGGAGAGAGAGAGAGAGAAGGGGGCGATGACAGAACATTAGGAGAGAGAGAGAGAGAAGGGGGCGATGACAGAACATTAGGAGAGATGCCGAAAAGAAATAAAATAAATAAATACAAAATTCGCGTTCTCCGTTGTTTTCTTCTTGATTCAATCGTCATGTTGGAAGGAGTTCCGCAAATTTTCCCTCACATTTCTCATCTCCCAAAATCTTTTTGTTTGTTTTTTTGTTTTTTTTCTATAGACAGACGCAGAAAATTTGATCCCTCTTTAACGTCTCCTTAAAATACGCTAATGTTACACAACAAATAACTTTTTCACAGCTGTAAAAAGAGTATCGGAGTGCGACAAAAGCGAACGGGCGGCCTCAGAGTTTTACGCTTGGTTGAATTTTCGGCAACAATTGGAAAAGGCAAAATTTGGAACATGTGTGTATCGCGGGTATAGAGCAAAATTGTTGTATCTCCAGGTTTTTGATGGGAGTTTACTCGGAAACACCGCAATATTGCTCTCTCGGCGATCTCATTTTTAAGGGAGATACAACAATACTGCTTCCCTGTAACTTGGAACTGGTTAAAGATAGCGGAATAACGAAAAAAATTGCAAGAAGCAGTTTGTCATTATTACAGTATTGCCAGTATGAACCCCGATTTATAAACCTGGAGATACAACAATTTTGCTCTATACCCGCCGTATGTGTGTGTGTGTTTATTCGTCATTCGGGAATCAGCAGCTGGCTAGGCCGCCGTGACACGGCTGGTCGCTTGATTTTATAATATTCAAATTTTATTGCCTCCATGAAAATGGTTACAAGTAGATCTAATAAAATTATTTAAATAATATTGTTCACGTCCTGAACACAAAATTTCGGAATGTTTTCTAAATTCACGGGACATGGCGACCTTAATAAAAAATTTCTTGTTTGCTCCAACTCCACTTTTTGCACAACTGAGAAATTCGACGTTAAACGTTTGCGGCTTTAGTATTATGATAAAGAGTTAGAATAAATCGGAACTCTGAAACAGCTTGATAAGTGCCACAGGGCATTTTAAACGATTATCAAAGTGTGCATTTGTTATACATGCTATAAGATCTCCAGTTTTTGCAGAAAATGGAGATAGAAAAAACAAGATTTGAGTTGGCGACATGAGACAGACATAATCCTTGTCTTCAAAACCCCAGGAAGCGGCGCAATGCCATCCATATGCAGGTGTCTCAAAATTAATGATATGTGTAAGGCTGCTGTTATAAGTGCGTACGCAACCCATGCGTTTTGCGCTGTCTCATCCCTAAACCCGTCCTTATCCTCAACCCTAAATTTGATCGAATCCCTAACCCTGCCCCTTACCCTTTTAACCAAAAAAAAAAAAAAACCAAACCAGGACTGAAACAAAATAGAAAATGTCAAAGAGTAATTAATTAAGGCTGTTGTTAGGAGTAAATCCGGTGGAAATCTTCGGCTGTGGAGTCGCAAAAAGGCTTTAAAATACGTACACCTAGCGCAACAAACTTTGGGTGACGTACGTACTCGTAACAACATCACAGCGCTTGTTCAGAGTGACTTCGACCAACGGATTTACACATTCCCAACATTTAAAGTAGAAATAGTAGCGCATTAAATTTGTAATTTAGCTTTTGCTGATTTTAGGATCGTAAATCTTTTTCAAGCTACTCCGAAAAAGCCCTTCGTGTTGTTTGCAACTCTAATGGACTGTGTTGCCATCAATGTCTGGCCCAGAACCGCCTACAGTTTGAACACAGACAATAACTCAAATAATTACCCATCTGTCCTCTTTAATTTGAATAATAAATCTTGGATGTATCTTAATTGACGCTTTTTTAATAAATAATAAAAATATTCAAAGTGTTTATATCGTAAACAGATACACAAAGAAATAAAATTTAATGAACAATGAAAAAAAGAATTTTATACATTTTTTTTAAGTAAATGATTGAATAAACGCAGAAAAGATCCACCTTACCCTATCCAATCCGGAGGGAAGATCTTCCGTTACGAAAGTGTCGTTTTCCAATCATTTCCTACTGGCAAGAAAAGTTTGAAAATTTTCACCAACACGTAAAGCGTTAGCTAGCGTCTACGGTGCTCACTATTCCATAGGTGCACTGTCACAGTTGATACGCTGGCCTTTATTAACATCAACACATCCAAGACTTGGATGTGAGAAATGTTGCACGAGGATGATCCGAGTGTTTGCCACTGTGTAAAGTTTGTATGTTCCCGGGTGACTATTGTAGATCTTTATTGAGGGAGGATCGCTACCCCCTAGCATTTACACCTCAGTTCCCGGGTGTCGAGGCGGGATCGGCTTTTTATACCCTCAGAGTTTACCCAGCACTAACCCATGCATGGGGATGGTTGACCTCTTTGCATTCGATAGGGCTTCGGCGAAGTAACGAACAGCCGTTTATACGACTCTGGGAAGATTTAACCCTATATTTACATTCGGTTGGGGGATGTAATGATGAAGAGGCTGTTGTGTTAGGGGAGCGTGGTATTTTACATTATAAGCCATGGCTGAACACACATACGCCCTTCTAACAACAGATGAAGGGGGTTAGTGCCTGGGTCCGTCAGACCCCGAGTGTAAAATAGGGTTAAGGCCGCTTTCCGCGTAGTATCTTTTCTACATACGTACTTTCTTTCATGCATGCGTCTTGCAGAAGTCGTGCGTCCATTTCCATTTACCTGATGCATTTATCTACATGCTCAAAGTGAAATAGTGGGGTGAGTGATTTAGAACTATGACGTCTTCTGTGCCTGAAGTTTCGGTCCGTAATACGTACGTAAAACGTGTCAAAGCTACGGGACGACGGGAAAGGGTCTTTACACGAAATGCCCTCTGTGTAACGAGAAAAATGTCGTGCGCATGGATGACGGACGGATCCCTGAAGACCTCATCTACGGAGAGCTTGTGCAGGGAAAACGACCTACAGGCAGACCACAGCTGCGATTCAAAGACACATGCAAGAGGGACCTAAAAGCTTTGAACATCGACCAGAAAAGCAACAGCCCTCGAACGGTCAGCCTGGAAACAGATTGTGCAGAAAGGTCTCTGCAACTTCGAAGAGTCACTTGCTCAGCAGCACGAGGCAAAGAGGATGGAAAGAAAAGCTGCAACACAGGCAGGCACACCAGCCTCAGACTTCATCTGTGCCCTCTGCTACAGAGACTGCCATTCCCGCATCGGACTGGCCAACCACACCAAACCACAGACTAATAAATTAACCAGACTGGAAACACGAGCTGCGGGGTGTCGTTTTTTACGAAATTTTCCGAGCGGCGACTGTATAACCAATATGGCCGCCGCTGGGGAAATTCCGATTCTAGTTCTATCTGAAGTAGAAATTTCTTTTTATTTGTCAAGATTGGTTGTATATGCATTAATTTCTTGGTGCGGAACCAAACTTCCGCGTTCAGTAGGCGCGTCAAAGTGGTGTCATTCAAAATTGTAGCTATGCTGAAGCGTCGGTCGCTACTGTAAACCTAGAATGGCGGATGGTTCATGACCTTTCGCTGTTTTGTGACGTCATACAATGGGATCAGCCAGTCTGGGTATTTTATTAGTCTGTGCACCAGACGCTGTACCAGAAAAAAAATACCCAGAGCGCAATTCCATGGTCTTGCGAGCCTGAAGGGGCCTACTGCTAACGAGAAAAGACCTGTTGGATGGCGACAGACATCTTTTCCACTTCTTTCTGTTTTTTCTTCAATTACTTATTATCATACCAATGTTGATTCACTCACCTATGACACGCATGCGTGCATGACGGAGTAGTAGTGAACAGCGAGACAATACGGGCAAAATGGCTCCATTAGAGTGTGGCTCACCATGTAACAATGTAGCTGACAATTCATCCCCTTGGAATGACAAGATTCCATCTCCACTTTTTGGCTGAACTGGTTTCCACACTACACAATACATGTACTTCTACGGGCCTTCTCCATTGTGTATCAAAGTATCAAGTAGATTCGGTGTGTAATTTATAAGTATTAGTAAACACACACGGACACCAAATCGTTGCTCTAGAAGCTATGAGCACATGAAACTTCAATCCTCGATTTCTCAAAAGTTAAAGGAAGGGAGTTAGAACCTTGTTATTCTAAGGGGACAAATTGCTAAAATGTCTTATAAATTCACCACAATGTATGATATTAATATGATCACTATCTGTCTTGGACTTCAGAGTTTGTAGCTTTAATTTTTATTAGAAAGCGGAGTGGTGCATTTTCTCAGATTAGGCCAGACATAATAGTTAATACCCGCGTCCTTGATTGGCCCAGAGCTATTCAAGTGCAGTTCCGTGGACAATTCTCCTTTAGTTGTATAGAGATATCACGGCTGTTGTAACTGGTACTTACGTATCCCAAGCATTTTGCGCTAGGGGCGCATACATACACGTACCTATCCCTAACCCCGTCCTTACCCTCAACCCTAAATCTTATCGTATCCCTAACTCTGCCCCTTACCCTTTCAACCAAAAAATAAAAAACAGGAGGAAAGCAAAAAAGGATAAGGAGGCCTGTTGCTAGGGGTATTTCGGGAGGGAGGAGCTCTCTAGCTCTGAAGTCACCAAAGGCAATGAAATACGCATCCCTATCGCAAAAAAAAAAAAAAAAACAACCTTGGAGGACGTACGTGCTTGTAACAATATTCTATAATAATTGCATATATATTATATATAATTTTTTCAATATATAAATAGTTTTGCGTTGATAAAACTGCAAATGATTTTACGAAATAATTATTCTGTCGCCTCTATCTGGCAGATGTTTTCTGTAACAACTACAGTTAATAACTACATTAAATAGAAGTACCATGTCGTTGCATATAATTAACCCGCCAATGTGCAAGTAAGGTTTTTTTTGTTGTTTTTTTTTAAACAATTAAGCCAATGAGTTGGTTTCATCTGACATGTTAGAACTATCTCTCGTCCGATTAGAAAACTGTTCTTATCCTGTTATAAAAGTGTTTGAATTATTTCATTGAGGTGCAGTCTTAATTCTCGACCAAATACGTACGTACACCAATTTTTTTGCTCTAGGAGGACGTATTTTAAAGCCTTTTGTGACTCCAGAGCTAGAGAGCTCCTCCCGAAATGCTCCTAACAACAATCTTAAATTAATTATTCTTTCAGATTTTCTTTTTGTTTTTCTCTTGTTTTTTTGGTTGAAAGGGTCAGGGGAAGGGGAAGAAATTCGATAAAATTTAGGGTTGAGGATAATCACGAAATATCATAAAAACCAAAGAAAAACTGTGGGGTCGCAGCAGGGCTATAAAGCAAAGTCAAAATTGGGCAAAAAGAAAAGGTTGTATGTTGCGAAACCCCGCGTGAGAAATAAAACCCAAACAATACAAAGCAAACTAAAGAGAAGACAGAAAATACACAAAATTTTCGGCTTTCGCCTATGTCAAGTGAAAAAAAAAATCGAACAATAAAAGATTTCAACAGGAAACTCACAGAAACGAAGCGAAACAGTTTACTTAGCTGCGAGTTCTTGCTTCGTTAGCAGCACCAAAGCACAAGGACGGGGGGTGGGGACAGGTAGGTATATGTCACGAGTGGAGTGAGCGATAGTTAATAATTACGGGGGGAAAGGAGGAGAGTAAAATTAACGCACGTAGACAAGTAAGGGAAAGCGTGCATGTTATGAGTGGTGGGGGTCTGAAGGAGGCGAGGGCGCTGTATTACTATCACTGAACACTAGAACGTCCTAAAGAGCGGACGCAAGAGAAAGCCCAGTGGGCGAACATAAGGGGAGCAGTCGGAAGACTAGTGAGAGAGTTTTTTCCAGTGATGACTGGTAGGTGAAACGGTGAGTGATAATTATGACTGATGTATTATATTCGTCTACTACCATGATGTAAATAAGTATATGTGAGGAATGTGGAAGTCCTTGATATTGGATATAGCAATGTGCGCCATGAGCGATAGATGAAAGTTGAGTTCATGGGGTTGTAGCACGAGTGAGTATTGTGTACTACGATGGAGGTGTGTTACCGTAAGATGTTTGGTGAGTGAAATGTGAACTATTGTGTGTACGCTTCATGGGTTGTAAGGAGAGGTGAAGTGAATAGAAGTGGTATGGTATTATACCAATGTAATGTTATTCTTGTAGGTGTCGGGGACGGGCCGAAGAGCCACCTCGGTGAGCACAGGGGATAGGCCAGCATAGGGCCGGGGGCCACACATAGGCCAAGAGTGAGGCTGTCGGTGCAGGACAGTAGAGGCACATAAAGTCGTGGCAGTCTGGCCACGGACAGGGACGTAGATATGAGCGTGAATGTGCTAATTGAAATGATAATGTACTATTGCCATGTTGATGGGCTATTGAAATGATAATGTACTATTGCCATGTTGATGGGCTATTGAAATGATAATGTGCTATTGCCCTGCTGAGGTGCTAGGGGAATGCTAAGGTGTTATGGCAATAGGAAGGTGATATTGAGAGACTGCGGTGCCAGTGAATTATTAATGTGCTATTAAGACCCTGAGGGGAGAGGCTGAGGCCGAAGTGTCTTTAGGAAGTAACTACCGGGTTGTGGATCCGAGGAATGTGGGAATAAGGCCGTTGTACGGCAGTTAAATTCAATAATATAATGTATGTAATTGCGCTATTATCTGTATAATTAGGTTTAATAAATGTGTGAGTCTGGTGGGTTGTTCTGTTAAGTGTTAAACTTGTTCGTTCGTGATTGTTGTCCTGTCATAACTTATTACATCTCCCAGTCTGGGATTTGTGACAGTATACGTACGCGCCCCTAGCACATAGCGCCTGGGGAACGTACGTACTTATAACAATAACTTTACAAAATTATCAGATTTGTTTTCAAGAGTGTCAACACTAATCTATCGCATTTGCTTTTGTATTCACCTGCTGACTTTATTCAAATTTCAGGCAATTATCTTAAAAAGTAAAAATGTGAAATACAATGATCTATCATTGTGCTCACTTTCATAAGCGTCACCGCACGCTGAGACGGTATTTGATATACGTTCAATTTAGCACGAGATACCGTGGCATGCATGAGATCTGACGCTAGAAAGCGATCTAAGTTCATGTTTATTCAATCTCAGGTTTCTGAGAAACTGGAATTTTTTCAGTACGTAAGACACGTATGACAAATGCACACATTCACACTTCGTTCCCTTTGAATGACAAGTTTCTAAACTCCCTTTCAACAACTTTTGAGAAATGGAGGATTGATGTTTCATGGTGGTGATCACAGCTTTTAGAGGAAAGATTTTTTTTTTTTCTTTTTAGTTAGCACTTACAAATTGCGCACCGAATGTGCTTGATACTTTGACATACAATGGAGAAGGCCCGTAGAAGTATTGTGTAGTGTGCAGCTCAGTTCAGCCAAAACATTGAGATAAAAGCTCGTCATTCTAAGGGGACAACTTGTTTAAAATGCCCAGTGGCACTTATCAAGCTGTTTCACTGTTCCGATTTATTCTAACCCCTGGTCATAAATACTAAAGCCGCAAACGTTTAACGTCGAATTTCTCGGTTGTGCAAAAAGTGGAGTTGGAACAAACAAGAACTTAAGGTACAGAAGAATGTAGATTATCAATGAGAGAGAGAGAGAGAGAGAGGGAGAGAGAGAGAGAGAGAGAGAGAGAGAGAGAGAGAGAGAGAGAGAGAGAGAGAGAGAGAGAGAGAGAGAGAGAGAGAGAGAGAGAGAGAGAGCACAGGTTTAACCCCGGGCAATGCCGGGCACTTTTGGAAAAAAAAAAAAAACAACCAATAAACAAACGGCGGAGAGTCGCATGATATTATTCAATATCCCAACGTTTCACGACGCAACAAAGCAAAAACGTAACATGTCAATAACATAAATGGCGAGCAGAATGCGTTAAAAAGGTTGACATAACTGGGGAAGGGCCCAAAAATTTTGGTTAAACTGCAGATGAAAGGTATCAGCGACCCAAGACAACACTATGTAAAGGCTTACATTTTCATGACCTGTGCGATACAATTGGAGAGCGGTTCTCCAAAACTGGGTAGATTCTAAGTCAAATTTTTGCAAGAGCTGTGGGGGCCTTTCAGATGACCATTCAAAATTAATGTAAGACGCGGTGTAAGTGTCCATTTAGAACTTGCAATGTCCCGTCTCTATCTTCGGGTAAAGACGGGACACAACACGTTTTAAGCAAACACTTACACCGCGTCTTACGGTGTTTGAATGACTATCTGAAAAAATTTGACTTATCCAGTTTTGGAAAAAGGATCATCAATTAAGATCCAATTACGTACTGTCAACGTGTCACCCAAGTTTTGGCAAAATGCTCCTCAATTAAAATCCAATTCCGTATTGTCAACGTGTCACGAAGTTTTGGAAAAATGCTCACCAATTAAGATTCAATTACGTATTGTCAATGTGTCATAATTAGTGGACTTGTCTACAGTATCCACTCCGCTCCGCCATTTTTTACGGAAAATGACGTCTGAAAAAGTGAAAATACTCTTTGCCTTTATAGGGGTGAGGAGCGGAGCGGAACGGATGATGTGGGCAAGTTTATAGAGGCAAAGGGTGTTTAACGTCATTTTTCCGTAAAATAACGAAGCGGAGCGGACGCTGTGGACAAGACCAATTTGAAGACGCGATCAGAAATTGCGCATCATACGGGGCCAAGCTGACATCTTACTGGGCTTATGTTAGCAGATAACACGTGGGGGGTTCACTGGTTTTGATTACATCAAGTTTTGTAAACTCATCTTGAAGATCGGGTATCTCCTGCTGGGTGGGATTATGTGCACTTCGACACTTTACTCTAGATTATTTCAGACTTCGCTGTTTCTTTCTTTCTTTCTTTCTTTCCTTAGTTCTTTCTCCCTTCCTTTTTTCCCTGTCTTTCTTTCTCTCTCTCTTCTTCCTTTCCTTCTTCCATCCCTTCTTTCTCTTTCTTTCGCTCCTTCTTTCTTTTTTTTTCTCTAAAGTGAATGCAAATACGACGAGCCCCTTTCAAAACGAACTTGGGCCACATTGTCAGACGAGGATCCCAAAAAACCCCAGGTCAGAAAAAGGGCCGGGGAGGATCCTTGAAACGACTGAACCATGCTGTTTAATGGATCTACACCCCGCGATGTCTTTCCACACAAGTATAGATCTAGCCATAATCCACAGTAGCAAAGTCTTCTCAGCACGTGTGTATAGTGCTGGTGTATGTCTTTTCAACCTAACCAGGCCAATTTGAAAGGTTTGGTGACTCCATACATTCTGTCTGCGGACGGCGAGACCATAACAGTAAAAAAAAAACGCCCAGCTCATTGTAACTGTAACCGTTTAAACCCGTGTGTTTTGATCTTTATTTTAGGAGATTTCGCTGTCCTTGACCTTTACACCTCACTTTTCTTGTTTTTATATTTCTTGTTCATGTTTCGGTGTGCCTTTGCGGTAGGGATTAGACTAGTTCTTGTTGTTTTTTTCAGAATTTTGCCCGGGCAGCGGCCTGTTCAGCCGGCTCTTTTCTATTTCCAACTGCCCAGGTATCTTTAACGTGCTCAACGTACACACGGGCCCTCCGAATTTTTCGTCCTTATCCGAGAAGCCTAGGTGCTCGATACTGCCCCCCCCCCCATGGGATCAGGGACAGGAAAATATGAAAAAAAAAATCCCAAACTTCCAACATGCCTGTACTGACAGGGATTTGAACCCGTGATCTTCGGCACGAGAGGCGAGCACCTTGCCTCTAGACCACCTTATCCTCAGGATTAGGGACAGGAAAATATGAAAAAAAATCCCCAAAATTCCAACATGCCTGCACTGACAGGGATTTGAACCCGGTACCTTCGGCACGAGAGACGAGCACCTTGCCTCTAGGCCACCGCGACCCGTAGCCCCTTCAATGTTTCTCCAGATCCTTCTTTTTAACCCCGGACTGTTGACACACACAGATCTCCTCAAACACGATTCTGGTTTCGGGTTGCTGCATGGTCCAAATTAAAAGGATTTTCACATCCTGCCCAGTCATGTTAACCTGACATCAGTTAACTATCAATGGCTGTCGTTCCTTGCACGTACGGTCCCCAAGCGTTTTGCGCCAGGGGCGCGTACGAATACGTACCTATCCCTAACTCTGTCCTTATCCTCAACCCTAAAATTTGATCGAATTCCTAACCTTTCGAATGTTTTTCTAATCCAATCTAATGGTCTTTAAAAAATTTACATAGATTATTTTTAACTCGTTTTTTTTTTTCCCTTCTCAAACGTGACTTCTTCTACCTTACCACTTTGAAATATCCATAACTTGGCCAATTTTCAACATTTCCACATGAAATAAAGTGCATTCTTCATAGGGCAGTTTGTACTTTCACAGTATAATCTTAACTCAATTTTGAAAAAATTGGCAATGTGGAGCATTTCCCTGGAGCAATCTTACAAACTAGCGAATGTGATGCTTGGACATACCTTTCTAGGAACGACTTTCTGTCAGTCTCACTGTCAGTCTCATACACCCACCAGGTGTCACACGATAAACCAGATACCAGGTACCCTCAGGTAATCCATTTCTGTCATTAAACATGAATGGCCACTGGTCACTAATGTTACTTAGGGAACGGAGATGGTCAGTTCCTCATCCCCCATTTGTCATTAACCCTAATTTGAACTTTAGAATATGTTTGGTTATTTCTGGGTATCATTGTTCGGCCATCCTGCCAGGCGGTCCTCGGACTTGTTAACAAGAAAGTGCGAGCTGGAAAGTGGGGGAAACTGGGGATATAGAAACATGATTATTTTCACATAGCACTTCTGTCCTGCGTATTTTTGCTGTACCCATTTTCGCCTAGTGTATTTTTTTCGAGAGCATCTTTGCGTAATTTGTAAGTATTAGTAAACACACACACCGAACGTATTTTTGCCGCGCCTATTTTTTTGCCTTGCGTATTTTTGCCGAGTGTGTCTTTGATGTGCGTATTTTTGCCGAATGTATCTTTGCCGTGGGTATTTTTGCCGAGTGTATCTTTGCCGTGCGTATTTTTTTTAGCATGTTTTGAAAACATGTGCCTAATTTGTGCTCCCATGAAGCGAGGCATTTGCAGCCCGGTATTGGATATCTAATTTAATTTTATCACCATTGGAATGTCCCATGAATCATCTACTATTAGTCTATCTATCTATCTATCTATCTATCTATCTATCTATCTATCTATCTATCTATCTATCTATCTATCTATCTATCTATCTATCTATCTATCTATCTACCTATCAATCTATCTAATCTATCTATCTATCTATCTATCTATCTATCTATCTATCTATCTATCTATCTATCTACCTATCTACCTATCTATCTATCTATCTACCTATCTACCTATCTATCTATCTATCTACCTATCTATCTATCTATCTATCTAATCTATCTATCTATCTATCTATCTATCTATCTATCTATCTATCTATCTATCTATCTATCTATCTATCTATCTATCTATCTATCTATCTATCTATCTATGCCCCAGCTCGTCCAGAGGCAAGTTGCTTGCTTCTAATGACGATGGTACCGAGTTCGAACCCCGGTCGGTGCAGGCGTGCTGGATTTTGTCTTTTTTTGAGGGGCGGGGGGGGGGGGTTCCTGTCCCTGATCTGGTAGGTAGGATCGAGCACCTAGTCTTCTCGGATAAGGACGAAAAACTGGGAGGGCCCGTGTGCACGTTGCGCACGTTGAAGATACCTTAGCAGTTGAAAGTCGAGAAGAGCAGGCCGAACAAGGCCGTTGCCCTGGCAAAATTCTATAAAAATAAAAAAAAGAAGAAACTAATCGCTACCAGAAAAACACACAGAAACAAGAACAAGAAAAATAAACACAAGAAAAGTCAGGTGTAACTGCCAAGAGCAGCGAATCTCCTAAAATATTGCACATTATCACATAAGAAATGGTCACGGTGCATTGTTCTTATGGAGATAACTAAGACAGACATCTAGGTCTAAAGTGCACGAACCCGCGATTTCTTGGCCTTTCTGCATTCTCTCTATACTAAGCTATTACCAACCATTAGTATCTACACTCCACCACTGACGTACCAAACTGGGTACATCGTCATCGGTGGCTTAAGTGTTAACACGTTCAGGATGTGTTGAGACTTTAACACGCTTGTGAGCAATCATGTGTTAGATCTGGTGCCGAGTCAAAGGTAGACTGTCGGCTCAGACCTGCAGTTATTGATGTTGACGTTGTGGTAAAAAGAAAATGAAGGTCGAGTAGTGTATTGCAAGACCGTTGGACTGGCGTGCTCTGTCTGTCGATGTGGCAGAGATGCTGTAGTAGGAAAAGATCTGGACATCCACTGGGAGTGGTCCAACGGTTAAGCAACTTGTTTCTTTCTTCCTGACGTCGGTTTGTACCGTGGTGTCTCAAGGTTTCTCCACCCGTGACGTAACAGCTGAAATGTTGAAAGTCCTGAATCAAGGTTTCTCCACCCAAGTATCGGTATACCGTGTTGGTTGATACTCGATTATATTTCTCCTTTTCGACACATAAATAACTATTGAAAAATAGTTTATAACAAATTATGTGACGGGTTAGGGTCAGGGTTAGGGTTAGGATTACGGTGGCGGTCCCAAGCCCGTAACACAGAGGAAATTTTTTCGTCCTTATCCGAGAAGACTAGGTACTCGATCCTACCCCCCAATAGGACCAGGGACACGAAAATATGAGAAAAATCCCAAACTTCCAACATGCCTGCACCGGCCGGGTTTTGAACCCGGGACCCTTGGCATGAGAGGCGAGCACCTTGCCTCTAGACCACCTTGTCCCCGATCAGCACGCAAACATTGTGTGCGATTTTTTAGAAGGCGAAGAAGGGAGTGTCTCATCTTATTGTTTTTAGTATCTTTAGAATAATGCCATTCACGGTCACCAAAACTCAAAGGTGTTCATAATATTTTACTGAGCTGGCACTGAAAGGGTTAAGCTTGCCGAAAGGTCCCTACAGAAAGTACACATTCACCAGTTCGCCGCTTCGAGTCAATACAAAAAACTTGAGGCGGAGAGATCTCAAAAGGACAATGGAAACTTGGAATAGAATGGAGCATCGGGTTCTTTTCGTGTCTTTTTCTATTTCGATGTCATCACTGGGCCTACAACAAAGAAGGCATTCTGCGCTTATGTAAACATCACTGGAAAGATGGCCAAAAAAAATGTATTTTATAATTATTAGCAAAAAAGAAAAAATATTTTAAAAAATATATTACTATAATAATATAGACGATCATCCTCCAACTACCCCCCCCCCCCTCCAATCTCACACAATATCTTACTATAATGGAACTTGAGGGTGAACATAACAACTACCTAAAACTTTGTGATTATGTGGCCAAAAGTTCTGAAACTTTGTGGACTGTCTCACTTTTTGGCGATATGTTATGTGGACACATTCATTTTGGACCAAAATCACTCTTTAATACTCCTTGTGTAATATTTTTTTTTAGCCCCAAAAATAGAGATGCATTTTCGTCGAGTAGAATCAAAAAGCATGATCGGAAACTTCGTGTCTGACCTGTCTTTACATATTGGTGGTCGAAAATCAGCGTTATCACATCTGTGTATTTCTACGTGAAATTGTGATGTAACAGTAAGATCTCATAGTCATTGCATGGAATCCAAATGCCGTTCAAATGTAGCCTAGATCTAGATATACGGTTGGGCTTGTTACAGGGAAATTTTGCAAGATATATCTTGCCCGGGTAGGCTAGTCTTTATAAATATATATAAATAATTATAAAAGCGAATTGCCGAAACACCCGGAAATCTCCGAGACAATCATAAATCCTTGAAACGAATTCCTTAAAAATATAAACGTAGTTTGCGTTGAACGAAGGCACTTTTGAGTACATATTATGTATTATGCTCAATGAAGACAATTTTCAGAGTATGAGCCGTACCTTTTTCACGTCAAGTTTTACAGCCTAGCAGTGCTGGCTAGTTCTGTCCGGGTTTGCCGTACGTTTTCCACGTCCGGATTTACAGCCTAGCAGTGCTGGCTACTTCTGTCCTGGTTTGCTGAAATAACTCTGATCTTCCAGTGTTTAACGAATGGCTGTTGTCGTACGTACGCACGCCAAGCGTTTTTCCGCTAGGGATGCGTACGTATATGTACCTATCCCTAACCCCGTCCTTATCCTCAGCCCTAAATCTTATCGAATCCCTAACCCTGCCCCTTACCCTTTCAACCAAAAAAAAAGGAGAAAAACAAAAAAAGAAAATCTGAAAGAATAATTAATTCAGGCTGTTGTTGGAAATAGTTCAGGAGGAGCTCTCTAGCACTGGAGTCACAAAAGGCTTCAAAATACGTACCTTTAGAGCAAAAAAAACAAACAACAACAACAAAGCGTGGGGACCGTACGTACGAGTAACAGCAATCATTTCTGTTACCTTCTAGAATTATGACCTCCATATGTGAGAGCATCATAATTTTTGAGTGGTGCACACTGTCTCCTGGACACTGCCAGAAGTACGGGGTCAGCAAGATGGCAAATTGTCTGTGTATATGTGTGTGTACGTGTGTGTAGGTGTGTGTGTGTGTGCTCATGTGTGTGTGTGTGTATGTGTGTCTGTGCGTGCGCTTGTGTTTACCCACCGCGGGTTCACAACATAGTTTCTATGTTAATTGTTACCACACGGTTCTGTCTCTTTCTTAACCCTCCAAAGCCCAGATCCCGGCTGCCTTATATCCAAAACTTCGCAAACGTACAATTTACTGGGTAAAAGTGGAAACCGGACAGGCGGTGAGTCGCCGCAGTGCAGGGCTAGGGGTAAGAAGAAAAGAGGCAGAAAGAAGAAAAAAAAAAAGGTAAAAGTGGAGTTTGGCCTCCCAAATTGTGTTGGGCATTTTTATCACTCAGTATCAGTTTACCATAGATGATTTTGTACTGTCTCAATTTGTGACGATAAGATATGTGAGCACTTCCATTTTTCAACAGAATTCAGTCTTTAACGCCATAACTTACGATATTTTTCACACCCCCCCCCCTCCACCCTCCCCCCAAAAAAGCGCATAGTTTGTCCAGTAGAATGGATATTAAGAAAGGGGTGGGGGTGCATTTAGTACTAAAAGTAAATCTATACTAAGTAATCCAAATGCCTAACACTATTTGGAGGTGAACTACACTTTTACCTACACTGATTTCAAACAGTTGAATTAAAAGGAAAATATGAAAAATATTATATTAGATCTACTAAAAATTATTTGTTTTACAATTTGTTTGGAATTCTCAAATTCGAAATAGAATTAAAACGTCGGTAAAATACGTAGATCTCGGTTGGTTTGTTTGTTTTTTTTTCTTAAGTTTTTTTTTTTTAAATCTTTTTATCCGCCTTCTCCACCGTACAAGCGTATATGGTTATTAGGGCGGTGGATGTCCGTGACGCTTGATATTCTAGAACGTTAATATAGGATTTTACATAGATTCTATTTAAGTGTTTTATTAGAAATATGATTTTTAATTAATATGCTGAACAAAAAAAAAGTCACAAAGGGGCAAAAAATTCTTGAGTCATTTCTATAATGGAAAAGGTACGCGTGGACGCTTAAGCGAGACTTGCCCTTCCTTCCCTCGATATACGTGTTCCATACACGGGGGTGGGGGCTCCTTAGCCCCCCCCCCCCCCCAAGCGAGCGATGGCTATGTATGTCCAGGTGACATGCATCGTACTATAAGAACACCAGGTTCATGAGGGTTAACCCTCAACGAGGAAATAGCTCATGGCCGTGGAGTCGGGAACAGTAATTGTATTTAAGGCATTAGAATTAGACAATCACAACATGCTTAAGACTGTCTAGTAACTCATCCGTGTAGCTTAATTTATATTTCATCAGGAGCTTTTGTGTGAAATGTTCATATCAAAGTTTAACCCAATTGTACGACGCTATCTATCTATCTATCTAATTCTATCTATCTATCTATCTATCTATCTATCTATCTATCTATCTATCTATCTATCTATCTATCTATCTATCTCTGAGCCTCAGTGTAACATAATTAATAGGGAATCTGCCTACCTGCCTGTCGCTTTGTCTGTCTGTTTGTCTCGCTGTCTATCTATGTTGCTTGTCTTTTCGAACCCAGTGACCTCTGCACAAATGGAAAACATTAATTTTGTTCACGTCCACTTGACCGGCCTTTCCGCCCCCGTGACTTTCGTGATGGACACTTCTTAAATGTCCTTCATTTTCATTAGCATGTTCATAATTATATCAAAATGCTAATTACTTCTTTGTGTACTGAGGTATCATTATCCAAAGGACAGACAATTGGTTAATTACGTATTCAAAAATGTGCTTTCTCTTGGGTCGATGAAATGAACAAATATTTGTACAATGTCCTTGTCGACTTGGACAAACGGTAAGTTTCATTAAAAAAAATTAATGTTTCCTGGCGACACAACATAAAAGGCCTCTTTGGCAGACAAAGTGGCCTGTACCGTGAGGTCCTTGGGATATAAATGTATAAACTGGCTATCCTGTGTCACAAATGTAATAGTATGTACAAAAACCCACCAACTTATATAACTGATCTTTTGACTCCCCATGTACCATCACGACATTTTAGATCATCTGCTGACACTAAAAAGTCTAAAATTCCTAACATGTCCCTTAAGACCATAGGTGAAAAATCTTTTTGCTTATCAAGGGCCTCAGATTTTGGAATTCTCTGCCTCTGTCTTTGAGAGAGACTGAACATTTTATGACTTTTAAACATCAGCTGAAGAGTCATCTTTTTACACTCTGAATGTTCATCTAGTTTTTGTTGTTTTTTTCCTGAGTATGCCTGTGTATTGTGTGTGTGATTTACGTGGTATAAATGTTGTAAAGCGCTTAGAGCCTGGTTGTTAACGGGATGGAGTGCTATAGAAATGCTATGTATTATTATTATTATCATTATATACAGAAAATTTCGTAATTAATATGAGAAAAAAATTCAGATGATTAAGAAATTGTCAGAAAAAAATATCATTGCTGAAGTGGTGCCCCCCCCCCCCTTTACCATTCAAAGAATGGGGCGGGTTACACGTGTCATTGTTTACAGTAGTGAACTCGCCGCCGATTGGTTCGCGACGCCTTAAGTGGGTCCGGACAGACAAGATGGTGGATATGCGCATTCTACCTTTGAATGGTAAGTGGGGGGGGGGGGGGGAGGGGGGCACCACTTCAGAGCTAAAGAAATCAGCACAAAAACATTGATGCAAAGATGTGTAGGGTCATCCACGAAACACAGCCATTAGTAGAAAGACAGGACAGTGCACAGTGTGCAGTGATGCACACCGATCATTTTTCAGCAAGCGATAATGTCATGGGCTCATGTGTTTCATGAAAATGAAGGATCGGAGGGGTCGTCAATTAGCGACACAAAGCAACTTTAAAAAAAATACTTCGACACCATTTCAAGTCTCCAAATCTAAGAGAGAAACTTCTGCAGGTCGAAAGGAAGACACCTGTAAAAGTTCACCCCGATCCGAGCTGTATGAGCGATGCTGGGCCTTGTTAATAATCACGAGAGTTGTTTTTTTTAATTATACTAGATGAAGTTTCCGGCATTATCCGGGATTAACCTGTGAACCCACCCTTCCATCTCTCTCTCCCTTTTTGGTCTAAAAAGCTTCCCGGATTTTACGGTCTTAATACAGATTTCATGCGCACCGGAGCACTATTCACTCGTTTCTGGTAGGGAAATTGCGCGCACCGAATTGAACGCGTATTAATACATCGTTTCCGGTGCGGTGGGTTTACTACGTGGAGCCTAAACAAAAATCGTTGTATTTTACTTTCTCACGACTTTTAATTTAAAAATACCTGAAACTTGAATCAACATAATCGGTCGATACAAAAGCAATTGGACTGGAGTCGTTGACACTTAGGAAAATTAACTTTATAATTGTTGAAACTATCAATTAGGCTGTAGCGTCGTGCAAAAAATGGGTCAAGATTGCACCACAATGAATTACTCCAGCCACTATTTTTTTTTAATAATAAGATTAGATTGTTATTATTATTATATTATTATTATTATTATTATTATTATTATTATTATTATTTGCAGAATGATTCTATACCTATTATGTTCCCTCAGTGATTAGGGAAACAGTGTGAAAAGCCTGTGGGTTGCGGCCCTTTAGCATGCTGGTCCTGAGGATCCAGCTGATAGCAAGTTGATTGTTCCCCTTTGTGTGCAGGCACCGTCACGTGGCAGTCATAATCAAACATTATTTCCGGTGCATGATCTTGGCATGCACAATAATGGTTCAGGTACTTAACGGTGGTATACAAAAAAAGTGCAGCTATTGCCCTAGCCGTCTTTCCTAACCCGGTCGACTGATATTCTCTTTTTAGGCAGGTGATTCTGTAATGTGTGCAGAGGCGTAGCGTGTGTTTCCAGAGTCCAGGGCAAGGCAAGTATCCCCCCCCCCCGACCCGTGGATCATTAGCACTCCCCGAGTCCCTTCCACCAGTCCAGTCGTGAACCCCTTACTCCACAAGCATAGCATATAATATGTATTTTAACCCTTTCGATGCCAAGTCAATATTGAAGTGATTTCATAGTCCTTGTTTCTGTTGAAATTGACTTTTTCAGTTATTCTGCAAGGTGAATGGGAACTTTTAAAAGCAGAGTCTACCACATTTGCAAATTCGAGATATTATTAGACTAATTCACTGACGACGTACAAAAAATTGTTCGCGACAATAATTATGTTTGTGGCATTCAAGGGGTTAAGAAATTACTGATGTAATTAACCGTCTAATGCCCAGATATAAAGTGCAAAGCCCAAGGATTTCGAAAGATATAAATTATATTTAAAATGAATAGAAATGTGGAAGAATGAAGGAAAGAGCATGTTGTCAAGTAAAACAATAATTATATAGATAAATTGGAAATTGTCAAAAATGTAGAACATTTGGCACCTAGTGAAGGTTTCGAGATATGGTGCGCCGGGCACTAGAGGGTTAGAGTAAAACGGATTTAATTCTAGTGTACTCAAATTTATTTAAAATCGCCCTTGTGCAAATTTTTCAATAACTGTTGAATATTAATCTCTCTCAAATGACAGTATTGCTGGGTTACTCAGTCTTTCTTGGCTCATGATAGATTTCTGGTTTGTTTGGATTAATTCAAGTTTTGAAAAACTTTTCACACCTGGCAGTTAAACATTTATAGTTCTGAAATTTTGAGCCCATAAACATTTTGCGCCCGGGGCAGTCCCCCCTTATGGCCTCACTCATGCCACGCCACTGAATGTGGAGTGAGCCTAGAGATGGTTCAGTTTTACCACAGTGAGGCTGGAAGTTGTCGGCATGCAGGACAGATATTATAGTGTTTGTCTGCCAGTAGGACAAGCGCTCAGACAGAACTTACAGGTCAGTGGTTCTCAACCTTTTCCAGGCAAGCGTCCCATCAGGCTCCAAATTTTATTTCATCGCCCCCCCCCCCTTCTCCACATACACCTCCCTTCCAAATTCCCGTTCAAACCCAACAGACTTACCCACAAATTATGACGTTAAGTTCCTCAGAGCCTTATTAATTACAAAAGGCGTGTTGGTTATTCACTGTAAAACAGAAAACGCCTTTTTCTGTTCACAAAACTCATCTAGGCGTGCCGTTGAACAAGACAGTGGCTGCACTGTACTTGCTACCAAATGGTCCTCAATTCCTGTTTCCGCCCCCTTAATCGTATACGTACTATCCCTAACCCCGTCCTTATCCTCAACCCTAAATCGTATCATATTCCTAACACTAACCCTTACCCTTTCAACCCCCCCCCCCCCCAAAAAAAAGAAGGAAAAGAAAAAGAAAATCTGAAAAAATAATTTTCATAAATAATTAAGGCTGTTGTCAAGGAGCATTTCTGGAGGAGCTCTCTAGCTCTGGAGTGGCAAAAGGCTTTGAAATACGTACCCCTAGTGCAAAAAAAACATGGGGGGCGTACGTACACGTAACAACATCCTTATCGTGTTCGATCCCTTGTCGCCCTTTTCTTCGCGTACGCCCCTCTGGAAATCAAAATGGACCCCAGGGGGAGCCCACATCGTCCACGCTGAGAATCGTTGATCTATGTACTCACCCTCGCCAAGGGTCTCGCCACTGACTCACCTGCATCGCGTTGTCACTGACGACTTCAGTACGTTCTCGATTTGCTGTAAATTGGCGAGACTGCCGCGAGGCATGCAGGAGAACGAGCAGAACTTGATGGTGGCGGCCAGGAATGTTTTGGGCGAGTGTAGAAATGTCACAAGAGAACTCAGACAACAGGAAAAAAACAAAACAGAGTGGTGGTAGTTGGGGAGAGGAGGGGGGGGGGGACTGTGGGGCAAGAAATCGCCATCCCAATAATGTGTTGGTCAGTGCGTTTCTAGTGTTGTGTGGGCTTGTTGCGTATGTTGTGCATAAATATTTGTCATAATTATTTAGTTCGTGTTTAGGTCGTTATTGCAGGAGGTTTCGCTGCCCGTGTTAACCGTTGAGCCACCGATGACGATGTGCCCAGTTTGGTACGCCAGTGTGTGAAAAGTAGTTACTAATGGGTGGTAATCGCTTAGAGAGAATGCAGAAAAGCCAACAATTTTTGTGAGTTCGCATACTCTGGAATTCACTGTCTACCTGGTGTCACGATTAAGGTTGATGACCTTGTATGCCACGAGTATAGAGGGGGTAAACTTAGTAGGGGAGAAGGGGAGTTTTTTTTTAAGTTGTTGACTAGCATGAAAGATTACTATCACGAGGAAGGTCGGTGGCCTTGTGCGCCACGAGTCTAGGGGGGTGAGCTTAGCAGGGGAAAACACGGTTTTTAACATTGTTGACGAGCGTGGATAGATACACACGACTCGCTTTAAACTAGTCGCGTGTGCAAAAACCTCGGGAGTATAAATAGAGGAGAAGCTCGACACACGTGGTTCCCAAATTATTCGTTCCTAGAGGAAGACGCAGCGAGAATCGGTCCGGGCGACAAGTGGAAGGTCGTGCCAGTGGGGACCAGAAGTGTTAGGTGTGTGAGGGATCCATGATGTTCACATGTATTTCCCAATAAGAAGAATTTAATCGGTCCGGGCGACAAGTGGAAGGTCGTGCCATGGGGACCGGAAGTTGAGGAGTTCTGATGATAGGATGGGAACCCATCAGAAGCTCGTGATTTGCGATGGCGGGTGTGAACCGTCGATGTGCTGTGTGTGTTTGCAGAAGAAGAGTCTTTGAGGACGGGCTGATAACCCCTCAAGGAGCTAGTAATCTACGGTGGCGGGTGTGAACTGTGTGTTCTTATTTGTGTGAAGCCAGGGACGTCTGTTTCCCCTTTTATCGTCGAAGTTAAAGATCTAGAAAGGATCGTGTGAACTCTGGAGACGTAAAACTGCATCAACGAGGAGGGCAGCTGTTGACAGAGACTATTAAGTATACGTAGTCAAGTTTAGAGACAGAGGGATTAGATCTAGATGTGAAACGGGGAACAGATAATAGCCATGATCCCCAAGAGTACATTTGAAGTATCTCTGTTTTTGTGATTATGTTGATTATCATGAGTTGAATGTTTTGACATAAGTTTTGTCATGCATTTATAATTAAATATCGTTTAATTTAAATTTCACTCCATGTGTCCGTTGATCGCTGGTCTGCTTGCTTGGCTTGTTAGCTGGGTTTGAAAGGTAAATAAGTTAGGTACTCATCACACACGTGGTCGTGACCATCTTCACGCACGTGATCGTGACACTGGTCTTAGTTGCCTTATCTACAGAATCCGCCCCGGCTCCGCTATTTTACGGAAAATGACGTATGGGAAAGTAAAACACTCTTTGCCTCCACAACGGTGAGGAGCGGATGCTGTGGACCAAGTCTGGGAGATGTAATAAGTTATGACAGGACAACAATCACGAACGAACAAGTTTAACACTTAACAGAACAACCCAGCAGACTCACACATTTATTAAACATAATTATACAGATAATAGCGCAAATTACATACATTATATTATTGAAATTAACTGCCGTACAACGGCCTTATTCCCACATGCACTCTTCCTCGGATCCACAACCCGGTAGTTACTTCCTAAAGACACTTCGGCCTCAGCCTCTCCCCTCAGGGTCTTAATAGCACATTAATAATTCACTGGCACCGCAGTCTCTCAATATCACCTTCCTATTGCCATAACACCTTAGCATTCCACTAGCACCTCAGCAGGGCAATAGCACATTATCATTTCAATAGCCCATCAACATGGCAATAGTACATTATCATTTCAATAGCCCATCAACATGGCAATAGTACATTATCACATTCACGCTCATATCTACGTCCCTGTCCGTGGCCAGACTGCCACGACTTTATGTGCCTCTACTGTCCTGCACCGACAGCCTCACTCTTGGCCTATGTGTGGCCCCCGGCCCTATGCTGGCCTATCCCCTGTGCTCACCGAGGTGGCTCTTCGGCCCGTCCCCGACACCTACAAGAATAACATTACATTGGTATAATACCATACCATTTCTATTCACTCCACCTCTCCTTACAACCCATGAAGCGTACACACAATAGTTCACATTTCACTCACCAAACCTCTTACGGTAACACACCTCCATCGTAGTACACAATACTCACTCGTGCTACAAATCCATGAACTCAACTTTCATCTATCGCTCATGGCGCACATTGCTATATCCAATATCAAGGACTTCCACATTCCTCACATATACTTATTTACATCATGGTAATAGACGAATATAATACATCAATCATAATTATCAATCATCGTTTCACCTACCAGTCATCACTGGAATAACACTACTCCCAAGTCTTCCGACTGCTCTCCTTATGTTCGCCCGCTGGGCTTTCTCTTGCTTCCGTTCTCTAGGACCTTCTAACTTGCAGTGATAGTAATACAGCGCTTTCGCCTTATTCAGACCCCCCACCACTCATAACAGGCACGCTTTTCCTTACTTGTCTACGTGCGTTAATTTTACTCTCCTCCTTTCCCCCCGTAATTATTACCTATCGCTCACTCCACTCGTGACAAAGTATACACAGGCAAAGAGAGTTTTACTTGTCATACGTTATTTTCCGAAAAATAGCGGAGCGGAGCGGATGCTGTGGACCAGATCACTTAGTTGTTTCCATGAGAACAATACACTGAGGGTGTTTCTTATGTGATGTGTGTTTTTAGGTTTCTCTCTCTCTCTTTCTCTCTCTCTCTCTCTCTTTCTCTTCTCTTTCTCTCTTTGCCTCTCTTCTCGTTCCCTCTCTCTTTCTCTCTCTTTTTCTCTCTCTGTCTCTCTCTCTTTTGCTCTCTTTCTCTCTCTCTTTCCCTCTCCCTCTCACTTTGTCTCTCTCTCTCTTTCTCTCTCCCACTTTGTCTCTCTGTCTCTTTCCCTCTCTCTCTCTCTTTCTCTCTTTTTTTTTCTCTGTCTCTGTCTCTCTCCCTCTCTCTCTCTCTCTCTTTCGCTCTTTCTTTCTCCCTCTCTCTCTCTCTTCTACACTTATATAATAATTATAACATACTTTTTTTGCGCGTCACAGTCTGTCTACCCCACGATGCGAGCACAAGAGGAATAACTATAAACTTCCCTCCCCTCTTCCTTTATATATAATATATATATTTTTTTTTTTACACAACAGATCTAAAAGGGGTAAAAATCGTAGCCTTACGCCTTCGGGCTTTTACAATAAAGTACATTAAACACGCAGTTGAGGTCAAGGTTTCTAGATGTCCTCCATTTTCCACGTGATAATTTGTAAACAGTCTGAATTCTGCATGATCGTTGTTGTAAGGCCTTTGGGCAAAAATATATATGATTTAAATTTAAAAGGATTTGATCATTTAGTGTGTGTGGGGGGGGGGGGGCAACGGGGGACACGTTGTTGTAGAGGCAAGATGCTCGCCTCTCATACCAAAAGTACCGGGTTCGATCCCCGGTCGGTGCAGTGCAGGCATGTTGGAACTTTTTTTTTTTTTCGGGGGGGGGGGGGGGGAAGGGCGGAATCATGTCCCTGATCCTATGTTGTGTAGGATTGAGCACCTAGTTTTCGCGGGCAAGGTAAAAAAACTCGGAGGGCCTGTGTGCACTTTGCGCATCATACAGATACCATGGCAGTTGAAAGTGGAGAAGAGCAGGCCGAGCAAGGCCGCTGCCCGGGCAAAATTCTAAAAAAAAACAAACAAAAAACTAATCCCTACCACAAGAAACACTCAGAAAAAAGAGCAAGAGAAATGAAAACAAATAAAAGTGTTACTTATTAGTCTGTGGTGAGGTGTAAATGCCGAGGGCAGCGAACCTCCTAAAAACAAGTCCTGAGCATAGTGTAAACTGGTGGCATGGGCAGTGAGTAGTGTTTTAGATGGTTTAGAGTGAATGCGTAATAATTAGCCAGCTAACCACCGGCTAGCCTTAAGATAAGCATTACATCTCAAAACACCGAAAATATGACTTAGGCAATTATCTTAGAAGCGTGACGATGCGAGAAATCAGAATTATTCTGGATCGCTCATGTGACATCTCGTAGATCTGGACAAACTTTCACAGGCTGAGCACTAGTTAACCACAGTCTGTCGAAACATGCGTAAGGCATCCAGTGTCCCTACGCAGTTTTTCCCTGGACTGCGCAGTATCAAGTAGACAAATGTTTACGCTGTCACTGTATCTCTATCTGGTATCTGGAAATGTCAGTGTAACATAATTATCTGCCCACGTACATAAACTGCAATAACTCATATCAGGAAATTAAGGTAAAAACAGAGCATCGTGAAAGAGGAAAAAGATTTCATGAAAACCTTATGTTGTTGGCTATAAAGTAACCATTCTGTCTCAGGCTGTGTTTCCATGTGTACGGAAACTGAAACGGCAATAGGAACGTCAAAAATCCATCAAGTAGTAGAGTGTTTCCATGTGTACGGAAACGGCGCTTTGGTATACCTGAAAAACATTCTCTCTACTTCACTACTTGACGGGTTTTTGACTTTTCTGTTGCCGTTTCCATTTCCGTACATACGAAAACTCAGCTTAAGTGTGCACAAATATATTAATGTTCCATCTAGTATGATAAATACAAGAGCTGGAAGGTATAACAGAACTATGTCTGTGCTCAGTCTGTTATATCTTGAACGAATGTCTTTGCAGAATGTGCGCTGAAGGTTTTTCCAGATAGATGGATAGAGAGACTATTAGACAAGCAGACGGGCAGACATCGAGAAATACCCCTAACAACAGCCTTAATTAATTATTCTTTCAGATTTTCTTTTTGTTTTTCTCCCGTTTTTTTTTTTGGTTTGAAAGGGTAAGGGGGCCAGGGTTAGGGATTCGATAAGATTTAGGGTTGAGGATAAGGACGGGGTAAGGGATAGGTAGGTACACGTTCGCGCCCTTAGCGCAAAACGCTTGGGGAGCGTACGTATCTGTAACAAGAACCTATTTTTACAGTCAGGTCTCCATTCTTCTTTAGCCCCATCTTTCTTTGTGGTAAAAGAAAAACTTTTTAATTCATTCAAGACTAACATATAATTTATAATCCTTTTTATGCATTTAGAAAATTGAAATTATAAAACCTATACATTATCACATTATGCCCATAGAAGTTCTGCAGATCTCATAATCCCGTCATGCATGTTTAAAATTTAAAATCGTATGAAGTATTATACAAAAAAAAAGGTTCTCTCTTGATCCTTTGGTGTATTTTTATAAATATATTCACTGGAGTTATTTCATAACCCTGGCGTGCATTTACATGTCAAAGCATCTAATACGTGTGAAAACCAGGCGTAACTGAAGTAAGATCAGAGATATCTAGGAAATATTATAAACACCACCCAAAATCTGACGGATGGATGGATGGATGGATGGATGGATGGATGGATGGATGGATGGATGGATGGATGGATGGATGGATGGATGGATGGATGGATAGATAGACAGAGAGGCAGACAGGCAGAGATGGGATGGATGGATGAGAAAGTAGACAGACAGACAGACAGACAGACAGACAGACAGACAGACAGACAGACAGACAGACGGGCAGCCAGACAGATAGATAGATAGATAGATAGACAGACAGACAGACAGACAGACAGACAGACAGACAGACAGACGGGCAGCCAGACAGATAGATAGATAGACAGACAGACAGACAGACAGACAGACAGACAGACAGACGGGCAGCCAGACAGATAGATAGATAGATAGATAGACAGACAGACAGACAGACAGACAGACAGACAGACGGGCAGCCAGACAGATAGATAGATAGATAGATAGACAGACAGACAGACAGACAGACAGACAGACAGACGGGCAGCCAGACAGATAGATAGATAGATAGATAGATAGATAGATAGACAGACAGACAGACAGACAGACAGACAGACAGACGGGCAGCCAGACAGATAGATAGATAGATAGATAGACAGACAGACAGACAGACAGACAGACAGACAGATAGACAGATAGACAGATAGACAGATAGACAGATAGATAGATAGATAGATAGATAGATAGATAGATAGATAGATAGATAGATAGATAGATAGATAGATAGATAGATAGATAGATGCTGCCTGCTTTTGACCTTGGTTCAGAAACCGGCAAACAAAGATACTGATCACTAAATGTACAGATTTAAGCAAGACGAGGTCATTAAACAAGAAGATTTTTTTTTTTTAATTTCGTCTCTCAGATCACGAGTTGCTAAATATCTATCTTAATATCTGAGGTTCATATCACACGACTTGAGGACAGATACGATCACCACATAGGCGCACACTGTCTGAATGCAGATTAACACGTGCAATAGGGTCGTAGCGTCCCTAGTCACGGATAGTTGGATTTTAGCAAAACATCCAGGCATAACTTCAATCTTGTCAGATTATGTTGAAGGTTCTCTACAGATGTACGTACAAGCAAAGCAAAAAGAAAGATAAATAGATGGATAGATGGACAGACGGATAGACAGACACACACACGCGCGAATAGATAGATAGATAGATAGATAGATAGATAGATAGATAGATAGATAGATAGATAGATAGATAGATAGATAGATAGATAGATAGATAGATAGATAGATAGATAGATAGATAGATAGATAGATAGATAGAATTGTGTAACGCACGCGATCTGTCACGTCCAACGTACACAGGGAGTCATTTAAGTATATCACTTTCAACGAGGTCGCACGATCACAATTGTCTACTTAAAAAGAAAATAAAGATTTGATGACAGTTTCTGATCTTTCTTATCATCTTTGTATTGTCTGATAACTTCTCTGTCTTGTGGTTTGCACGGGGTTAATGTTAAAATACCAAGAGATAAAATTATCAACGTGACTTGTTGAAGTTAGTGTACGGCTGTATATATAATAACAATTCACACAGATAAGCCAGTATTGCGTTAGGCTTAGAGCTGTTAATGAAACGGATATTTATACATGCATCTGCAGTCTGCAGCTTTGTGATTACTAATACTTGAGGTTTTATAATTTTTGTGTGGCATTCATCATGCTGAGGTTGTCTGTGTTTGTCTGTGGCTTGTGGATATGTGTGGCTCACTGCACGCCTATTGCGGTGAGTGGGGAATACTTTGTGTACTGCCTAACGGCTTTTGACAACGGTTTCAACAGGGGACCACACACCATACAGCCGTTATGTTGAGATTCATTATAATAATTAGCGTTTTGTTAAATTTGATGATTTTAAAAATGCACGACACTACCACCAGTCTACTTGATCTTGATAAATTTTTGCCTCAGAGATTCAGTCAGTGGTGTAGGTAAATTTATGATGTTTATCTTTTCATCCCTGGCTTTGATAGATAGACATAGATAGATAGACAGACAGACAGACAGAAAAACAGACAGATAGATAGATAGATAGATAGACAGACAGAAAGACAGACAGACAGATAGATAGATAGATAGATAGATAGATAGATAGATAGATAGATAGATAGATAGATAGATAGATAGATAGATAGATAGATAGATAGATAGATAGATAGATAGATAGATAGATAGATAGATAGATAGATAGATAGATAGATAGATAGATAGATAGATAGATAGATAGATAGATAGATAGATAGATAGATAGATAGATAGATAGATAGATAGATAGATAGATAGATAGATAGATAGATAGATAGATAGATAGATAGTAAAAGAAGTTTACCCCCTCCTTCCCACTCCCTTTTTTTGTTTTAGTTTTGTAAGTCACATCCATTGACAATGCCAAATCATGATTTGTCACATCCACTGACAATGCTATATATATCATAATTTGTCACATCCACTGACAATACCGTGTCATAATTCGTCACATCCACCGGCAATGCCATATGACTGCTCTCACTTCATTGATTTTTATCCCGGTTCATGCAGGATAAGCTCTACTTGCCTAAAGATGAGGACTCCAGCTTTGACTGGAGGACGGAAGGGGTTATCTCCCCAGTGCAGAACCAAGGGATGATTGGAAGTGTATTGGCTTTCGTACTCACAGGTACTGCTATGTCTTTGTAAGTTAAAATGTCACAACAGCAACAAGAAAAACAATCGCAACAACATCAACTGTGTTCATCGTATCATCCACTGCTATGTGCTCCATCTCAGTGTCGCCCTTAATTTTAGATAACTTTCATTATAACTGGCCCACCCATGCAAGAAATATCTCGCAATTTCTTTGTACCAAGCCCAGCCGTGAACAGGTAAGCAGCTAAAACGTCTGGACTACGTGACTAAAAATGATAAAACTTGCCTAATGCTTCTAGTTTTAACGATAATTGACGTGACACACGTCCATTTTTGGGTAAATTCAGCCTCTAAAATTATTTATTTATGTTTTTCTTTAGCGCAAAAAAAAGAGACGCGCACTCTTCGTCAAGTAAAATCTAAAACAGCGTGATAGGAAATTTCATTCTTCGTCTCTCTGTACACATTAATGGTCGAAAATTGGCGTAACTGTCACATCTGTGTCTGTTTCCGTACACATGAAAACATTCTTTCTATCTCATGACTTGAGGACTTTTTGACGGTAATGGTGCCGTTTCCGTACAAACGGAAACACAGCTTAATTCGCGCTGGATTTGAACAAAGATACTAGAAACGATAAGATGAGACACTGTCTTCTTCTTCGCACCACTAAAAACACTGTGCACACAATTTGCTCGCAAATCGGGGGCGTGGCCCATGGCGCATAATATTATGAAAAGAGTGCTTGATATAATGCTAAATTTATGATGCCAAAAATTGTGCCTGCCACTAAAAAAAAAAAAATAGCCAGAGTTTTCCCACAGCGACTGAGGTTAGTTCCACAATAAGTGACTTCAATCAAGGCCTATAGCGATAGCTGAACAGTGAACAAAATTCAATATTTTCCCTATTTGGCTTTGTAAAATATGGCACTTTTCATGAGTTCAGCGCGTTTACCGCTAGGTGGCGGTGCGAAATCTGTGCACGCTAAAAGCACTAACTGTCTCATCTTACAATTCTAGTATCTTTGATTTAAAGTAGGCGCTCTTCAATGACGTCATACTGACTCGTGAGTGTCAACAGAGAGTATAGATGTATAGAGAGGTTTCATTTCCGCCAAATCGCGAAACTAGGTCACTGCGGTAAACAAGAAATTGAAGAACTGAAAGAGACCTTCTTCACCAAAGTTAGTGTGCAAATCTGTTTACTGTGGTTTGTTCATATTTTTGGGCTGATTGAAACTATTTACAAGCGTTTGTAAGCTCTTACGCCCGGTGGAAATGCACAAACGGGTATTGTTTACCGCAGCGACCCACTTTCCTCTCCATGCTAACAGTGGTTTCGCAGCGCCTCTCGGGGCTCGCAGCGCAAATCGACCAATAGTGAAACCTCTCTCTACAGGTAGAATGCGCATATCCACCATTTTGTCTGTCCGGACCCACTTAAGGCGTCGCGAACCAATCGGCGGCGAGTTCACTACTGTAAACAACGACACGTGTTTATACGCACATGGGAGACGTTCGGTCAATTCTTTCACTTCTTTCCTTTGTTTGCACGGATGGTAGGGAATCGGACCAGTTTGGATACATCCTTTCCACCCCCGTCACAACAGTCAACTGCAATGCAACCGGCAGGCATTTTAACGGCTTAGACACCTCGAAGTTACATTCATCAGCTGATCCACCGGCCATCTTGTTTGGCGGAAGTACAAAACAAAAACTCTGTGACGTCATGCGCATTCTACCTATATTATATACATACTCTCTGGTGTCAATATATTTTTTTTCCAGAGGAAGTAGAAAGTTTGCATGCTATCCAAACTGGTAAACCTGTGGTACGACTGAGCGTCGAAGAAGTAGCCGATTGCTGTGATGTCCACATCGTCTCAGGGTTTGAATGTGTGGTCAGAATCGGCGGTCTCTGCACAGAGGCTATGTACAAGAAAGGAATGGGCAAATGCAACAACGATACCTGTGTAGCAGTTGGGAAGGTAAGAAGCTTTGTCCTGATTCTTTTTTTTTCTGTGGTAGTTGTGCTGTTGTCTTTCTATCACTGTCCAAACTGTCTCGCCGTCATTCTCTCTGTCTTTCTCCTTTTCCCCTTCCCTCTCCACTTCTCTCTCTCTCTCTCTCTCTCTCTATCTCTCTCTCTCTTTCTCTGTGTGTGGTTTATGTGTGTGTCTCTCTCTGTCTGTCTGTGTGTCTCTCTCTCTGTCTCTCACTCTCTGTGTGTGTGTCTCTCTCTCTGTCTCTCACTCTCTGTCTGTCTCTCTCTCTGTGTCTCTCACTCTCTGTGTGTCTCTCGCTCTCTGTCTCTGTCTCCCTGTGTTTCTCACTCTCTGTCTGTCTGTCTGTCTGTCTGTCTCCCTCTGTCATCTCGCTCTCTCTCCTTTCCTGTTTCCTTGTTTCTCTGTCCCACATGCACTCACACGGCACTTCTGAACATATTTATTATTAAGGAAAAAACATCATGATTTTACAAGGACATTATGTGATTGTATTAAAATATATAGCTGTTGCTTGGGAGGCATAATCAAACCCCAATAGACCAAATTTTAACTTGTGTTCACGGTCCAGCTATAACTTACTAAAATAAAGTACCACGGTCCCCTAAGTAAATCCACTTAAAATGGAGTCTGTCATGCAGTAACTGATGTATTGGCCAGGTGACAGGTACAAGGCATATACAGGAGGGAAGAGAAGACTTCATGTTACTAGCAATTCACCTGGTGCCTTTGGCAGTGCTCGTTGATGCCAGTCGACTTTCATTCCAGGTATAGGCCTTGTCAACATCATCAGCATCATCATCATCATTGCCACCACCACCATCATCATCATTATCATCATCATCACCATCATCATTATCATCATTGCCACCATCACCACCACTACCACCACCATCATCATTATCATCATTGCCACCATCACCACCACTACCACCACCATCATCATTATCATCATTGCCACCATCACCACTACCACCACCATCATCATTATCATCATTGCCACCATCACCACTACCACCACCATCATCATTATCATCATTGCCACCATCACCACTACCACCACCATCATCATTATCATCATTGCCACCATCACCACTACCACCACCATCATCATTATCATCATTGCCACCATCACCACTACCACCACCATCATCATTATCATCATTGCCACCATCACCACTACCACCACCATCATCATTATCATCATTGCCACCATCACCACTACCACCACCATCATCATTATCATCATTGCCACCATCACCACTACCACCACCATCATCATTATCATCATTGCCACCATCACCACTACCACCACCATCATCATTATCATCATTGCCACCATCACCACTACCACCACCATCATCATTATCATCATTGCCACCATCACCACTACCACCACCATCATCATTATCATCATTGCCACCATCACCACTACCACCACCATCATCATTATCATCATTGCCACCATCACCACTACCACCACCACCACCACCATCATCATCATTATCATCATCACCACCATCACCATAATTCCATCGTCACAGACATCAGCCTCATCATTCCCTGCGTCATTCTCGTCATCATTATCACCGCCACCACCATCAGCAGCATCACCAACAACTCCATCCCCACCATCAGCCTCACCATGAGAAGCAGACAACATCACTGTCACCACCAATATCGTCACTACCGATGTCACAACCACCATCATCACCACTGCCGATACCACCATCATGAAAATTAGATGTGTCGTAGTAGAATTCATCATTGTCAGCAACATCACCATCATCATCATGTTAAAACAGTAGACGGCTCCAAAGACCAGAGAGACACGCAGTCATTGTAATACATGCAGTGAAATATATTCATAATTATTTGTTAATTCCACAGTATTTACATCTGACTCTGCCGTGCCATTCATTCATTCATTCATTCGTTCATTCGTTCGTTCCATCCTTCCTTCCTTCATTCATTCATTAATTCATTCATTCGTTCATTCATTCTTTCATTCATCCATCCATTCATTCATTCATTCATTCATTCATTCATTCATTCATTCATTCTTTCATTAATTCATTCTTTCATTCATTCGTTCATTCATTCATTCAGTCAGTCAGACTGTCAGTCAGTCATGCGTCAGTCAGTCACTTGGTCATAAGCTAACTCACTCAGTCACTCATCCATCCATCCATCTTTCTATCCAGCCATCCACATTTTCATCCATCCGTTCACCCGCCCACCCATCCCCTCACCAACCCCTCCATCCATTCATCCATCCATCCATCCATCCATCCATCCATCCATCCATCCATCCAACGATCAGAAATTACCACAGTTAAGTCATTCAGTCAGTCAGATATAATTATAAGAAATCATTTAAACCTGCGAACAATCCGTCTTCACAGAAAAAAAACAACATATTATTACGTTTCAAGTATCGCCTGACAATAGTCGTTCACTCACTCTCTAGGAGTACAGCAGTGGTATCTATTCAGATACGTCCTGCAGCTCCACACAACTGGATCACTCGCTACAACTGGTGGGCTATGGCCAGGAGGGCGGTGTCGATTACTGGATTGCCAAAAACTCCTGGGGTAAGGGACAATAGCCGGTACCACCGTCCTCTTGAGTACCATCTTTATCACAATCGGCAATGTCATTACCATCAACATTAGCATCAAAATCACAACATGAACAAACACTTGATCTACTCTCATCCTCAAACCTCTGAGACCAAAAAGGGACATTATTCAGTTCCAATGAGAACTGTCCTAAACAATTCATTTCTGAGCCTATTTTTAAATGTGACGATGTTTTCACTTTTTCTGGTGTCAACGCTGATGTTGTTCCACAATTTAGGCCCACCAATAGAAAAAAAAAGCCTTTTAACCAAGCTACAAACTGACTGTGGGTGTCTCAAGAATTTTGGCGTCTACTGATCTTAAATTGCGTGATGTCTCAGTCCAATTACACGCTTGTAGGAATAAACAAATACTTTAGTCAGTCAGTCAGTCAGACGGTCACTCACTGACTCACTCCATCAGTCAGTCAGCCAGGGAGTCAGTCAGTTACTCACTCATTCACTCACTCACCTACTCACTCACTCACTCACTCACTCACTCACTCAGTCCATCAGTCAGTCAGCCAGAGAGTCAGTCATTTTACTCACTCACTCACTCACTCACTCACTCACTCACTCACTCACTCACTCACTCACTCACTCACTCACTCACTCACTCACTCACCCACTCACTCACTCCATCAATCAGTCAGCCAAGGAGTCAGTCACTTACTCACTTACTCACTGACTAACTAACTCACTCACTCACTCACTCACTCGCTCACTCGCTCACTCACTCATTAAAGCATCCATCCTGCCCATCCATCATCCACCCATCCGTCCATTTACAGTATGTTTTAACCCCCACAGGTGCTAACTGGGGAGAAAACGGGTACATTCGCATCTTGAGAGGCAAGAACATGTGCGGCATTGCCTCAATGGCTTTCTACCCGGTGAACCAGCAATAAAACACACGAGTTTGGTAACCTCTGACACCAAGTGGGACAGAGCGGAACAGTTCAAATGAAAACCCATTTTTCTAAGTCTACAGCTGTTTTTCTACAACTTTCTCTCTCCATTTCGATACAGCCATTATAAATTCTTGTATGTTCAGTGCGTCAAGAATGTTGTTACAAGTACGTACGCCCCAAAGTTTTTATTTTCACTAAGGGTACGTATTTAAGCCTTGTGTGACTCCAGAGCCATAGAGCCCCCCCCCCCCACCCCGAAATAATCCTAACAACAGGCTTAATTAATTATTCTTTCTGATTTTCTTTTTGTTTTCCTCCTGTTTTTTTGGTTGAGAGGATAAGGGGGCAGAGTTAGAGATTCGATAAGCTTTAGGGTTGAGGATAAGGACGGGGTTAGGGATAGGTAGGTATTTTTCTTTTTTCGTACGTCATTTTCCGTAAACTAGCGGAGCGGAGCGGATGCTGTGGTCAAGACCGCAAAGTTTAACTTAAAGTGAAATATACCATGGTATTTTACATCTGAACTTCTAGTACGTGTACATGAAACTGCGTGATGATCGGAACGATGTCTGCTTTTATGAATTATTGTGTCTATGCTTTCAGTTACAACAGTGGTTCTCAACCTTTCATCAGACAATCGCTCCCTTGAGCTCCAAATTTTCTATCATAGTCTCATCTCTCCCCCCAGATCCCCACGCAAACCCAACAGTTACATTTCACAAGAAGGCAGACTACACACAAATTAATAATAATTTTACGTTTTTCAAAGCCTTTTTAATGACAATATGTGTACTGATTATTCATTACAAAACAGAAAGCATTCTTTATCAAAGCCACTAAAAGGTCTTTTCTGTTCGTAAAAACCATCTCTCAGTGCTGGCTGTTGAACACGTCAGTGTCTGCTCTCCTGCATTTACCCCCAAATCGGCCTCCATTCAGGTTTTCGCTCCTGTATCGCATATCGCCTTCACCGTTATCGATCCTTTGTCGGCATTTTCTTAGTTTTCACCCCACTGGAAATCAAAATGCTCCCCCCCCCCCCCCCCGCAGGGAGCAATATCCCCCCCCCCCCCACGTTGAGAACCATTGACTTGGATGTCGAAAAACTTGGAAACGTGCGGACAAAAAAAAAACAACAACAAAACAATTTAATCATTTCTTTAATTCACGGATAAGGAAGGGGAGGGGGGGGGGGTCAGAGGTCACTAGGGCAGGCTGCCTCTTGCTGAAATTATTGAAAAATGTTGTTGTTCATATGTCGTCTTCAAGTTTCAGGGTGGTGAAGAATGTACTAAATGGAAGAAATGATAACTTCGGTTTAAATGGACAATTTCATGATGGCTTTTCTCTGTAAATAAAACGTTTTGCACATCAATTTTGTCATCTTTCATATAATTATACTGGCTTCTGTACACTGATAGTTGTGTTCAGATCTGTGCCTTTGGGTACGTGAGCATGTGTGTATAGATTTCATTTGTGTGTATGAGGGAGAGGGGGCAAGGAAGGACACTGAGTGAGAGAGAGAGAGAGAGAGAGAGAGAGAGAGAGAGAGGGAGAGAGAGGGAGAGAGAGCGACAGAACGAGAGTAGCCGTGAAGGAGATATAGAGTTCAGACAAATCATTCTTTCCTTCAGATGCTTTTTCTCCTCCTTTCACTCAATCTCCTCGTCCTCGTCCTCATCTCTCTCTCTCTCTCTCTCTCTCTCTCTCTCTCTCTCTCTCTCTCTCTCTCTCTCTCTCTCTCTCTCTCTCTCTCTCTTTCTCTATCTCATAAGGGCCAGTTTGAAGCTTAGACATGTCCCTATCTAACAAAGTAGGCGCATCCCCAGCACATCATACACCACAAGAACTGCCTCTCCCACCAGCCCCAACAGGGTCCCTCCAGCAGAGCAATTTCAATCAATGCCAGAAGGTTTCACGTGTCACAACGACGTCTCACGTATCCGTATCCAACGCCCATTCATGATGCACATATTCATTCATATGATAAGTCAATTATGCGTTGATCTGATTCATTTACCACAGTGGTTCTCAAACCTTTTTCGGGCAATCGCCTCCTTAAGCTGGATTCTCACGTGTACGGAAACGGAAACGGCAAAAAATCCATCCTACAGTAAAGAGAAAGAGTTTCCATGTGTACGGCAACGGCATGCGGAAACATTCTTTCTATTTCATTACTTGAAGGGTGTTTGACGTTTCCGTTTCCGTTTCCGCTTCCGTACATATGAGAACCCTGCTTAAGGCTCCAGATTTTTCACCGCTCCCTTCCCCGTCCCCTCCCAAAACCAGGAAAAATCTACTCAAACCCAACAGATACATTTCACAAGAAGACATTACACAACAATTAGATGTATGGTATTAAGTTTTTCAAAGCCTTATTAATGACAATAGGCCTGCTGATTGTTCAATACAAAACAGAAAGCATTCTTTATCAAATGCCCTAAAAGGAATGGGCCTTTCCTATTCATGACATGTCGACCCTTTTCACTTCCGTGTTACGGTTGTTTTGCGGGGAGCCGAACGGCTTCGAAAAGCACCGTGTAGAGCAAAAACCTCCACTTGCCTTATTGATGGCATCTGAATATGTGCACAGTCTAAGCAAAGATGGATTTTTATGCCAGAACCAGCACGTAACGGGTTTGTACAGTTGGGTGCCCAACAAGAGGATAGCATGGTTCGACTGTTGTCCACCGCTTCCGCCCTACAAGTGGGGCACGCCGCCATTTTGTTTGCAAATCACGTGATATGGAGGACGGTAAATGAAAAGGGTCTAGATATCTACTGCGCTATTGAAGAAGTTAGCGGCTGCCCTAGATTTACCTACCTACCCCTAAATCATCCTCCATTCGTTTTCGCCTCCCCCCTCCCCCCATAGCCCCTTTTCATGGTTTTCGCCCCCTTGTTGCCCTATTCTGCAATCGCCCCCGTGGATGTCACGTTGAGAACCGCTGATTTACCAGGGCAAAACCGATGTATCTCACACACTGGCTAATTAGATTGACTTCACTGCGTGTGGTTGTGAGTACTTCTACCTTCTTACACCTGACTGGTTCTTGGCCAGAGCTGGTCATATGATCCTGTCCTCTGAAACAGCTGTAAGGACGGACTACGGTGGATTGTGTGTGTGTGGGGGGGGGGGAGGTGGGGGAGGGTGGGGGCAAGCAGGAGGTAATGTGAGACTACTAAACTGTCTTGATAATCATAATATGAACACCCACGCAGTAATTTCACAATGGCTCAAGAAGCGAGGAGATGTCCATTCTTAGCTCGTTACAGTTCTGAGAAACTTGAAGGGCTCAGGTTTATGAAGTCTTTAATTCACAAACTGCTAAAATTACAATACTGAACAAAGAGTTCTTTTTGTGCAGTGGCGTTGGAAGCGTCAATTGGGTTTCACTGAAATAGAAGTGCCCGGAATCAGTATACTTGTACTTTGCACAGAGGGCGGTATACTTGCTGATAAAACAGTTTTTCTTGTTCAACAAAGCCACCATCAAAAGTATTATAACGTATTTGTATTACAGCATGGGAAGGCAATGCTAGAGAAAGTGACAAAAACAAAATTAACAACACAGTCAGCAAGAAAACATGCAAACATGACAGACACGGCTTTTTTTCAGTTTTGACCATCTGTACTCAAATGCTTATGTCAAGAAATTCACATCGGCAAATATCGCCAGGCGCTAGAACACGGCTGGCCAGATTTTTTTAAAGACGCATGTTAAATCGGCGTATTTCGGCGTATTTAGGGATATGATACGGGTCCTAACTCGGCTTATTTCGGCGTATTTAGGGATATGATACGGGTCCTAAATCGGCGTATTTCGGCGTATTTAGGGATATGATACGGGTCCTAAATCGGCGTATTTCGGCGTATTTAGGGATATGATACGGGTCCTAAATCGGCGTATTTCTGCGTATTTAGGGGGTTGAGGGTTAAATGGCAGTCACCATCCCGTTTCATCAAATTCCTACATCATCCAAGAACAACAGAATAATACACATCAAAGGAAACAGATAAAGATACAGTAGATCGTTTTTGGCCTCCACAATTCACCTCAACAAGACATTATAGCTAGATGTGTGCCATAGTTTACCAAACTTCCGTGCCATGTTAATTCAAGTAATAAGCTTGATACTGAGTTATGATTATGTTTATGTACTGATGCGCTAGATGCACAGACTAATAAATCAACCAGACTGGAAACACAAGCTTCGGGCTGTGCCGTTTTTTACGGAAGTTAATGAGATGCGGCCGTATAACCAACGTGGCCGCCGCTCGGGAAATTCCGATTCTAGTTCTATCTGCAGTAGAAATTTCTTTTTATTTGTCAAGATTGGTTGTACATGTATTAATAATGCATTAACTTGCCTATCCTTTCATTTTATTGTCTGCAGCTGCCTTTTTTTTTTATTGTTATAAATGATGACCGTATGGACATTTAGCGACCGCTGCATTGTAGCTATGCTGAAGCGTCGGTCGCAACCGTAAACCTAATGTGGCGGATGGTTCATGACCTTTCGCTGTTTTGTGACGTCACACAATGGGCTCATCCAGTCTGGGTATTTTATTAGTCTGTGGCTAGATGTATGTACTATGTATGTTGTCAAGAGCAGGTTAAGTTTATAAATGCCGTGCTAGGCCACGGGTTGAATTCAGAGTTTTTAAAAAAAAAATCTAGTGAAGTGTCCTTGAGCTGTTTTAGTGAGCAACATGTTTTGAGTTTTTTTTGACATAAAAACTGTAGATGGTTAAAAAGGAATATGTGTAGGTAAACCAGGGATGGCAGAGCAGCTCCAGTTCGTGATTTAATAGCATTGTTAGAGGGTGTGAGGTGGTTGTAATTGACTGTTGACATTCAGTGGTTCGTGAAAGCACGAATTGTGCTGAGTCAAGTTAATAAGATTTTGGATTTAATTGTTATTGACCTATTTAGAAGACGACCTTGTCTGTCTTAGTGCAAGGCCGTAACCGACTTACACAATAGAATAAATTAATACTGCGAGCTCAGCTCGCATGACTGCACCAATCAAATCTAGGGATTTGGACGGTAGTTGCAGGTAGCTAGACATTATAAAAGTCAGCCCATACCTATGTCCATCATCACATGCAGAAAAGTATCCACTGCGGAGTGGTCGGCTAATTTCGAGCCAGATCGGAACAGAGACGCAATAGAGCAGACCATCTATATGAGGAGCCTAGAAATGACGAGCTCCAGCTAATAGCTACCCGGACTTTGTCCACCATGCAACGCTCTATTTGATAATTCCCTGGTTCTTGATGGCCAGGGAAAAATGGCATGCATTGTAATTGTATGTCAGAATTCAGATGTTACCAGCAGTATGAGAGTCTGCTCCTAGAGTCACAGCCAGGCAGTGCCAGTATTAGAATATATGACAGGAGCCATTGCAATGGAGCTGGCGTGTGCTGAGACAGCGAAGACTATAATTTGTATTAAATATCCTATGAGTCATTAGTTATATTTGATCCAGTACTAGGACTGTATTCTCATTTTGCAGTTACCCTGACGGTCATTTCATTTATATATGTTATCTTATGCAGCTAACTCAATACATTATTGTGGCCCTACAGGTCTGACAAAACTAATTCATTTGAGTTGTTAATTAATTCCAGTAGGAAAGTTAGTGTGTCCGTCGAGTGTGTGTTTTCCTCTTGAATTGCAGTCGATTGCTATAAACCACATTCGCGACATATGTGCTCTGTGAAAGAACTTCCCTCTGGGGATAATAAAATGAATCTTATTTTATCGTATTTGCTGACGTTTATGCACAGCAATAATTTATTTTACAGTCCAAAGAGACTTACGCGTGGTATAGACCTAACCTCTTCAATATTGCCTTCAAGATTTTTACACAAACATTTCCAGTCCCAAGATTGTCAGCCACGACCATAAATTTGCACTTTGCGTTCCTTCGTACATGTAAAATTCAACAACAATAATAACAGGACTGATATAATTCCCCTTAGAGCTGACTAAAAGCTGACGCGTCACCGCCCGTGAATTGAAAAGATAACACTAGATTAGAGATTATGTCATGCAGAGACGGGAAGCCTTTGAATGCAGAAATCTTTATCATAAATTTGTCAGGCTCGGTCGAGTTAGGCGTCATTCGGTTGATACAGACTGAAGCTAAACAATAGAGACAGTTACACAACCGAAACTGTTCAGTCTACTCTGACGCAGATCCCGACAATGCTCTTAATTTCAAGACTGTTTCTCTAGACCTACTACAACCCTATCTCTGAAATTATACTCATTTATGTTCAGCCTGACCAAATTTGAGTGTTAAATTATGATGGAAATTTTATGAAACGGAAGATAGCACGGTCACTTTTGTGTGTGAATAGACCTTGACAAGAGTTCTTCCCTGACATGACCTGTTGAATGGCAACATGTTACCTGGCATTGTTGTTATCGCTGAACTATCCAACTGGATAAGGGCTGTCCTCATCTGGTAGACAAGACCCTGACCTCGTAAAATTTTAATATTATCAGGACGCATTAATTCGAAATATTGTATCGTCACTGTCATAACACAATAATTGCCTAAGTCATCTTAAAATATATTTTTGAGGTAGGGCCTAACATCCAAGATAAAATGTGGTTAGTTTTGGTCCCTGAAAAGCATTAAGTTTTGTATAGGGAACGGGATTGAATGACACAGTTACTATATTTAAATTTACTGATGACGCCATGGCACATTCGAACTGCTCAAAAAATATTCAACTGTTGTGCGCTGGATAGCTGAATTTGCGTTAAAATCTTCAGCGTTCCAGATCAGCTGGCTTGTTTTATTAATTTTTGACAGAAACTCACTTAATCTAAAATATCTTTAAAAATATTGATTAAATCTTGATGAAATTTTAACATAGCATTACACATATAATGGACATAATTCTACCAAAATTTCTCACTGATTCTTCAAAAGGATTGCGAGATATTTGGTGCCAATGTTGGGGCCGGTTTTTTTTTTAATCACCCGATATAATGTTGCAAGCTGTGAGAAACAACAACAACAACAACAAAGTCTTAAGTCACTTGTATCCAGCACCGAACCTCCTAAACCAAAGACCTAAACACTGCAGGGTGTAGCCCTCCCTCCGCCAATGATCTCTATACTTCTCTTTTTTCCGTCCGTCGTGCCCATGCCTGTCCACCCGTCTGCACAATATCATCTCTCCATCATCTCTCCAGGCGTCCTCTTGTTCTCTTTCCTTGTCTAGGCCTCCATTCAGTACATCGCTTTGTCCATCTCTTATCTTTCATTCTTCCGATATGACCAACCCATTTCAATTTCTGTCGTAGTATGAATTTCACAGTGTCTATAGCCTCGGTCTGTCTTCGAATAATCAGTGTGAGCTTAGTGACAAAGTTTTTCTCATTAATATGCTTTTTCAATAGTTTGTGCACAATATTAATTAGTTAGCTTTTGCTCTCCATTACCGCACCACGCTTGTTGGCCGTTCTTCTCGACTCTGCCTTGGATTAACTGATAAGATTAAACTGAATGTCATAAAAATTTACATGTAGATGTCTCTTTTTCTCTATCACTCTTTTACTTCCGTGTCGGTCTGTAAATGTCTCTCACTCTCATTCTCTGCTTTGTCATTTGTTTACATAGAGCTCTATCTGTCTGTGTGTCTGTCGGTCCACTCACCCATCTATCCATTCATTCATTCATCCATCCTTCCATCCGTCTGTCAAGGGAGGGACAAATAAAATATATATTATGTCTGTCTATCGGTCTGTTTCTCTCTCTATCTGTCTATCTATCTATCTATCTATCTACCTTTCTATTTATCTATCTACCTCCCGGTATCTATAATCCGTCCATCCATCCATCCATCCATTGATTTGAGGTCTTTATTTTAGGAGGTTCGCTGCCCTTGGCATTTACACCTCACTTTACTTGTTTTTTATTATTTCTTGTTCTGGCGGGGGGGGGGGGGGGGGAGATGATATGGATAAATTTTAATCTATTAATTTCAATTTTGCCCGGGCAGCGGCCTTTCGGCCTGCTCTTTACGATTTCCAACTGCCAAGGTATCTTTAACGTGCGCAACGTGCACACGGGCCCTCCGAATTTTTTCGTCCTTATCCGAGAAGACTAGGTACTCGATCCTACCGATCCATCCATCCATCCATCATGTCAGTCTATTTGTCAGATTTAGATCATAGATATCTATTATTATGATTATTTCAAATGTGAAATGTTGTGATTTGGCTAAAGGGTACCAGATCCTCTCAATATGCGTGTTTTTCTCTCGAGAGACGCAGTAGCGAATCCTCTTGGCAAGCAATCGGGGCGAAGGACGATAACTATAACAACTTGGAGGACAAATTATCTCTATTAAAGAGTAACGCCCCTTGGTGATGACGACCACAATTCTCCGACAGGAAGTTAAAAAATGGCGTCTTCAGTAACGTGTTTGTGTTTCTGGCTGAATCTCTCTTTGATGTTACTTCATGTTTTAGCAGGGTAACCTATTTATTATGTGTAGAAAATTTTTATTTAACTTTCTTTGACATGACAACTTCGCCAGATCTCACAGCGATGTTACATGCCAGCTAGAATTTTAATTCTGTTAAACCGAAAGTTACTTTTCCTGTTTTCAGTGTTGCGAATGCGTGGTTTGTTGTGATTGGCTGCTTGGTTTGAGGTGTTTCTTTTCGTTGTCATGAATAATAAAACAACCGAAAGTTGGCTTTTCATCGTTTCATTAGGCATTTAAGCTAGTGGAGAAAGATAATAATTTACATTTAACGTATTTTTTTTTTTTTTGCTTCAGTGAAGAATGGAATCCCGATTTTGATGTCCCTTTTGAAGTTTAGTTAGAGTAGACTCTACATTACTATTACCGGTACACAGATCACTTGAAATGGCCCATAATACACAGTCAAAATCTACATCAATTGAGGTGTCAAATTATTTCTAGCAGTAAAACTGTAGTTTTATAGAAGTTTTGCACTTTGCAGAAGATTCACCAGCGTTGTTTTCTTGGTGATACATCAACATGTTACTAACACTTGTAGTAAACAAGAATAATTATTACATTTTAATAATTTTATGAACAACCAACTGCAGTTGCATTCACCCCGCCCCTTTTTGACAGTCCTCTTTGTTTGTTTTTTTCCCAAGATGTTTAGTGGGAAATTTGGCCAAAAGTAAGGTTCAAGTACTGTAAATGTGGGGAAGAGTTCTTGGCATTCGAAATACCTAGTCAATTCCCAAACCTAATCCTATTCCTAACCCTGTCCTTATTCCTAACTATCCCTAAGTGGCCTAACAGTTAGTGAGTTACTCCTTACCCTTTCACAGGATTGTAAGATTTCCAAGTGGTTAGGATGTATGGAATTTTCCCCCCCAAAATTTCAAACAGATTTGGTTAGAATCTAGACTAGATCTAGTCCTATCAGTGATCAGAATTTCCATGGAAAGAATCGTAGTAGAATTTAGGGGGGGGGGGGGGCGTAGTCTAAGTACAAAGCCAAATAGAGAAAATAGTGAGTTGTGTTCGTTGTTCAGCCTTGGCTTGTAATGTGAAATACTAATTTACTATGTGGCCCTAGCAGCAGAGGTGTAACATTTTCATGTATCCTGTTTAGTTTCTGCGGGCATTTCATTTTTTGATAGGAGCACCATGCGAGCACGCAACTTTAGTGAGGCACAGATTTCATGCTCTGAGTAATGTGAGGTTAGTCGCTGAGCCATGGATGATGGATTTACTATAAAAACATTCATTTAGAGGACAAATGCGCCTGCCTGTGACGCACCTCTCACGGACGCTCTTGGTCTTAAACTTGGGTCTCTGTTGGACACCCTGTTGTGTGACTCAAAATCAAATGGATTATGGAACTCTTCCCCATCTTTGTACTCAGTCCATTGACTAATCTGTGAGATTTATTTTTTATAATTTACCTCACAGTTATGGTCCATGCTCATGATATCTGGGCTAGTGTACAGTAAAATTTTGAGTTTCAAATTGAAATGGCATTTGAATGCATTAGTTAACATTTGTAACTGTTCTTATTTACATTTACAGGAGAGATTTTTACAAAATACTGGGTGTAACAAGGTCAGCTGACACATATCAGATCAAAAGGGCTTACAGGAAGTTAGCCAAAGAGCTGCATCCAGACAAAAATAAAGATGATCCTGAGGCCGAGGAACAGTTTCAGGCCCTTGGTGCAGCTTATGAGGTATAGATGTACTATTTCTGTTGGGAAACTGAGTTTGGAAATTACATTGAAAATTGTTTTACTTTCGTATCCTTTGCATGATCGCTGAGGGTATTCATTTTTAGGTTCCTAACTTTGTTATCGTTATTGACATAATTGATTTGAGCATTTTCATTTTGAAGTGCACAAAACCAACAGATCATGCATTCAGCAGATGCATGTTTCCAGTCACCTGGTGTTGTTCATACTGTGTTCCTTTTTTCAGGTGTTGTCAGACCCAGAAAAGAGAAAAATTTATGACCAACATGGTGAGGAAGGCTTGAAGCAGGGTGATATGAGAGGGGATCCATTTTCAAGGTGAGACATGACTGGGAATTCATCAAGTTACATTCAAGATTCCGTTTTTATCATGAATAGACATTTTAGTAATCACCTGGCTCAGATGATAATTCATATTTAGCGTTGTGGCGAAACCGTCTCGTCTGGGAAAATTTTCACTTTTCTTTAGCTCCTGCAAATCAGATTACATCAACCATTGCAGGAAACTGGCCACTACAATTTAGCAAGAGAAGTCCCATTGAAACTGTTGGCTGCACAAACAAGATGAGCGGGCAGTGATTATATCGTTGGCTTAATACACTGTACCTGTTATTTCTATTAGTCAAATAGAAAAATAAGTAATGTTCATTGGAAAATCTCATTGAATGACTAGAAATACTGGACCTCAGTTAAACAACTTTGTTTGGCTCAGTGGCAGCATTCATTACAACTTGTTGATTTATTGTGTTCCTCAGTTTTTTTGGAGACTTCGGGTTTGGATTTGGCGGAATGCAAGACCAAGGCCGGGAAGTTCCTCGAGGAGGTGATGTTATCCTGGATCTGGATGTTACACTTGAGGAACTGTACAATGGAAATTTTGTAGAGGTAAGATTGTTGTTACTTGTACATTTGGTCCCCAATCAAGCGTTTTGTTCTAGGGGCTCATGCTTATAATTATGTACCTCTCCCTAGCCCGGTCCTTAACCTCGACCGATCTTGGTTATTTTGAAGGTGCTTGAACTCGTGGCCAGATTTTCAAATAATTCATGTTTATTCATTAATGAAATCTACAAAATTGAAAATTGGTACCTTAATTGTACTCTCAGAGCTCTTTACAGTGCAGGTTGGGCCCCATCGGACATTTTTCGGAATTAGAACATTTCTTGGTCAGTAGACAATGCCTGTTCATTCCATTCTTTAATGTAAACTTAAACCAATGTGGTGTTAACAGTCTTCTACATCTTCTTCTAATATGACTATCAGATTTTATAGAGATTTGCTGACTTTAAATTTATTTCAGGTGTTACGATACAAACCCGTCGCAAAACCAGCCAAGGGGAAAAGGAAGTGTAACTGCCGGATGGAGATGGTGACACAACAGTTGGGGCCTGGCAGATTTTCTATGACTCAGCAACAAGTTTGTGATGAATGTCCAAATATTAAGTAAGTCTGAAGTTAGAATTCTGTGCAGCTAGATAACTGAAACTAATCCTCTTGAAAGTTATACAGTCTTGTGAAACAAGGGAAACTTGAACTTTTTTTTTTTTTCTTGTGAGATAAAATTTCTGAAAGCAATCTAAGAAAGCTAAATGATGGTAATCTATATTTACATTCATGAGGAGAAATATTGAAAATTTTGATTTTTTTTTTTTTTAATCTGAAATTTTAATCATTTATTTGTGCGTGTTTTTGTAGAGGTAGCATGGAAATTTAGTTTGCTTATTTGCCGGAAAGCTAAAAAACATTCCTTACTTTATGACCTAGCAGTCGTTTACAGTTTTCTCATGTCCCTTCCAGTTCCTCTTTTTAAATCATTTTTGTACACGTATTCTTTGCTCCCTGTAAGGGCATATAGATGTGTTTGCCCTTGATATCAATTGTTGAAAATAACTGATTTATATTCTGACAGATTTGTGCCAGAAGAGAAACTCTTAGAAATTGAGATTGAGCCTGGCATGCGAGATGGACAAGAGTATCCTTTTGTTGCTGAAGGTGATGCCAGATGGAATTTTGTTGATCTTAGACTGTGTGGTTTGGTTGTTCATGCCTGCAGTGTGTTAAATCTTAGCTTTACACGACTAAAATATTTGTGTTGATTAAACTGAAAGGAAAGACGATACATTGTGTCTTAACCCTTTCATTGTCACAGACCTCCACAGTGGCTGCCGCAGCATTTTCCTAATTATGTGCACTGAGACCGCTAAAGTGGTCGATCGGAGCTGGTTTGGGTCTCTAATAAAGTATGAGGCGAATACAAACGAGGACATTATAATTTCTTGTCCATGAGTTTCAGGAGTAATTTTTTGGGGTAACATACTTTGCCACTATGTCCCAGGGCCGTGACATCGAAAGGGGTTAACGTTGTCATTTAATGTCAGTGCAGCTTTCCTTTTGTGGGCAGGATTTAATTAAATTAGGGATAAACTCCTTTCAAAGAACTTAACTGTGAAAATTTTAACCCAATAAACAACTTTCATGATGGTCTCGTCTTGGACTCTCATACTCCCATTGCTCTCTGACCAAGCTTTAGTACAGGACAATGCTATTACTAGCTGGGGAGTGGGGGGGGGGGGGGGGGAGGGGTCAGCTTATATAAACATGGCCACCACCAGTGTCAATTGATGTTGCGAGTTGTTGCGGAAGTGAAGTATGCGTGTGTTCCAGGCTGTTCAAAGTCTTTGACTCCTTATGATATGTGAGTGTGCATGAGAAAACCCGGTATAAGTCGGCAGAGCTGATTTTGAGAAAAACGGCTTTGAAGTGAAAATATGGGTCCGACACAAACTTCCAACTTGGCTGTTGTTTAGGGGACCGTGGAATGTTACAGGGTAAACTGTAGACGAGCAGTGAACACTACTCACTATGATCTCTATAACGGCTTTGTAATTAGACTACGGCCTCCTAACAAGATCCAAAAACTTCCGACTCGGCTGTTGCTAGGGGACCGTGGCATGTTACAGGGTAAACTGTAGATGAGCAGTGAACACTACTCACTATGATCTCTATAACTGCTTAGTTATTAGACTACGGTCTCCTAACAGCAATCACTCCAATATTACTTGGTCAATTAGCTATGGCCACTAATACGATTAAATGCCATTTTCTCAAAATCTTGTTTTAGTGGGGTGATTGTCTTCAATTTATCAGAAATGTCTTGTCTTTTATTATATGTACAGAACTCAAAATGTCATGTTGCCGACTTATACCGGGTTTTCTCATGCACACTCACATATAATAATAATAATAAATATAATACCCAGCATTTGTATAGCACTCCATCCCATTAACAACCAGGCTGTAAGGGCTTTACAACATTTATATCATGAAAATCACACACACAATACACATGCATACTCAGAAAAAAAAACAAAAAAAACTAGTTGGACATTCAGGATGTAAAAAGATGACTCATCAGCTGATGTTTGAAAGTCATAAAATTTTCAGTCACTCTTAAAGAGGCAGAGAATTCTAAATCTGGGGCCCTTGAAAAGTAAAAGAATTTTTCACCCATGGTCTTGAGGGACATCTTAGGAATTTTAAACATTTTAGTGTCAGCAGATGTCATGATGATACATAACATAGGGAGTCAAAAGATCAGTTAAATAAGTTATGGAAAGATGTCATTTTATTACTTTTTTTTTGGTTTGTTCCAGTGGTTTAGTGGCCAGACGGTTAGCTTGATCAAATGTATGAACAAATAGGAAATTAACTTGATTTTACTCGTATTGTGTTGCAGGTGAGCCTCATATTGATGGAGAGCCAGGGGATTTAAGATTTACAGTCCGACAAGTGAAGTAAGTACCCAAGGAAATCTGTATCCATAATTCATAAATTCTCCACCTTCACGAAAAGGCTTTTTTATTAGGCCCTCTACAGTAACCAGATTATGCACATAGGTTTCAAATACCGTGGAGGGTGCACAAAAGTGGATTTTTAAAATTGGTTTTGTTTCTTAATTTATAGAAAATGTATCGTTTCATCGTGCTGTCTACAGTTGTAATTTTTATTCTCCATCTTGGCACCATTTTATTACAGTATTGTGCATGTCATAAAAAGTAACCACATCAAGTGTTCAGTTCGGTGCATAGTGTCCTGGCGCACATGAGAACTGAAGTAGGACTGTAGATTATTAGAGAAGGAGAGAGAGAGACAGACAGACAGACACAGAGAGAGAGAGCACAGGTTTATTCCAGATGATGCCTGGTACATCTAGATTATCATGAATAATATCAATAAAAAGAGATAGTAAGGAATCTTTGAAGATACGGGGAACAAAGGGTGGCCTGAATATTCATTTTATTGTAAGGCTGATCAAAATTAGTTAAAATGTCAATTTGACGTGAATATTTTTAACCAACTGTTAAATCTTTTGATAGCATGTATGGTTCAGAATTATTATGACATCCAAGTAAGGAAGTAATATTGATGGCTTTGTATAAAGTGAAGGAAGCTGATGCGATGTTTAAAGTTTTGACTTGAAATACCACAGAAACTGACAAATGTTACATCCGCCCCAGAGTATTTTGGTGTAAAAGTTCAAAAGGAAATGAGAATGGCAAAGTCTGCTTTCTTTGTGTATGTGCGGATTATTATCACAGAGTCTTGTCTAAAATGAATAAATTCACTTGTTTGAGATAAAAACTTGAGGAATGAATAGTTCTTTATTTCCTAGGCACCCCAGGTTTGAACGCAGAGGAGATGACCTGTACACAAATGTCACTGTGACCTTGGCTGATGCTCTAGCAGGATTTGAAATGGACATTAAACATCTGGATGGACATCAAGTAAGCTGTGCTATCACATCAAGACAAAACAAAACATTGAAAAAAAATCAGTGAAGACAGTGTGCGTTATTTATACATTATGTGACTTGTGAAGACTGTTACAGTATTTTGTATTTGTGTTCTCTTTTCTATGGAAATCGTAACAGACCGTTTCATTTTGCCTCTGCAGGGCATGGGTTTACCTGCCCCTCAACGTGTCCGTTACTGAAGTGGTCATTTAGTTGGCAGGTTTGAAATTATCAGAAAGTTTTTACTTTTTGGTTACTTCTGTTTCAAAATTGTAAAATCGGGGACAACTGACAAATCTGTAATTTCCTGGCAAAGCTGGCTAAAAGCTGAAAGGCATGTGCCACTACTGTATGCAGTCCTCAGCTCATCTCGTCATCATTCAAGAAAACTGGCCTATGTCAAATTTTCCAAAAATTGAAAACCTGTACGATGTACAAAACAGGAATGAAAGTTTTGTGCCTCACATAAAGATTGTGATTTCAACATACATGATACAGCAATTTTCTAGGACGATGACGATTTGTTTCTCTGTTCATGAAGGCCAGAATTTAAAAAAATAATTCTATTTCTCATTGCAGGTCCACGTTGTACGAGACAAGATCACCTGGCCAGGGGCTAGGATGAGAAAACCAAACGAAGGCATGCCGAACTATGAAAACAATAATGTGAAAGGTTCACTTTACATCACCTTTGATATAGAATTTCCCAAAGGAGTTTTAACTGAGGAGGATAAGGAGAGTAAGTTTTATCTTTGGTTATTGCTGTGTACTGAGTGCAAGAAACAACCATATGGTGCTCTAGGAAAACCCATCACATGGTTCAGATTTCATATTTTGAGACATACAACTATTATGAAAGAGGGACATTTTCTGTGTATTTTGCTTTTTATTTGAAGTCAATATCTCAAATAGTTTTTGAGGTGTCAGGTGCAGTAAAAGGAGAAACTGAGAAAAATGACTCTGTAGGCCTGTATCTCAAAAGCAGTCTGTGCGTCATCCGATGGGTTTTCCTGGAGCACCACACGTCCAAACTTACACATAGCCTAGACTTGCATTACATGTACATAGCTGCCGACAAGTATGGAGAAATGTATCTAATGCATATTTGGGATCTCAGTAGGCAAGTACATTTTTATGATAAACAGCAAGTACTTGAAGAATTTCCCCATTTATGCAAGCAAAACACAAGAAGGAGAAAACAAAAACAACTTTTGTATCTACCACAATAGCCCTAGACCTAGCGATTCAACAGGCCTAACTGTAGACATAAATCTAAGCTCTCGTGTTCTGCCATGATGTGTACGCCTGAACTCGCGATAACATTTGTTCTCCTGCCACAACCCCACTTAACCAAGGAACAGTAAAGTTGCCTAATTACTTGTTATGGCATACACATTCATCTGTGTCTGCACGCTTCAGCCTTCCACAAGAGCGCGAGTACCCAAGCACATGTGGGTTAGGGTTATACTTAATATATTGTAAACAGCTGTAGGCGGTCACTGAGTTAGAATGTTTGTGATTTCACTTTATTTCGCTGTTACATTTTTCCTTTGTTTTTCGCAGTTTTACATATTTCTTATCATCTTTGGTGGTGTTAACCAGTGGTAGATCTAGCTGTCTTTTAGGATTTAGATCCATTTTTAATTGTAAGTGGCGATCATGGAAAAACTAGGCCTAGGCTATTGCGTACATGCAAGTGACATCAAACAAAAATTTGAAAGTTGGATCGTTAATGCTTAAGACCTTTTGCTAGGTGACAGGCTTTTGTCACTGTGGACCATAGAGTACAGATACTATCAGAACTGACACAAGGCAGGAATACATCATCAATTTTAACTAGCCTGCGCCATTTTGGGTGAGACCGATTGTTCGTAACTAGGCAAACGTGCAACCGTTTAATGTAACATCAGAGAGTATGTATTTAGAGAGAGATCTCACTTTCATCATAATTGCGGACTAGGTCACAGAGGTAACAAGAATTGAAAGAGACCATTTTCACCAAAGGCAGTCTGTGTATCTGTTTACTGTGGTTTGTTCATATTTCTGGGCTGATTGAAACTATTTAGAGCCTTTTGTAAGCTCTTACTCCCCGTGGAAATGCACAAACGTGTATTGTTTACCGCCGATTAAGTCAAGACAAGTTGCAGTTCATCCAAAATGGCGGAGTGCATACTTTCTGTAGTCATGAAAAGTGGGTTTCTTTCACTCCTGGTAGTTCCCTATTCTGTGCTGTGGACAGATTTTGACTTCATCTGTTGTTCTGTCTCCCCACAGATATCCAAGCCATTTTGAAGCAGGACAGCAAGCAAACGGTCTACAATGGTTTACAAGGTTATTAACTGTAGCTTTGCTTAATTTAACTTCCTTTTTTTTTTTTTTCAATCATAAAAAAAACTATATTGAGTTAATCATGTTTATAAATAGCTTTTCTAAATGTTTTGTATGTGGCGGGGAATGCGAGAGGGTGATGTTTTGTGATGAATTTTTGCAACTTGTGGATCATTTGACTGAAGAAAGTGAGATGTGTGGAATAGAAATGAGTAACAGTTGCTGAAGACACACGAGTTGCAATGCAATTGATGAGTTTGCAGAACACTGATTTTTTGCAGATATTTTGCATGCACTTTAGGAAGAACGAATTAGATTTGCACTCTGCTTCAGTTATTCAATCATCCACTGTTGTATTGTTTGAAATATGTCTCAATTCAAGTTCAAACAGAGGCACTTCCATGGGACTTAAATTGATCTGTGCTACAAGGATTGGCCAGTTTTTTCTGCTTGATCCTTGTGCTGAACATTGAATCCAAGCCAATACCTTGTTACTGGAGCTAAGGCATTCGATGCTGCTTTCTTGTTTTGCCGCCATGGCAGGGTCACTTCTAAAGAAAGAATAATTAATCAAAAGATGTCACACAGATGCCCGTTGTTGTTTTGTTTTGGGGGGGGGGGGGGGTCTGCAAGAAGGGGTGTAATTACACATATGGTATGGGGCAAACAATATAATGATGGTTATTTCTCTGTTCAGAGGTAAATTGAACCCTGGTAAATTGAAGTCTAATCCATTTCCCCAATGTCTTCGAATTATGTGGACTCCAAAGTAGTTTCTGCAGTCAGCAAGTTTGATCTTGAAATATGCCATTATCATTTTGTCAGTTACAGCAAAATGACTTCTGATTGAGGTTCTGTTTGTGTCAGTGGAATAGCACAACAATCATTTGTTAGCATCCATGTGAGTCTCTGCCTGTCTCCACATAAGTGTGTCTGTAAGGTGGGCTAACAGGTGGTGGGGAATGATCAGCTGATTTCATATGTCTAGTAAATGCTCACATGTGTGTAGAAAAGATTCCCTATTCCACTTCCAGGCTCACTTGTTGTTTTTTGTTCAGTGTATTGGTCATGTCTCTCAGGAGTTTAGATCTGGTGTTCACAGTGTTATCAGTGGTATTAGACCAGTTGTGTACAACGTACAAATTGAGGTGGCACAAGTTGAAAAGACTACAGTACTGTACACAGTGATGTGATAGAGAGAAAGTATTATGGGAATTTGAACACAAGGTGTTTTGTTGGTTTTTTTCTACAAGTAGTTTCGTTGTTGTTTTTTTTATATATTGTTGTTGTTTATTCAAGGATGAGAATGAAAAAACTGACTTATGTTGCTTTGTGTTTTAGATGCTGAACAGTGAAACTACAAATGTCACTCAGACTTGTGTAAACGTATTGTTCTATCTTATTTCAGTATCGTACGAGTTGTATTTCCCTTTCGTATACCACAGTTGACATTCACCACCCTGTGTAGTTAATTTGCAAGGTTTAGTCTCAGCTCTTTTCACATCTGTAACTGTTTGTATATTGAATGTTGTTACCTGTATGTACGTCCCCGAAGTTTTTTGCGCTGGGGCTACGTATTTTAAAGTCTTTTGTGACTCCAGAGCCAGAGAGCTCCTCCCGAAATACTCCTAAGAACAGCTGTAATTAATTATTCTTTCAGTTTTTTGTTTTCCTCCTGTTTTTTTTTGGTTGAAAGGGTAAGGGGCATAGTTAGAGATTCGATAAGATTTAGAGTTGAGGATAAGGACGGGTTTAGGGACAGGAATGTATACGTAAGCACCCCTATTGCAAAATGCTTGGGGTGCATACATACTTCATAACAACAGCCTTGTATATCCAACATGTCTGATAGTTTACCAAGTTGTCATTATTTGAGGAGGGGTTGGACACTGAAAGTTCAGTACTTGATGTCTGTATGTGAGTGGTAGAAAAATGGCAAACTGTCAAACCAATACCATTTATATTTAATTTCTCTATGTTGTTTAGTACCAGGACCTGTAATGTTTCTTCTGCACACTGGTAACATTGCTGTTTAACTCAGAAGTCCGTTGTAAAACAGAAAACGGTATGCATTGAGTCAGGTGCTGAATTTGGTGGGTTCCATGATGGAGTGATTTCTTCGCAATGACTTGGAAATTGTACAGCAGATCAGTTACCGCTTTCCCATCTATTCTCCCCTGAGGCGGGGTACAAACAGGGCGAGGGAAGAATGTGCGACGAGGCCGGATGAACCGGACAGATATAGAACCAGCTGGCCGCTGGGATAATTACGTGTAGTAGGAAAACCCCAAATTTATCTCGGAGCTGGGAAAGGAGCACTTATGGTGATGCCCAATGTGCTAGGCTTCTGATTCCTATCATCAATCAATCAATCAATCAGTCAATCTCTTTCCCCAACAGTCACATTTTTCAGTCAGTCGTTGGGATGTTAGTTTGCCGCATTCTTATTGGTTGTGAGAGGTCCTCCCTGTGTTATAATGTCGGTCATGTGGAAAATATACATTGTTTTTTACATGCTAATCAATCTGTATGTCCTTCATGATGCATGACATAAAAAAAAAAAAAAAAAAAAAAAGGAGAAAATTGCATTCTGTATAATTTCTGTGACAAATAACTAGCAGGTTCAAATGGAGATTGTCCATGGCAAAAGTTCCCAGCAATGTCAGATATCAAAAGTTACTGGTCCCTGTAATTTTTCCTGTGAAATTTTGTCTTGAATCGAGTTTGGGCATGGGACTTTAAATTTGTCACTTTCTGTGGCATGTGAATATAAATATCAAAGCAGTCCAAGGCTAAGGAGAAAAGATACGGGGTATTTAACTATTAAGTTCCAGTATCATCCACTATAAAACTACATGCATTGTTAAGAACAGCCACCTGGACCATAATAATTGGGTCTGAATAGCTGTTGCTGTGATAACTGGAAGCTCAAAAAGTTTGTCTTTTTTACCGAATCGAAATATGACAACGCTCAAGCCTGCTGTGAAATTTTAATGCAAAAATTGTATTTTTTGCTGTTTTTCTCTTTAATTCTTGTTTTTTTATCCACCTTTTTGTAAAATTAATTACATTTGATACCATCTGAAAGGTAAATCATTTTTCTTTCTGAAAATATTTTTAGAGGTTGATTGAAGTAGATTTGAGTGTGTGGTATCAGTTTTTTATGAAGGTCTTTGAATTGTTTAGGATTTTCCCCCTTGCACTGGGAAGTTAATGCTTAAGGTAATAACATTCAGTACAGTGGGTAGTTCTGGTGGCACCACATAAGGACATGGTATTTGATCCCAGGTCTTATCCAATTTGTCATTCACACAAAAGTCAATATTATGTAAAATCAAGTATGAGCTTCATACATCGTTTGCCTTGCTTTCAAGTCCAATGCTTCCCTATAGAGTGACAGGTTTATGTTACTGAGATGACCATTAATTAATGATGGGAAACACATACTTCACTGTTTTGTTTGGATTGTAAGAGCTATGTACAGTTGAAGATTAACCCTTTCAGTGTCACAGACCTCCATAGCGGTCACTGGCATTTTCCTAAATATGTGCGCCGAGACCACTATAGCGGTAGGTTGGATCAATGATGAAGTATTATGTGAATACGAATGAGGGCAGTATAATTTCATTCCTATGAGTTTTGGGAGTGATTTTTGGATGAAAAATTTGCCACTATGCCCCAGGGCTGTGACACCGTAAGGGTTAAACTTGATGGTACAATGTTGGAGGGTTAAAACATTTATCATCATTCATCACTGAGGCATTTACACATACATGTATGTACATATATCACATCACTCTTGATGGGACATTTTCCTTTATTTAATTTTTGCCTGTGGTCAGTGTGAAAGGTCAATGTGTGGTTAGATTGTTCACTTGTTTGCTTCAAATTTTCTCCCTCTTTTTCTTCTAATTTTAAAACTATTTCTTCTAATTTGTCTTATCTACTGACCAGTGTTTCAATATGATATGAGAGACTGTTGTAAGGGGGATCGGACATCGTCTTCTACATTTGGAATTCTCTGCCTCTGTATTTGAGAGAGACTGAAAATTTTGTGTCTTTTAAACATCAGCTAGCTGAAGAGTCATTTTTTTACACTCTGAATGTCCATTTTTTGTTTTCTCCTGAGTATGGGGACTATGCCCGCGAACTGTGCATGTGAGCCTAGAGCTTAGAGCCTGCTTGTTAATGGGATGAAGCGCTAAATAAATGCTGTGTAGTATAATTATTATTATTATTATTATTACACAGAAAAGTATAGCCGAACATTGACCATAACTCAAGATTTTCTCTGTCTGGCTTTGTGATTAGGCTATGTTCCCCCTATCAACATTCAGTATGAACATATTTTTCTTCTTGCAACATTTGCTGGTGTCTGTATGGAAACTGTGAGCTGTTTGAAGATTTGAGTGGAACACTGGCCAAGAAAATCAGCAACCAGAATCCCATCTTTGAATGAATAGTGAGAGAAAGCAAATCTGTCGGTGGTTTCATTTGACCCATTTGCCAGGATAGTTAGTTTTTTTTTTCCTTTCTTTCTTTCTTGGGCCAGATTTTTAAGTATCTCCTCAGTAAATTCTACAGTGCTAGCAATCCCTCGACAATATTTATTTTATTTTGTTCGAGTGGATTGGACAATTTGGAGGATGAATACGAGGAGGGAGGGGCTGTGGCAGAATTGTTATTACAGTTTAGCTTACTGGGACATTGATCCTCCCGAAATACTCCTAATCATATCAGGCTTATAGATTTATCTACATTTTATGCATGTCATGTTGCATGGTAAGATGAGCTTTTTCATGCAGCGATGAGGCAAAACTTGATTAAAATGTTCAATCTGAAGAAAGTCTGCTTATCGAATGCAAATTATATTCTCATTTTGAGGTACTGATAATGTACAGGACTGTCCTGAAAGTGACTTAAAGCATTATTTCAAGACCCACCCATTCATCTATCTACCCACACACATGCCTTTATTATGTGGGCATTATTATTGCACGCTGTTGTCTCAGAAAAATGTTGGTAAAAGATTATGTTATTGTCACCAAAGACAAATGTATCCCCACCCTCTACAAAGATTACAACAATCAAGAAGTCGTGAACCAATGGCTGTCAGGAGTCGAGTGATCAAACAAATTAGCAGAATGTTGAGCATTAGTGTGACACCGTTTCCTCGCTATGCTGCAAGACTATTGTAACTAACATTTTTGGCCAAAATTACTTTTTTCTTTCTTAGGGTCTGAAAATCAATGGCTCACCTCGTGTCAAAAGGTCGTGGCTCAATTCCTATAAAATTTATAACGACATAGCAATCATCAAGTCCTTTGTCTTTAGAATTTACTGGCAGCAATAAGCCAAAGAAAATCAGTTTTTTGGCTCTCCTGTAAAATTTTTGAAATGTTAGTTACAGGAGTCTTGCAGCATAGCCGCGGTTTGTAAAACCAAAAAAAAAAGTTATGAAGGAAGGTAGATTTTCAGCGAGGACAATTTTTTTAGTATATTTTAATTCAAGCTAAATGTTCAAGTTAAGAACTAATGAATTGATTTTTATCCTCTTTTTTTTGTTCTATCAGTTTGTTGTCCAACTCAGGTATCAGCAATTTTCTCCAGGAAAACATCAAAGTTTTGGTCACTTTTGTTATTTTTGGATGTGGCAAAAATGTTTCCTGCATTTCTTCAAAACTATTAAGGATATTGGTTGGTCACTTTGTGAGAATATAGATCTCACCATGAGCAGTGATAGGGTAGTCGTATTTGATACGTCAGACTGGTACGTGAGATGGATAACGACTTGTTTATACAATGGTCATTTATGTTTGTTATTTCATCTTAGGAAAATACGTTGTTTTGCCAGAGGATGTTGGATGATGTTTTGATAGATGTTCTGATACATGAATGAATTACAAATAAATTATTTATTCCACTTTACGCACATTCTTCTTGTTTCATCATTGGTGATTCAGTGCCTTCTGTTTTAACCTTCTAAACACTGTAATGTTTCACCCGTGAATGTGATACACAGACATGTATCATTCGGTTGCAATTCCCACAAGAAGTCAGAGTGAGAAAAGTAAGTTCTTTTTAGTGTTTTATACAGGTATGTCCTACCGGGCATTGCCCGGAATAAACAATCATGTGCTCCCCCCTCTCTCTCTTTCTCTCTCTCTCTCTCTCTCTCTCTCTCTCTCAATATGATAAAAGTAATAAACAGTTACAGTCTTGCTTCAGAACTCATGCGCACCAGAACATTATGCACCAAACTGAACGCTTGATACGGTTACTTTATTTTTATGACATGCACGGTATTATATATTACGAAACAAACATGCAAAAATACAGATGTTACATAGCAATAAACATTGTTATTTTTTAAAAATACATGCTTGAAGTAAACAACTTTAAATTATAGCCATCATCTTCCTCATCTCAATTGCCACCTTCCTGCCAAATTTATGGCCTGAAGAGTGTATAGTTTGGTCAGTGACTCATGCCAAAGGTTGCAAGTTACTGAAATATATAAAAGATACACAATAAATCAACTAAATCAAATGGTCATGAAAAACACTTGAATTGTGTCCCTAAGATTAACCCTTTGAACCCTACTGGGCACTCTTAAAGAGGGCAAGTTTTCCCGGATACAATTTCCCTGCTGCCCGCTTTAGAGGGCAGAGACCTTTACCTTCTACAATACGCGTCAGCACTCCAGTGGCCTCACAGGCTTTTTGTCAAAATCATGATGTGGGCATGCAACATCTTCATACACTTACCTTTACTTTCCTTCCATTACTGTTGTGTTTGTTTGGTGTTTTTGTCCCCAGAGTACCACATACATTTTTGTATAAAAACTGGCCAATTTTGGCCAGGAGCCCAGGGATATAGGCATGGAAGGGTTAGGCCGCCAGTGGTCAAAGGGTTAAGAACAAAATCACATGAAATCAGAATTCGCTCACAAGCCAAAATGGGGGCGGAGCCTAGAGGGTTAACGTGCATAATAATCCACTTGTGATGAATAGAGCCAACAGCTCTGGGGGTGAAACAGACCAAAGCTGCATGATGTGGGCGCCAGACCGGCGGCTCGCCTTCCATTAGCACCGCGGCCCGGCGGGATGCTGCAGGCAGTGCCTTATGCTAGACAGTGTGAAGCAGAGTTTATGGGCTGCGAGCACCCGGTCTGAGGTCCTTGAGAAACAAAGAGCAACTGATTATTTCTGGTTTCTGAAGTTGTGATGGGCGTGGCTGTGTATGAACTGGCGACATGTAATTACTTTTAGTGAATGCACTCCTACGAATTGTCAGGTGTGGAAAAATAATGAAGAACCTTGGAAGTCGGTATTAGTGCAAAATGAAATAAATAGTGTATGAATTTGCATATGAACACCTACAAATTATATAGGGAACGGGATTTAATGACACAGTTACATGTACAATAATATATAAATTTACCGATGACGTCATGGAACATTCCAACTGTTCAACGCGGTGGTTAAGCACAGCTGTTATAAATGGACTTCGAGGCATAAAGATCAACTGCACATGAAAAGTGTGTACAAAGTCCATAAGCGTGCTTGACCGCCGCGTTGAACAGTTCGAATGTCCCATGACGTAAATCTAAATATAGTAACTGTGTCATTCAGTCCCGTTCCCTATACAGTCATACAGGTGGCTTAATTAAAGCGTCACTCACTGACTGGGCGATTTAGAAACAAATACAGGGGACAGTAACGTACTTGTTCAGCAACACGCGTAAATAGGTGTTAGGAACAGAAAGGGCTTTTTTTTTTTAATCCCCCTGACTATTGGCACTGTGAAAGTGACATTTTCTCGAATCCAGTTTGTCCTGAGACCCACTTATTTCAAATATTTTCTATGGTAAAATATGAATCTGAATTAGGATGTTAATCTGTATTTAAAGACTAGTCACGGAAAACCAAAACCTGAAACTGATAGAGCGGTAAAGAGTTAACAGTGATGGTGTTTCAGTATTGAAAGGGTTAAAAGTGAATCAGATTAAGAATGTTTTCTATTTTATAATAAGTATTCAACCCGTCTAATGTCATTAATAAGGCTCTGGAGATAATCTTAGCATCATAATTTATGGATAATCTGCCTTCTTGTGAAATGTAGGCTATCTGTTGGGTTTGAGTAGGGATGGTAGTTTTTTTTTTCCTTTCTTTTCTTTGGGGGTGGGGATAGGAAGGGTGATGAAAGAAAATGTATAGCCTGAGCGCCCCCATAGCCTGAAAAGGGTTGAGAACCGCTGCTTTACACGAATCCATTAGCGATCTTAGCAGCGGCATGGATTTGTGGCGCACAAGAAAGTACCGGTACAGTACAGTTAGGTACTCAATGCAAAAAAAAGGAATAAGAAACGCAACACATAAGAATATGATGCGCTTGGCTTTTTATTTTTATCAATCTTTCTTTCTTTCTTTATAGTTTTGGTATATGTGCATCTTTTAGGACACAAACGGGTGATTGCATTATGGTCCTGAATGAACAAGTGGACATACAGATTCATAAAGTTCGCAGTTAGACAGACATAGGATTATGTATGCCCTGACCGTGAATCATGATTTGAGGTCTTTATTTTAGGAGGTTCGCTGCCCTTGGCATTTACACCTCACTTTACTTGTTTTATTATTTCTTGTTCTGGCGGGGGGAGATGATATAGATAAATTTTAATCTATTAATTTCAATTTTGCCCGGGCAGCGGCCTTTCGGCCTGCTCTTTACGATTTCCAACTGCCAAGGTATCTTTAACGTGCGCAACGTGCACACGGGCCCTCCGAATTTTTTCGTCCTTATCCGAGAAGACTAGGTACTCGATCCTACCCCCCAATAGGGGGGGGTAGGATCGTGAATCAGGTTAACTGGAAAACAAATAGACCAACAGGCAGGCAGGTGGGTAGAAACGCAGAGCTGAAATGAGGTAAGAAGACAGACATTCAAGAAAGACAGATACACGTGCGAGAGCACGTATCCATATAGACAGACAGATCTAAAGACAGCGGCCAGATTGACCAACAACAGGTAGGCACTACAGCGAGACAAACCCATGACTCAATTAACAGAAGCACAGACAGACATGACATTCTGTCCACCAGTAGGCAAAGTCTATACTATCTGCCATCAGCCTTTTTCAGGCAATGGCTGCCTATTTTCTTTCATCCCCCCCCCCCCCCCCGCCCCCTAACCAAAAAAAAAAAAAATCCTACTCAACTCAGAGGATACATTTTACATTTCCCAAGTAGACAAACTACACACACATTCTGTCTGTCTGTCTGTCTGTCTGTGAAGGCTTTTGATTGGAGTATGTATATATTGATAGTAATACCAATAAAAATGATTATAATAACAATGATCATAACAATTATTAACAACAATAACACCAACAGTAGCAACAACCATGAAAACAGCACAACAGGAATAATGATAAAGGCCTAATATGGAGTTTCTACTTTCACTCTATTTTACAGAGATAATCACAGCATCCCAAAACAAGCCAAAAACTTGGTATGAAGGGAAACAATTATAGAAGGATAACACTTGGTGGCCAAGTACAGTTTTACACTGAAAATCGTCAAAACCTCTTCATCGAACCCCGTCGGCCAGAGGGCCGGTGTGACCAGTGTGAGCCATACAAAATTGTTGGTAGGCTACTGAATGAGTGCTGATGATTATTTATGAGTTATATCCCTTGACGTTGTTTGCATTAGCCCACCAGTAATTTCGTATGGCCGACCATTGCCCTCTGGCCGTCGGGGTTCGATGAAGAAATTTTAACGTTAGTCAGTGTCAAAACTGTACTTGGCCAGCACGAGTTATCTCTCTTAATTAACTCCCTTATCTCTTTCCTCTACCAACAGTTTTGTGTGTTTTATGTTACTAGATATGTTAACCGGCATTCCCCGGCATTCACCACCAGTCTCGCTCCCTCTCTCTGATCTGGGAAGTTTTTCCATGGTAAAGTACAGCCTTACTTTAGATGTCATGCGCGCCAGGGTGCTACGCACTCATTTCTAGGAAGTCTTCTTCTTCTTCTTCTTCTGCGTTCTTCGTGTCAGGAGGCCGGTAGCCTTTATGAAGGACACTGTGCTCTTGTTCCTCTGCTGTCCCATATAGCTTAGTGTGTAGTGCCGCACCTCGGGGCCAGCTGTTTTCCCTCTGTTGCCTGTATAAGGGACATTGTTGGGGGACATGTTCTGCATTCTCTGGGGAGTTTCTGTAACAAATCCCAGACTGGGAGATGTACTTATTATGACAGGACAACAATCACGAACGAACAAGTATAACACTTAACAGAACAACCAAACAGACTAACACATTTATTATACATAAAAATAAAGAGATACGTGCATTACATTATTCAATTCAAATACCATACAATGGTCAACACTCCCGACATTGATTCCTCTACGGGTCCACACCCCGATAATACTTTCTAAAGGATGCTCTGGCCTCAGCCTCACATCTATATATATATTACTTGCTGGCCTCTCTTATTGGCGCCTGCTCAACCTAATCTCTGTATCTCAATCTCCCCTCGAGGTCTTAACAGCACATTAATATTTCAATAGCACATTCTATTCTCAATGGCACATTAACATCGTCATAGCACATTAACATCGTAATAGCACATTAACATTTGAATAGCAATAAGGACAATAACAACGTCCCTGTCTGTGGCCAGACTGCCACGACTCATGTGCTCCCGCTGTCCTGCACGACAGCTTCACTCCGGCGGCCTGTGGGTAGCCTTCTGCCCAACCCCGGCACAAGTCCGCTCACCGCGGGTGGCTTCTCTGCCCGACCCCGGCACAAGTCCGCTCACCGCGGGTGGCTTCTCTGCCCGACCCCGGCACCTATAAGAATAATATTACATCTGTAATACACCACACAATTACTATCCACTTCACCACTCATTACGAACCATCCAGCGTACTCACAATAGTCCACATTTCACTCACCACACATCTTACGGTAACACACCTCCACCGTGTCACACCGTACTCAGACTCGCTACGAATCCATGATCCTAACTTACATCTATCGCTCATTGCGCACATCTCTATACACAGTAATCAATGACTTTCACAGTCCTCACATATAACTTATTTACATCATGGTCATAGGAGAATCTAGTACATCAATCATTATAATTATCAATCACAGTTCAACCTACCAGTCATCACTGGAAAACACACAATCTCCCGACTGCCTCTGATCTCACGTCTGTCCCCTTGGACTCCTTAACTTGCAGTGATCTGACTATTCAGATTTTGCCTCTACTACGCCTCAACTTCGCTCACAACATGCACGCTTTAACGTTAACTAACAGAAGTCAATACAGGTGAGCAGCCTCACTATCCCGTGAGTCAATCCTACACTTCCATGCCCCCGTAATCCTTGAATCTCGCTCACTCCACTCGTGACAGTTTCCACATGGGCATGTCTCAGTTTCTCCAACCCTGAATTTTTTGTAAAGATGTTGCCGGAGTCTGTTATGTCCAGTTCTCAGCCTAAAAATTATAGTTTGCTCCTTTCTGCTGAGCAAGTGTATCGCTAGGAAGTGAAAATTGCACACATTGGACACGTGTCATATACTGAGCGGGGCTTATCAAGTAAAGTAAAACAACAACAACAACAACAAAATGAGACCATTGTATTCTTACAATATTGGAAAAGAAAAAGTTGCCTGAAACTTGAATGAACACAACAGGTGTATAAAACAAAAAAATAAAAGAGACGGCTGGATTAGTTGACAACTGAGAAATTTAATTTTGTAATATTTGAAACTTATCCTTCAGGCCATGGTATCATATTGTGCAACATCCCTGTCTTGTGCTCTGAGGCACTATGTGGCGCCGTCATCTTGGTTACTAACCAAATGCGTCACTTCGAGCTTCCATGCATTTGGCAGACGGGCGTGCTTTGGTGCTGCAAACGAAGCAAGAACTCGTAGTTAAGTAACCTGTTTCGCTTCGATTCTATACATTTCCTGTTGAAATCTTTCGTTGTTCGAATTTTTTTCACTTGAAAAAGGCGAAAGCCGAAAATTTTGTGTATTTTCTGTCTTCTCTTTAGTTCGCTTTGTATCGTTTGGGTTTTATTTCTCACGCAGGGCTTCGCAACATACAACTTTTTCTTTTTGCCCAATTTTGACTTTGATTCAGGCCGTGCTGTTGAGGGGAAAAAGAGCCAAAATTGCACAGCAATGAGATACTCCAGATCCTATTTTTTAACTATATTTTTTTAAATAATAAGACTAGATGATGAGGTTACCCGGCATTGCCCAGAGTAAACCTCTGCTCTCATCCTCCTCTCCCTCTCACTATGACATTTAATAAGAGGTTTTCTGTCACCTTACAAAAAACACGTATATAAAAATACCGCTCAGTCAGTGATAGTATACTTCTTGATGTTTTACTACACGTATTTGAAACTGCAGAACACATTTTAATTTGAGCACTGAAGATACCCAGATCTAAACAACAGACTGAACTGGAATAATAATTATTATGTAAGGTAAAAAAAAAAAACTGGCAAAAAGAAAAAGTTGTATGTAGCAAAGCCTCACACAAGAAATAATACCCAAACAATACAATAAAACTCAAAGAAAAAAGGGAAGACTAAAAAAAAAAAATATTTAAAAATTTACCTGTTTCGGTTGAGCACCTCTGTCAAGGTAAAAAAAAAATCTACCATTTTTATATCTACACACATCGGTTTTGCAGTACACGTTGTCAAACAGTTTAACGTAGATCTAGATCTAATTAGGAAACAGTCTACATGGCAGACGGACGTGCTTTTGTGCTGCTAACCAAGCAAGAACCCGTAGCTAAGTAAAGTATTCTGTTTCGCTTCGATTCTATACATTTCCTGTTGAAACCTTTCATTGTTCCATTGTTTTCTCTGTTCCATTTTTTTTTTTTTCGTGATAAAGGCGAAAGCCGAAAACTCGAACATTTTCTGTCTTCTCTTTAGTTTGCTTTGTATCGTTTGGGTTTTATTTCTCACGCAGGATTCTGCAACATACAACTCTTTCTTTTTGCCCGATTTTAATATTGCTTATAGCCCTCCTGCGACCCCCCAGTTTTTCTGTGCTTTTTATAATATTTCTACATTACCTAATGCCATGGAACAGAAATTGATGTTTCATATATTTAAATTTGTTAGTAATTCCAATCTCTCTTTCTTCTCTTTTCTCACCTTATGCATCTCTTTACAGCATTCATTTTGTGGCTGACAACGTTTCGTAATAATTTGATTTGCGATATTCCTGGCCTGTTGCAACACTGAAGGTTTGCAGACTTTTCAAAGTTTCTGGTTCCTGCCTGTGGGCTTTTTGGAGGTAACATACCGGCACATAAAACAAACCAAAACTTGGAATGAAGGGAAACAATTATAGAAGGATAACTCTTGGTGGCCAAGTACAGTTTTACACTGAAAATCGTCAAAACCTCTTCATCGAACCCCGTCGGCCAGAGGGCCGGTGTGAGCCATACAAAATTGTTGTCTTTAGCTCTGGAGTCACAAAAGGCTTTAAAATACGGACCACTAGCGCAAAAACTGATTCCTGCCTGGAGGCGTTTCGTAGGAAACATGTTAGCACCCATGCTCTGTTCCTTTGTCTGTGATATTGTTTGTATTTGTCCCCCTTCATATCTGATGTTGGCAGCGAGGCTACTCGCACACTTAATAGAGGTAGATGTAATCCCACATTGTACAGAGCGGCGAATCTACTATGAAACTAGTGAAGCTTAAGCTTCAGCACCCCTAATCCCCTAGGGACCTCGAAGGAACTTATTTCAATGAGTGAATTTTGGATATTGCCCTATTGTTCTTGGTTGCGAAAGGACCACATAACAGTTCAAGCCTCAGGGTCCCAAATATGCAGGTCCGTCTCTGACATTATAACAGGAGGCAGTTCTTTGTGTTAGTGGGTCCATTACCAGCACCCCCCCCTCCCTCCCTCCCCCTTTTTTTTTTTGTTTGTTTCATGGAGCTATTAATATTATATAATATAATATTAATATCTCCATGGTTTGTTTGCTAAGGGCAGTAACCAATGTAAATCTGGATAGCTCAGAAGTTTTCTTTTTATAGTCTCCCCTTGCTTTGAACCCCAAAAGACCTGAAAGGTTTCACTTGAATATCGAAGCGTTTGCTTTGGCTTCATGATAATTAAGTTATATATTTACGGCCAGAGAGGTATGTCACTATATCTATATAGCATATGAGTATATGCAATAGATTGTGCATGAGAGAGAGAGAGAGAGAGAGAGAAAGAAAGAGAGAGAGAGAGAGAAAGAAAGAGAGAGAGAGAGAGAGAGAGAGAGAGAGAGAGAAAGAGAGAGGGAGAGAAAGAGAGAGAGAGAAAGAAAGAGAGAGAAAGAGAGAGAGAGAGAGAGAGAGAGAGAGAGAGAGAGGCTTGCAGCAAATCAAAATGAGGCAAACAGAAACAGTTGTATGTAGCAAAGCCTCGCATGAGAAATAATACAGAAACTACACAATAAAAAGGAAAAGGATAGACAAATCAAGTTTTGAGTATAATATTATTTACTTTTGTTTTGTCAGGAAAACAACTTTAGTTATAGCAACCTTCGCCAGGAAAATAAACAACAACAACAAAAAAAAATGCAAGAAAATACAGAAAAGTAAACAAGTTAAAACGGGTACATTTATATCACTCTTCAGTGCGAGAACGAGAGAAAGAAGAATAGAAAGAAGAAAACAAGACTGCCGTTGCTGGCACCAACAAAATAACCAGTCAAATCCTTGATTGCTGTTGTTTATTTATATATGTTTATTCTGAATGGAAAACGTGGACCAATCATAACATGTTTCATAATAACATAAGTAATAGAGCAATATGGATACAGAATAGAAATAGTATTATACAGTGGTTTGATTTCTTATTTTTTTTTATAGTTTTTTTTTGTTGTTGTTTGTTTGTTGTAATATTCTAGCAGCAATATAATCATATATAGATATATAATCTGAGGAAATAGAACGAAAGACAAGATAGTGTGAAAAACACAAGGATATAAAAGATAGAACAGTAAACAATATTATTCAAACAATGATTTATACATGTAGTCAGCTATGGATTATTCTTATTGACAAAAGGCTTTACATAAAGAGTTATAATAGGAACAACAATGCCTGTGATTGGTGGCTGAATGGAAGGAGTAAAAAAAAAAAATTCCTGCATGTGATTGGACAACTAACTGTGGCCATGGTAACACGAGTCCGGACCAACACAATGCCAGCAAGTTTTCCACGCCTTCCATTCTTCATACAGCTGAGATATCAATGACTTAGATACATGTATGATTTCCCTTTCATCATGGCAGCAGTTTGGTTTCCCCCAAATTATCTGGATGTGAGAAATCTGGAAACTTAGTGGCATATAATATAATATATCAGGACACTGTGGTAATTGTGGTAATTATTTCCATACATTTTATTTGCCCAACTGGCAGCTGCGTCTATTGATATTTAGTGAGCCCGATTTTAAATCTTTTAAAGCCAATTTTTTTTTTTTTAAAGCAAATTTTAATGGTAGTATATAGTTCACCGTCCACAAAATGAGATTTCATTATGTTTGGCTGATGGGAATGCAGAAGTAAAATGTCGCCATATAGAGTTGAGGGAGGAGTCAACAGTAATGGAACCAGTGGTAAATTCAATGTATAGATCTGACTGGCTGTACAATGAATTTATTGCAAGATGAAATCTGAAAATACCAGTGTTTTTTTCTGACGAACACATCAACGAATACCATGATTTATTGGGAAAAAGTTAGTTAGTTAAACTGACAGCCAATGAACATAAGTATTGTGGATGCAGAATGCAACATAGCCCTCGGGGATATAACGGCTCTTATCAATGCTCAATTTATGACAGGAATGAGAATATACTGGATATTTTTACTGACTACACTACCAACATGCAAAGCAAAAAATGTTTTTGAAAATACACTACATTTCTTCGTCTTTTTTTTTTTTTAATGCAAAGTATGTTCAGGTCTGTAGTATAAATTTCCCAGCTTACATATACTATCATGTGGTCCGTTCAGTGCCAGAAGCGATTACCTCCTTTGTGAACATGGAGACAATCCCTTCTTGAACTGAATTAATGGTGTATTCTATGACAATGACATTTTATGAATACTGTTTCTACTCTAGAAACATACATGAGATTTAATGAATGACTCTGTTTGTTTAATTAGAGTTTGTTTTTTGTCTTTTTTTTACTTCTTCTCTCTCTCTCTCTACTGTTTGTTACTTGACAGCTGTAGGCCATTGTATACATGTACTGATTTTCTAATGAATCATAATAAAAACTGTAGTGGAAAGAACGAATCAAACTTGCCATCAATGACCCACACTCACATAGGTATGGACAACGCGCATGCGCTGGCACACAAGTGCATATGCACATACTCACACACACAGACACACACTCTCTCTCTCTTTCCTGATGTAATCATAAAAATATTCATTTAATATTTGACATGCGCTCTTGTCTCTGACTCTCTCTCCTGATGCAATCATAAAAATATTCATTTAATATTTGACATGCGCTCTTGTCTCTGTCTCTCTCTCTCTCTCTCTCTCCTGATGCAATCATAAAAATATTCATTTAATATTTGACATGCACTGCTAACGATGAGATGAATATGTACCAAATGAATGGACAGTGAAACAACAACAAACAGTTTTACAGTAACTTCCCATCAGCCGTTAACAATAAATGCCCTGATAAGTTCTTGGAAAGAGAAGATTACAACAGAAAGATAGTTGCCAACATTCTCACATAGTATTACAAACAACCTTAACATAATTATTCTGTCATGCAAAGGAAGAACCACGTACCTGACAGTATGGCCTTTTTCTACTTTACATTCTTTATGAACTTGTCCCACACATAAATCTTTTACGTCAAAGGCAGATAGACGTATCTGCTACCCAAATCCCATGTAGTAATTTCTAGTTTGGCAAACTCATATGCATATATTATATGGTCGGTGTAATTCTCTTTTCGCCTTACTTCACTTTTTGTGGACCGATCTTTCTTGTTCCGAAACGAATCTGCAACATATACACACTAGTCGGACATACACGTCCTAAGAAAGAATTGGACCACTGTGGCCAAGGGAATTCAGACTAAATTAAAATTTCTCTAAGCAAAACCTAATGACCCAATTCCGTCCAGTGAAGGGAATAAATCCAGTTTTTTTTTTAGCTCTCCTGTAAAATTTTGTAAAAAGCACTTAGACCGTTAAAGAATTACACCGACGATATTAAGCAAAGGCTGCACAAGTTTTTTTTGTGGTTTTCTCAAAACTACGAAATGAGCACATACATCCCTCTGCCTTTGCAGGGCAGTATTATCATATGGAAATCACATGGCACAGGGGAAACACCAGGACCACACACATAAAGTGATTTCCCCTTTATCTTCTCTGTGTACAAGTTTGGTTCATCAGTCTGGGTCTCTGTGAAGCCAAAGTTTGAATCGACAAGACAGCTGCAGTCACAACTGACAACTGGTCCTCTTAGAATGACAATATTCTATATAACTCCCTTCCATCAACTTTTGAGAAATAAATTGATGGTTGAAGTTTCATGTGCTCATAACTTTTGATGATACGGCTTTTATTTTTCTATTTAGTCATACTTACAAATTACACACCGAATCTGCTTGATACTTTGATACACAATGGAGAAGGCCTGTAGAAGTAGTGTGTAGTGTGTAACTCAATTCAGCCAAAAATTGGAGTTCAGAACCTTGTCATTCTAAGGGGACCAACTGTATAAGAAAGCACACTTTCAATTTGCAAGAGGGGAACAGTGGACTTTCAAACTTTAAAAGTTTATGTTATCACTTTCTCATTTGTGAGTGTGCATGAGAAAACCCGGTATAAGTCGGCAACCTGACATTTTGAGTTCTGTACATATAATAAAAGACAAGACATTTCTGATAAATTGAAGAGAATGACCCCCCTAAAACAAGATTTTGAGAAAACGGCATTTAATCGTATTAGTGGCCATAGCTAATTGACCAAGTAATATTGGAGTGATTGCTGTTAGGTGACCGTAGTCTAATAACTAAGCAGTTATAGAGATCATAGTGAGTAGTGTTCACTGCTCATCTACAGTTTACCCTGTAACATGCCACGGTCCCCTAGCAACAGCCGAGTCGGAAGTTTTTGGATCTTGTTAGGAGACCGTAGTCTAATTACAAAGGCGTTACAGAGATCATAGTGAGTAGTGTTCACTGCTCGTCTACAGTTTACCCTGTAACATGCCACTGTCCCCTAAACAACAGCCAAGTTGGAGGTTTGTGTCGGACCCATATTTTCACTTCAAAGCCGTTTTTCTCAAAATCAGCTCTGCCGACTTGAGCCGGGTTTTCTCATGCACACTCACATTTCTGGTTGCTTTTCCCTTTCTGGTTTTCACATGCTCAATGTCTGTTTTTAAAAATAAATATGGAGGAGGGGTATTTTCATTTGAATGTTCAATATTCAGTTTCCTAGACAGTGAACAAAACTGAGGAAACTGACAGCTGATTCATGAACCATTCTCCCATCCAGAAACTGTATTGACACCAATTGTATATCGAGGGGTGCCTGAGCAAAAGACCATATTTGCCAGCTTTGTAAAGTTTACAGGAGAGCGATTTGAAAGTTTGACATGAAAAATCAAATGTCTGTTACGACCTTAAAATCCTCATCAATAATTAGGTCAATTAATTCGATAATGGAATTCGCATCATGTCAAAATGTAGGACTTACCAAGGCAAAACAGAATATGCAAAAAAACAAAAATTGAAAATTTTCGAGTTACAGTGTTTGCGCACGCAGGCACCCCTTGATATATTTAAACATATATAATATTGACGTCAAATGTTGATTATGACACATGGCAAAAACATCATAAAGTACCACAATATAGCAATTTCACTTTCAAATTAATTCACTTCAGTGGAAAATTGACAACAAGAGCAGTGATCATAATGAGAGAAATTATGGACTTGTGCGTCATGGCTTTCAGAAAAGTTTCACAAACACTCCTTATAATGTTGCATTGACGGTGGTTATAATTATGTCCTCATTCGTGATGCGTCAACATTCACACTTCAATGGTCTTCCTCCTGTCAGCCCTGAGACAGCGGGCAATCGAGCTCGAGATACTGACACCATAAAAAGACATGGTTATACCACTGGCCCGACCATCACAAAACATGATTATATTATTATCTCTGGACCTACACAATCAGATCGCACACATATAGTTTGCCAAACTGCAGAAGACACATTTTGTTTTTATAATTTTGGCCCGATATCCTGTGGACTCCTTGATGAATAGAGTAGCCAAACAGAATGTCGAAGGTGCAAAATCGCCGTAAAACCCAATCTCAACCTCCTTGGCGGATCTTATTTTTTTTCTGCCGATATTGAGGGGAGTAGAACATTTCAAACATTTAGAAGTTAACTAAGACAATGGATCAACCCAAATAAACTTTTTAACTCTTTCTGTCCCAAGCCATTTAGCACCAGATGCTCAAGGCACACAACACAGAGCGTAACTCTACCAAGGTGTACATTTTCAAATAGCAAAAACAAGAGTAAAACATACACAAAGTTCATGTTGTTATATACCATACTGATGGGGAAAAACAGAAGTTTTATGTTATGTACAACTCAGTGTAATTTTGGTGTGTCTGCTGCTATGTTGAGTCTCAGGACAGAGATGGTGGGGGAAAAAAGTGAAATATTCATGATGGTCGATGCACCATGCGTTGATCCGGACAGAAAGAGTTAAACAATCCCTTGCATTAACTTGCAGGAGAGCAAAACAGAAAAAGTTCACTTGAAATGTACATGTCATGATAGAACCAGTGATATGTAACATAAAGGATAAGACCCAAAAAATTAATACCAATATATGTAAGTCTGTGCCAGGTTCTGAGAGAAGTAACACCCATTTCTCTACCACAAACGAGCCACAGACAAGCAACCGTAACTTCAGTGACAATGTCCAAGAAATGGCAGGTGTCAAAGAGACTGTCAACAATTCACCTCTAAGGGAAAAAATCTTAAAGCATTCCTTTAATTATCCTAAGGATCTTGCCAATACTTTCATAACATTTCCAATAATGAACAGGTTGTACATTTTGAAATCTAACAACAACAACAACTACAACAAAAAAAACCTCCAACACTTTGAGAACTTCCACCGACAACAGTAACAGTATCTGCCAATTGCATGAATCGAATCGCAGTGTCATTGTCTGCATTGCAGCACATTTCATGGCAGCCTATACATGTAATTCTGATCCAGGTATTCAATCTCTGTTAAACTCAGACTTGACGATAGTTTGAATACAATGTCAAAATTTGGCAAAAAGAAAAAGTTGCATATAATATAGCAAAGCCTCATGTAAGAAGTAATACCCAAACGATACAATGACACACAAAGCCTGTGGTTTTAATATCTCGTTAGGCTGAATACAGTACATCACTGAGCAAAGTGGTGGGATAAAAATCCTTAACAACAATCTATCTATAAAATCCACCCCCCCCCCCCCCCGGGTCACCACTCCCTTTCTTTCATCTTTTTTAAGGTTTGAAGAAAGATCTAATATTCACAAGATGGAAGAGGAAAAAGTTGTAAGAGGAGATGTTGACATAATGTGAACAGTTCTGGATCTTGTGGTGGCGCACAGACGGGAATAAAAAATAGATTCAACATTTTGAGATGCCAGATTATTTGGTTTGCATACATTTGCATTAACTAAGTGTTAGGGTCATCAGATTTCTGAACTGTACCAGTTAGGACTGAATTGCTAAACTTGTAGACATGCACATTTTACCATTACCTGCTTGTACCTGTTACATTTCACAGTCACTGATAAGGCAAATAGGGTCATGGTGACCACATTTTGACAAATCATCAGGAAAAGAATAATGTGTCCTTGGATTAAAAAAAAACAAACAGAAAAAATGCATTTGCATTAATTTAAAAAAAAAAAAAAAAACTGGGTCAGAATTGAAAAGTAGGCTAAGAGAAAACACACGAAATAATTCCCTTATTTCATAATTGGCAAGTTAAGACCTTTTCCTTTTGAAAATTTAGAAGGCCCTGCATCCGCTCAACAACGCTATCTGAGTTTCTAACAAAAGTGGAGATTCATGGGTACAGCTGTATGCATTTATACAGTTTCCCCCTATTCTGTTTGCTGCTATCAGTGTCAATGCTTGTGAAACATTAATTTTGTGTCTTATGATTAAAAAAACGAAGTGGTTATTTTCAAGGCATGCCTTGGAACTAACGCCAGCGTTATTTTCAAGGCATGTTTCATTGACCAATCAGAAGCTGTTTCAGTATTTCTAAACGTGGAGCCTTAGACTGTGCATTGTCAGACTGATATGTAACGACGTGAGGGTCTAGTCAGTTTGTATCATCGAGGCCGTCGGCCGATGTTCGTCTGGGTAGTAGTCAGATTGACATATCAGGGAAAGCCGCCGGGGTAGCTATGTATTGTTTATTGGACTCAAGGTATGCCTTGGAACTAACGCCAGCGTTATTTTCAAGGCATGTTTCATTGACCAATCAGAAGCTGTTAAGGTATGCCTTGAAAATAACGCTAGAGTTAGTTTCAAGGTATGCCTTGTAAATAACGCCTTGCTTAAAAAAAACAAACAATTGCAGTACAAAAGAGATGCTATTTCGCCTGAGAAATTTTTGCGCGGGTATAAAGGAGGGCATCTTGAACCCATTAATTTCAATATTTCAGCACTCCTGCAAATGTTTTTTATGGTAATGATTTTTGGATACATTTCAACACTGAACGAAGCTCCACTGCCACCTCAGATCTCTCTCTCTCTCCCCCCTCCCTCCCTCTCTCTGTGTCTCTCTCTCTCTCTCCCTCCCTCCCTCTCTCTCTCTCCCCTCCCTCTCTCTTCTCTATCGCGCTCTCTCTTTTCCCTCTCTCTCTCCCTCTCTCTCTCTCCCTCCCTCTCTCTCTCCCTCTCTCTCTCTCCCTCTCTCCCACCCTCTTTCTCTCCCTCTCTCTCTCTCTCTCTCTCACAAAACATCAATTCTCGTGATTATAAAATATAAGACTTGTTTCCGAAAAAAAAAAAACGAAACAAAAACAACAACAAAAAACAAACAAACAAATAAATAAAACCAAAGTTGTCATATATGATTGACATGGCGGGTATTAGGGATATGTGCTGACCCAAAGCCCCGAGAGGCCATGCCATGTCAAGTCCCCACCACTGACACCGTCAGGACAAACTGCCTACAGTCATGCGCACCTATTGAATACTCTCCATAAAATTCTTACACGCCATATCGCACGCTTTAAATCCTATCTTGCGTTTACAATTTTTTTTTCCAGACTTTCTTTATCAAACTGAATACTTAATTATTAATTTGAAAAAAACAAAAACAAAATAAAACAAGAACAACCAAAAACAACTTTATTTAACCCTTAGTTTTCAGAATTAACCCCCCAACTTGAAACACAACCCGTGGGTTGTCAAGAGCTACAAGTATGCCAATTATCTCAATTTTTGGAAGAAAAAAAAAAAGTCAAGTTACGACAGTTTACCATCCAGCCCTCGATACACACGAAGGATACACAATCTTATCTACACTGTCTTGAAATTAATTTTACAGCATTTCTTTTCACTTGCCCGGCATATGCACTGGAAACATATGGTTTTAAATTCAAGACCTCAAGTCAAGTTATTGACATAGAGAATTCCCTGTACAGGAGGGGGTTAAAAAAAATAAAAAAATCCTCGCATGCGATACTGTTTGTTTACATTACACTTCATGCGCTTCCCCCCCCCCACCCCCTTCCTCTCTCTCTCTCTCTCTCTCTTGTCTGTCAGAAGTGCATTGTAGAGTTTTCAAGTGCTGAACTGCCCAAACCGGGCTTAAATATATTCACAGTTTGTCAAGTTTGAAAGAAAATATTCCTGAACCAACACTGATACATTTGTTGTTTTTGTTTGTTATCTAAATGAATATCTTGCTTGCTCCAATGGTGCCAGTGTTACTGGACAGATATGGGAGTGACGTATTATTGGATCACTTTGGCATTCCGAGCTACATACGTCATCATGACAAGACGCGATTCGCTCTAGTTTTGTGCGCACGGCCTAAGACATGGTGCTTGAAACTGAAAAGCAGCGATGTTCTATCGAGCTGAAGCAGATTACCAAGTGCTGGCCTAAACGTGTGATCTGCATCAGAATTAAAACTGTCAGACCTGGTTTGTCAACATTTGATTGTAAAGATTCATTAGCCCGGAGACTAGGGGGTGGGAGGTGGTGTCTGATCAAAACACGTTTCTCTCTTTTCGGAGCTGAGGTTATAGCAGAGAGTATGTATTTATAGAGAGATCTCACTTCCACCAAATCGCGAAACTAGGTTGCTGAGGTAAACAAGAATTGAAAGAGGCCGCCTTCACCAAAAATAGTGTGCATTATCTGTTTTCTGTGGTTTGTTCATATTTTTGGGCTGATTGAAACATTTTGGAGCCGTTTGTAAGTTCTTACGCGCCGTGGAAATGCACAAACGGGTATTGTTTACCCCAGCGACCTACTTTTATTTCCGCTTCATGCTAACAATGGTTTCGAGGAGCTTCCCGTGTCTCGAAGTGCAAATAGACCAATAGTGAAACCCCTCTATACATACACACTCTTTGGTTATAGTGATATAAAATAAGCTTGATCCGCTGTTGACATTACTTTTACTACTTTGGGAGTGGACCAAAAAGCCTCCAATAAAACCTCATTATGTACTTCGAATCCACAGAAATCCCGTCCTGTGAAGGAAACAGGCCGAATTATTTGGGTCTTTGAACCTTTGAATATGCTGAAAAACAGCTTTTTTATGTCTTCAGTTAGGCTGAACAGAAAAAGTGATGTTGTGCCAATGCTTCATTTGTCGAGTCTGAAAATACGGAGAAAACCAGGCAAATTCTCCTTCAGTGGGCGAGAAGCCTAAGTTACTTGTAATAAATCCGATCTTGTGGCAATGTTTAATATTTTTTGTCTTAAAATGTGATGTGCGGTCACCAAGGATTAATCCTTTTTTTTTTTTTTTCCCTTGAGGCATGCAGATCTGAACATGCCGACAGGATCAGATAACCGTGACAAAGTCTCCACCTCCCTTTATAGCATTCCATCTCTCTCTTTCTTTCTTTCCCTCCCTCTCTTCACCCTCTTTATCTGGTCTCCCAAAGAGCTATTTACCCAGCGCTTATCCAACCAAACACGAATTTAGAAAGTTCAGGATTGTGTCAACATCGGTGAATAGATGTGAACAATTTGACTCTACAAGTATACCGCAGCTGTCTAAGGATCCACTTTGCTCGGCAAACTACGCTACGAGACTGTATCAAATGGCCGTATCGCCCCCTGAGAATTACAAGATTCTAACTCCCTTCCGTCAGCTTTTGAGAAATCCAGGACTGAAGTTTCATGTGATCATAGCTTTTAGAGCAAAGAATTTTTTTTCTTTTTAGTAATACCTACAAATTACACACCGAATCTGCTTGATACTTTGACACATAATGGAGAAGCCCGTCTAAGTAGTGTGTAGTATGTAACTTAGTTCAGCCAAAAAGTGGAGATAGAACCTTGTTTATGAACCTTGTCATTCTCAGGGGGACAGTATGATAGGGCCACCCGTAAGCCTATTCTACACGGAGCAGCTAAAGCAATGCAAACTAGTAAAAACATACGTGGTTTTGGATCGGACCATTCTGAAGCACGGCACGCCCGCCCTACCACTAGAGTCTTTTGAAATTTTGTTGAATTTGGCCTCACCGAAAATGTTCGGGTATGCGGTATATAATGAATGACCTGGTTGCTGATGTGTATGGGGGGGGGGGGGGGGAAATTGGAAGTTGGGGAGGGGTGGTTACATGGCTGTCCTGTACGTGTGTTTAACTAGCTAGCTAGCTAACTAACTAACTAACTAACTGACTGACTGACTGATTCTCTAACTAACTAACTAACTAACTGACTGACTGACTGACTGACTCTCTAACTAACTAACTGATTGACTGACTGACTCTCTAACTAACTAATTAACCAACCACCCAATTAACTAAGTATCCAACTGACTAACTAACTAATTAACTAACGAACGAACAAACTAACTAATTGACTGACTGACTGACTGACTAACACTCAAAAGTTGGCTTTTCATTCTCAAAACCACGGCAGAGACTTTCAAATTTAGTGTTGTTCTGTTGAGAATACCCAGGCTGAGAAATGAAGAGTTACTATACTGGAAAAGGATGGAAAGTTAGAATAATTATAGATAGAAATGTTCATTAAGGAGAATGACAACAAACATTCATACAGTGAGAAAGTCCAGGGATGGAAGTGGACAGTCCATGAACTGACCAGCAGTTCTGAACAATGTCTTTCAGTTTAACATTACAAATTCTCGAAAACGTATAATTCCACAATATTTAGCAGATTCACATAACATTTAGATGGGCTCATGAGAGCACTTATTGAGGAAGAAAAAGTGAAAAACTATTCACTGACTATGCTGACATTTGTACCGTACATCAAAATTTAATAAAAGAATAATAGAAATAACACACAAACAGAAACACTTTGAGGTCTCAGAATAGCTTGGTAGAAAGTTGAAATGCAGCAAAAACAGAGGTGAAAAAGTTGTGTTTTGCTGCAGTAACAAACAAAAATTTTTAAAAATTCAATAAAATTTCATTTAAAAAAACAACAAAAAAACGTTCTGAAGGTTCTAAGGAGCGAATGCTTGTGTATAACATTATATTTCCATCTTGTTTCACACCGAATTCATTTCTTTTCCAAAGTATTCAGTTTTTTTCCTTTTTTTTTTCGGTTTTTAGTCGTTAACTTAGAGCTATGCATGGCAGAATGCAACTTTTGTAGGTTTTTTTTTTTGCCACATTTAAACAACAGTTTGCAACACTGTTTAACAAAGGTACATGTTCTATATACCATCAATGCTTGATCAGTCTCCATCAATGTCTTTTCTGTGAAGTGCTTTAAAATATACAAAGATTAGCCAAACTAATTATCCTCCACTTGCAGAGCTGGGTCTCTTTGTCCCAACTTGCAGAATTAGGACTGTTTGTCCCCCGTTTGCACAGCTAGAGCTGTACGTCCTCCACTTGCAGGGTTGGGTCTGTTTGTCCCCCACTTGCACGGCTAGATCTGTATGTCCCCCACTTGCAGGGTTGGGTCTGTTTGTCCGCCCATTTGTAGAGATGGGTCTGTTTGTCCCCCACTTGTAGAGTTGGGTCTGTTTGTCTCCCACTTACAGTGCTGGGTCTGTTTGTCTCCCACTTGCAGCGTTGGGTCTATTATTTTGTCCCCTACTTGTTGTGCAGATCTGTTTGTCCACCACCGGCAGAGTCGGGTCTGTTTGTCCCACTTGCAGAGTTGGGTCTGTTTGTCCCACTTGCAGAGTTGGGTCTGTTTTTCTCCCACTGGCAGAGCTGGGTCTGTTTGTCCCCACTTGTAGTGTTGAGTTTATTTGTCCCAACTTTTAAACTGGGTCTGTCCATCCCCACTGGGAAAGTTCTTTGTCCCTCACTTGCAGAGTTGGGTCTGGTTTGTCCCCACGTGCATGATAAATGCATTAATAGTTATGACACAAACAAAACTGAACATTCACTGCTATTTAACAATACTGCATTTTTTCCTCAGGACCGCATTTTTTCCCATGATAACGAATAGCTCAAGATAAGCTGTCATAACGTTCCACGTGTAAGCTTGACAATCTCAGTGACATTTAAAAATCAGAAAGAGTCGAACTCTGAATGCCACAGGTTTCAGTCCAGCACAGACCAATGAGCAAAGGATATAATGTCCACCTTTGGCACCTTATCCTCCTCAGCAATTCTTGTACAGGAGACCGCGTCTATTTATTTACATGACCTGGGTGTTATTCTGCAATCACAAAGCTACCCAAGTTGACTATGGTATGGTTCGTTCCCACTTGCAGAGTTGGGTCTAAATGTCCCTACTTGCAGAGTGGGGTCTAATTGTGCCACTTGCAGAGTTGGTCTGGAGCTTACACCCCAACCATGAAAAAAACAACAACAACAATGACCCACAGACGATTCATGGCACCTTTGGAGTAGGACAGACACTCCGGGCACTTTGAAACCTGTCTGAATGTGTCTATCCAGAGTTGTACAGAGCCGAGGAGAAAGTCGAGGACAGGGCCGGGGATGAGATGGTTGGTGGCTGTGTGTGACTTTGCTACTTGCTGACATGAGATCTAGCGAGGCTGGTGAGAGCTAAGGCTGCTCCAATCTCCTTCCAGTACATCTCGTCATTGGTAGTGCTGTAGATAATACAAAACAGGACACACATTCATCAACATTGCCTTCATACAAATACTCTGTATACTCCATTGACTTACCAGCCAGCAGTTAACCTCAAGCAAAAGTTGCCGTGGTTTGGGAAAAGACCGCATATGCAAAAAAACAGAAAATTTTGCAAGAGACGCAGAAAAACAACAACAACCCACCCATATACACAACAACAACAACAACAACAACAACAACAACAACAAAACGTTTGGCTTTGTGCTCCTTATTATTCTTTGGCCAATTTCTAATTTATTTTTTTTTAATGACAAAAAGAATCTTTATAACCCGAACAATATTTCCATAACCCAGTTAAAAAGACATGGCACATGCCATTCTATAAAGGATGTTGTTATCTGTACGTACGTCATCGAAGTTTTTTGGGTGTTTTTTTTTTTTTTTTGCACTAGGGGTACGTATTTTAAAGCCTTTTGTGACTCCACAGCTAGAGAGCTCCTCCCAAAATACTCCTAACAACAGGCTTAATTAGTTCTTCTTGCAAGCATTCTTTTTGTTTTCCCCTTTTGTTGTTGTTGTTGTTGAAAAGGTAAGGGGGCAGGGTTAGGGATTCGATAAGATTTAGGGTTGAGGATAAGGATGGGGTCTGAGATAGGTACGTGTACGTACACGCCCCCAGCGCACAACGCTTGGGGTGCGTAGGTACTTATAATAACAGCCATCTATACAATGAAGCTAACAAGTGAATTTGACCTAGATTGGCATAAACGTCTTTTTTTTCCCGTAACGCAGCAGGCAGATGGAACTGAACCACTCTTAATTCAAGCGTCTCCAATGCTTTCACCAATTAAGTCAATGTTGGGTTAAAGTATGCAAATTTCAATAATAATAGAAACGTGCCACATGCATGATGTTGGTAGTCCATCGATGTCCGATGAAGACGTAGTCTGTGAACTCATCGATGGGAGCACATGTGGCTCCGCAGTCCAAGACTGGAAGCACACAGGCGTTCGCAGGTGTCACAGCGGTAATCTGTTGTTTGAGCTGGGGCAGACTACATGCATGATAAAAGTTGGCAAATCCAGACGACCTCTCGCCAAACTATTAAAATGTAACTTCCACGGTCTCAAGGGCCGCAAATCAGAGACTTAAAACAAGAATAGCTTGGGTTTCCTGAGTTTATGGACTATCGTGCCAATCTTTATAACCAGCGAGAACTAAACTGCTGTACTTTCTCTGCCAGATGAAAGCATTGGTTGTTTTTTTTCTCTCCGATTTTTATTTGTCTCGATCACCAAAGATACGCCACATCAACACCCGTGACAAACGAGCACCTTTGATAACCTAAAAGAAATCTAGGTCATTCTGTCAAGAATAGATGTGGGTATATCAATAATTCAGAAGAGTTAAGAGAGAAAGGCGTGGTTCTGGCGCTGCCATTACTGGTGGGGAATTAGCCAATTAAATCCTGGCTGAAAATGAATGAATTTTGTCGCTGCTGCTTGTGTCAATGGTGGAAATAACTCAATAATAGATGGCAATCAAAGAATGGTTAACAAGGTCAGGTTAACTCCAGACAACTCCAAACATTTATGTTAACCAGAGAGTATGTATTGTACAGAGAGATCTCACTTCCACCCATGGAGGTACTATTAAACTGGAGTCCGCACAGCCCTCTTCGCTTGCCCCGCGAGCCGCGAACAATTGAAACCCCAAGATGGCGGAACAAGTAGGGCAAGGCACGGCAGCGCAAGGCCGCCCCGTACAGTATTGTACATGCAATAGATAGGGCCTAGCCAGCGCTGTTCTGTCTCTCTTTTCACGGATGTGATAAAAATTAAAAGATAACAAGCAGAAATAATAACATTTATTTTATTTACGGATTATCATATATTATTTAAGTGTTTGATAATAAATAAATCTATGATTTATGCTGTTTTTATATTATGTTATTTTTATTGATTGGTCAATCGTTTGGAAGTAAAATTACAAGTAAAACTAGGGAAGGGAGCTATGTAGTACTCTTTTTACCGCATGTTATTTTAGCTCATGACGAGTCATGTTAAAAAAAAAAATCACTGTGCGGACAGAGGAAACTTTACAAGTCAGTTTCTCTCAGATAACCAACAGTAAGAGGGTGTTCATAAGAATTATTAAAAAACACCAAAAAAAAAAACATGCTAAAGAACTGAGGGAAAGTTGGTTTTGCCATAGACCCATTAAGATCCAGGCAGCTGGTGCATGTGTGTGTGTGAGAGAGAGAGAGAGGAAAAGTCATAATAATAAATCATAGGCCTAGATGTAGTAAATGATCTGAATAGCCAAGAAGAAAAACATCTTAAACCACAAGCTTGGTTGTACTCACTTGTTAGATTCGATTTATGCTTCCTCCATTGTTGTCAGTCATGCTAACAGGTCTTTCAGGACTGCCATTACTACATAAATATTGTGCACTCCAGAATGTCAAATGGCTGTGAGCTTACTCCAAATTGTCAGTACAATGTTAAGAGTCATGTTAACACTGGTCTTTCACCATCATAAACTGATAAAGGTATGTAGTCCAGGGTGTCAGATAGAGCTGTGTTGTTCCTACGAGTGAATAACAGCCATCGCCACTAGAGTCTTTCAGGACTGATTCACACCATAATATTATGGACAAGTCTTATTGTAAAATCCTTTACTTGAGCTGTATTAATGCAGCAGTAAAGGGTCAGAAGAGCCATCAACAGAGATTTACGTTGGAGAACTGTGTATCAGTAATGCATGTATATCATGAAAACTTCTCATTGATGTAAACTTTTTTCATTATTATGTGGTGTCACCAAGTTGTAGAAAAGGAATGAATACAGAATAGACGTACATATACATTTTCAATCCGGGGTCCATGGAAATTTGAGATATACTATATATGGAGGAAAAGGATTGTTTTGCTCAATTTGTGACGTTCTGATCCACGGTTCTTGTGAACAAATCGTTCATTATAGAGCCTTCCATGATGTGTTAAAATTATATTGCAGAATAGTCCGCATATTTCTTTGATGATCTGGGAGACATGGTCGTCTTCTGTCTCAATGCAGTGGCGCTCCATACAGTGCTTGCCAAGCTCAAGAAATACTGAGCTGCCAAGGGACTCCAGGACTTCGATGGTCACCAGCCGTGTAGTCACTGGTGAAACAGAAGCTAACGGGCCTTCCCTAGCAGTGACCAAAAGCCGTCGTAATGATCGATCTGCAGCTTTAACCACACGTAAAGTGTCCCTGCTGGCATACATTAATCCACCATTGTCAATACTCCGAGTGAAAACTGCTGCTGTGCCAAGTTTATCTTTGTCAGTCAGAAAACTCTGACACTCGGAGCACCGAATTTTCCGTGCCATCTTCCTGCAAATAAATCCGGCAATGTAGTGCAAGACATGATCATGGTACACTCCAGGACTCATCGGCATTTCGCTGAACTCAGGGTCATGACTGGCATTGCTGGCTGAAGCTTGTCCCTCATTTGGCAATGGCAGAGGTGCAGAGTCTTCTGAGGTGGAATCAGCAAACAAAGTGTTGTTCACTTCTGGCAATGTGCTGCAATTAGCTCGCTGAGAGGCTGCTACCCCGTTCCTCAGTAAAAGAGCCCTGAGGGCCCACTGAAACTGCAGAGCATTGGGATTGTTGTTGCAACCTCCTCTTCTTCTGATTTTACTGAACAAAGTTTCCAGGTGATCCTGGGACAACCTGTAAGTCAGAAAAAACTTGTAACCCGAGGAGAAGAGAAGTTTCTCTGCGATGGTGATGATGGATGTCATGGTCACTATGAAGCTGAGGAATCCAGTTTTCCTTTTACCACTGAGAAGTGATTTACCTTGTACATCAGTTAGGCCTCGGATGTAGGCACATCCATCCTGCACCATTCTTGACTTTGCAGCAAAGTTACTTCTATTTAGAGGGCTCTTTAGGCCTTTTGCGAGACAACTGCTGGAGTTGGTCAAGTCAAAAATGGAGTCGAACCACCTGATGAACTGACAGGTGGCTTCACTGCCAGAAAACTGTGGCAGTTTAACCACATCTCTGAGGTAATCTATGGCACTGGCCACAGATGAGCTCAAGGTCTGTGAAGCTAAGCTCACTTTCATTTTGTCTTTGGCGAAGTCAATATGCATGCCTCTCAACTTGTTGGCAAGATACAGGGTGTTGCTGGACTGCAGTTTGTGTAACTCCACAATGTATTGCCACCTGATCTCCTGCTGGCCACATTTCAAAACCCTTAGGTCCGCAAGGCAATTTCGAATGTTTTTGAGGAGGTGGGCAGCGTCAAGCACAAAATTAACTTTCCTTAACGGGTCACTTGGATGTTGAAATGATGTCACCATATTGGGTTCAGTCATTCTGCAACCTAGTTGTTGGGCAGTGGACTGGTTGGCATAGGCCCCATCACAGACGACAGCATGGACATTGAACCCAGCATCTGTCATCAATGACACACCATGTCTTATGATCTGGGCTTGTTGGCTGGCAGAAATCTTGTCGATGAGAAAATAGCCGATGGGTTGCTTAAAGCTCTTTTTGAGACCAACGACCAGCAATACAAGGGCCTCTGTAGCAAGAGTGTCAGCAGCAGCAGTTTGAATATACCCATAGTTAATGAAGCCAGCATATGTCTGCAACTTCTTGTCATACACCATTTCTTTTCTGATGCTCATTGAATCGAACATGATGGCGACATCTTTCATATCCTGCTCCAGCAGACACTTGCTTTTTAGGTACTCCACTACACTGGCGAGAAAACCAGGCTGAACACTGTTTGATGAAGCCCATCTTCTGATGGAATCTGGGTGAGGAAGATGTAGATACTTCCTGACATACTCATTGGCAGCAGCACTGTAGAAGTGCAGTGTTACCGCAAAAGCCTTCAGGTCATCTGAATATCGATGTCCTTGCTTGGAGTTGCCCTGAGCCTGCAGCTCATTCTCAATAAGTGTAAATGTTTCCTCACTGAAATTGTCCTTCAGGAGACTGACTTCTTCATCATGCAACAACCTTTGCTTTGAAATATCCTCCAGTAAGTTGGAGATGCGAGATTCCCTGCGTTTCAGTTTTGCATTGACATTCTTCAGATCTTGTGTTTTGTCGCGTAGTTTTGACTCAACGTTGGCCAGTTTCTTCTTTGTTCTCTCCAAATCTGCTTCCACAGAAGGGCAACAGTAGTTGTGATCCAAAAAAGAAACCTTTGTAGGGACGCTTTCACAACTCGACATGGTGGAGCTAGAAGGTGGTCCTCTTTTCTTAGGAGATGGCCGCTTTCTGACAGGCTGACACTGCTTTAGGGCAGGGTAGTGGGGAAACACAGAGGGCACAGCTGAGCTTGAGAGTGTCTTATGATCCAAGCCAAAATTAAAGTCGGATGGCAGAAAATGTGCACTGCACACCTTGTCAAATTGGGTGGGTACCCAGGGTTTCCCATCGGGTGTCTGTCTGCTGATGCGACTGACCCACAGTTTCATACGTTCAGGGTCCTTCCGAGGGAATCTGGAGGTAAAAAAAAAAAAAGCAACAAAGTTTTTAAAAAAATCAAAATAACTGATTTGAAAACAAATAGTGGCATCTGATAAACAAATATAGCACTTAAATCTGCTTTTCCCCCAAACACATGAGAAATGAAAAATATGTCAGAACAATTAAAACTAAAAATAGAGTTAGCCCTGCAGCTACCTGTGTCTGAAAGGGAAGGTAGAAAGAAAAAGTGTGTGTGTGGTGTGGTGATGAAGAGCAACCCACAAAAATAAGGCAAAATACCAGCATGAGGATGAGAAAGAGTGGGAAGACAAAGAATTAGAAAAAAGGAGAATGGGAAGGTTGTAAGTTGTTTATCAGATATCTATTTTGATATTGGTCGCACAGAGAGCATGCACTGATGGCACTTACATGCAAGTGACTGCACGACCAGCAGCTTGTGACTGCACCACCAACAGGTGACCGCACAGACATGCAGTTGATGCTTAGACATGAAAAGTGTTCTGACGAGCACAGATTAACTGAGAGAGAATTTGGAAGGACTTCCGAATGTGTTCCATAGCCCGAGTGAAAACAATACATAGCTACCCCGGCGGCTTCCCCTGATATGTCAATCTGACTAGACACTCACATCGTTACATATCAATCTGACAATGCCTATGCACTTGTCGAGCTAAGGAACGCATTCGGAAGTCCTCCCCATTGTTTACTTCTTCTGGACATTTGCCATTTACTGCCTCGTGACCGCACCTAGTGCATTGACCACAGATATGATATTGATAAGATCTAGATCTCTGTTTTTTTTTTTTTTATAAAGATCCTTCTGCCTCTACAGATCGACTACATGTGTAGTCTAGTTCTGTATCATAGTCAAAGTCAAGCCCAAGGTGTAGGCTATATCATTTCATTATACATGTCACCATTCTTTTATGCTAGTCTCGAGTTCTAAATCGAGCCTACCCTTCCTCGTGGTTACCGAGCGCGTCCCGATTAAAAATTAATCATTAAAAATCAACATTCTTCTTACCTGTGAAATGAAACTGGAGTTTCCTTGGTGCATCTGTTGTTGCAGTTCACAACACAGCAGTTCTGAACCATGATTTGTATACCGGTAGTCTACTAGCAGTTGAAACAAAGTTGAAAATCCCTCTCTCTGCTTTCGTTAGCTGTAGTGCAACGGATGTGTAAACACTGAGGCGCAGTCCGTGCTCGCCCTAAACAAGATGGCGACTATTGTCTTCTAATGCGCACGCATGAAATCAGCTGGTACGGACTCCAGTGTTATTAATAGCTCCATGCTTCCACCAAATCGCTAAACTAGGTCGCTGCGGTAAACAAGAATTGAAAGAGACCATCTTCAGCAAAGACTGTGCATATCTATTTACTGTGGTTTGTTCGTATTTTTGGGCATTGAACTATTTAGAGCCGTTTGTAAGCTCTTACGCCCCGTGGAAATGCACACACGGGTATTGTTTACCGGAGAGACCTACGTTCCGATCCATGCTAACAGTGGTTTCGTGGAGCCTCCCGTGTCTCGCAGTGCAAATCAACCAATACTGAAACTTTCTATACATACATACTCGCCGGTGTAACTTTGAGGTGTGAAATGGAGATGTCAAATAATCAAGAGACCTCTTCACTTCACGAAGACTTGAAATAATTCTCGTAGTTTAACAGAACCTTACAGTAATCTTCGCCTCTTCTCCCGTGAAAATCAGGAACTCTCTAGAAATTCTGAATAGTGAGAGTAAACCTATAGTCCAAGAAAAAATAAAATACAGACCCCGCATGTTAATGTAAGGCTCTTCAAAAAGGTAAAGTAACCAAGACGTGATCTTCTACGTCCGGTAATACCCCAAGTTTCCATTTACCTGCCCTTCTAAACTTTTTCGGCTTTTAGGTGTGTATGTATGTGTGTGCGTGTGTGTTTCTTTCGCGCTGGTGGATCTTATTCTTGGATGTTGTTACAGGTATGTATGTCCCCCCCAATGTTTTGCGCTGGGGGTACGTATTTAAAGCCTTTTATGACTCCAGAGCTACAGAACCCCTTCCAGATATACTCCTGACTAGGATCGTTACAAAATTAATGGTCGCATTCCATTCATGGAATTAAAGTGGTTAGCCTAGTCGTAGGTCCTTGCATAGTTTAACACTTTAATATCATCACAATTTTCTGTGTAATACCCTACGTCCCCCTAACAACAGTCCTCAATATAAAACGCTATGTCCCCGTAGCAACAGTTTCAATATCACGAGGGGTTCAGGGAACAATGGCAGATATTGCAAACCAGATCGTTCCTAATCCAAGAGGGGAGAACTTTGAGGTTTCAGATCCGATGCATGCAGAGTTACGTCTCCGAAAAAAATGGTGTATGTTAAAGGAGCGTAGTCTTATTACGAAGCCAAAATACAGAAAACATTTGAGTTGTATTCACTGGTCATCTACAGTTTACTATGTAAAACACCACTGTCCCGTAACAACAGCTAGACATTGACGTCAATTAACAGAGGCGTAACATGGACAGAGCAGCTAGGTGGGCCACGGTATCAACCCAAGATCACAGACATGCCGTACTTACACTGGCGGATTCTCCGACATTCTTCGTCTGATGGCGATTGTCTCAAACTCCTCAGAGAAATCTGTTTAAAGAAAAAAGAAGAGAGATATCAAATATTTTTTTTTAATGAATGAAGCAGAACCCAAGACACAGGATATCGAGACCGTTCAATTCGCCAAATTCCGTCCGTCGACTGGCGCGCGTATCATCCATGTTAATTGTGCAACAATTCGCACCACACGCCTTCATAACTGAACCAAACAGAGCTCTATGAGAAGTACTCACTATGTTTATACGCGCGCAGGTTGTGGACATAATATAGTGAAAGAAGGAATGGTCCGTCTGGGTATTCTTTGTCTCGGGCATAACACAAAATGAAGAGGTGTCTGTGTACAGCGTAATGTATAATGGCGACAGCAGGATGGTTACGAACATTAATGAAGATAATAGTAATTATATAATAATAATACATGCAATAATAACGTTAATAGTGATAATGACAAGGATAATGATAATGACAGTAATATAATAGCAACACTACATCTCTTTTCATATCAAAATGATATTAAAAAGAGAGAGAGAGAGGGGGGGGGGGGGAGGCAACATGGATGAGGAAGACGTCAGACAGGACGGAATGGAAGTCATTGTCGGAGGGCTATAATTATCCTTGCAGTGGATGGACAAGGCCTAAAATGATGGGTGACGAAAACGACGATTATGATAAGTTTTGTATTGATCAAAATGTCAAACAAATTTAAACGTTTCTGCGAAAATCGATGCCGATTCCGTTAATCATTAAAAAAAAAGGCACACCAGACCTCTAGGCTATAAAATTCCACCAGAAACCTACAATATTGTACCGCAATCTTGCTTTCTATATCCCCAAACGATTACAAAACCGACGGTTCACGTGCACCCGTCGGCTGGCATTGCTTAACGACAACAAAGCCGTATATAATAAACAAACACATTAAAAACACAAAACAAAAACCTGTCACAGAAACGAATAAAAAAAAAAAAAAGCCTCCAATCGGCCGGGCTGTTTTTGTTTGTTGCGTGCTGGGAATCCCCGCATCTCACCGGCTTACATCATCAATTATTGGCAAATCGAGGCCAGCTGCGGCTCCCATTGATGGGTTTCCGTTCCTAGACCAATCACCTGGAGTTTTAGGTCAGCGGCTGACTGGAGGGAAAGTAGGTCATGGAAGGAAAAGGGTGGGGAGAAGAGGGGGGGGGGCAATTAACACCCACCCAGGCAGGCGTTCATTCCGGGGGGGGGGGGCATCCGTAAAGTACACATTCTCGGAAGGGGGGGGCCCGGGGAAGGGGGGGGGGCCGGGGAAGGGGGGGGCCCGGGGAAGGGGGGGGGCCCGGGGAAGGGAGGGAGGCCCGGGGAAGGGGGGGGGCCCGGGGAAGGGGGGGGGCCCGGGGAAGGGGGGGGCAGGCTTGTGCAAAGCTGTTTGTAGGCCCAGATGAGATGAGAAACGTAGGCCCCACCAGCTCATTAAGTAATAATAATTGTAAAGAGGTGTAACACAATACATTTGCAACACAAGTTGGCTTCAAGTATCATACTATGAGACAATGGAGAATGTGAGAATATTCTGGATAGAACGACTAAGTTTGCCACACTCTGTGTGGCTTGCATTAATCTATTTGTCTATATTCTTTCTATGTGAATTTTTAATTTTTTTAAAATGAATCTTCCTTAAAATGATAGTTTGTGCAAACGTGTAGTAAGTAAGTTGTAAATAAAAATTAACTTGTATAGCTCTCAAATCCACACACACACACAAAAAAAAGGTGTGCTCTAAGGCGCTGAACTATAAACAGAAACAGGATATAACATAAAATCAATCCATCATGCTCCCACTCACATACATTAACAGACAATTGATCTACTCTCATCCTTAAACCTCTGAGACCAAAAAGGGCCATCATTCAGCTTCAACGAAAACAGTCCTGAACAATTCAGTTTTGAGGCTATTTTTAAATGTGACGATGTTTTCACTTTTCATGGTGTCAACGCTGATGTTGTTCCACAATAATTAAGCCCACCAATAGGAAAAAAACCTTTACACTTGAACCTTATTACAACACGAGTCCCCGTTGACCTCAACTAGTAATATATATATGTATATTATATATCAATATTCTTTACCAAAGCGTCCCACCATTCTGCCCCATCCAAACCATCTTTGTCTCTACCAGGGAGGGTAGGAACCGTCACAAGCGTATGCCCGAGCCAATTGCCCCCATCTTATTGCCCACGGAGTGCTAGGAAAAACATTTATAATGGGAGTGGGTGGATTTTCGGGGGGACGGGGCCGGCGGGGGGGGGGGGGGTAGGGATGGAACTGGAGAGTACGGACGCTACAGCATCAAAGTAAAAGATTGGGCCGTTTTTGTTTTTTTAGTGTGTGTTTTTTTCTTTTGTTTTGTTTTTCAACAAGAATGTTGTTACAAGTACAAAGTACGTATACGTCCTCCAAGTAGTTTGCGCTAGAGGTACGCATTTTAAAGCGGGGGGCCCGGGAAGAGGGAAAGGGGGGGGGGGGAGAGAGAGATTGAAATGAAAGGTACGAAAAGCATACACTGTAGGGTTAGGGGAAAAGGCGGGTAATAAATAGATGACTTTGGGCACACATACTTTGTAGACGGCCCCTCTGCAAACATCGAGACAGACATTCCTTTTGTTGGATTCTCTGCCCATAGAGTATGAAAGATTAACGTTCCGGCCGGTGAGATCGCGGATTGATGGCTCAATATCAAACCCGTGAACAGAATCCCTAGTCAATAGATTGTATTTGAAACACCGCAAAAGGTGGGCCTCTCGAGGCAATTCAAAATTGCCGATTCTAAAAGGGCTAAAACGGATTGCTTACTGTAAACAAGGCACGGGGCCTTGTTGTTAACATATTTGGATGAAACCGTGTTAGCTGCTTGATATGATAATGATTACTTTTTATTTTATTTTATTAAGTTGTTTTTTTTGGGTGGGGCGAGGGGTGTGTGTGTATGTGGGGAGGGGGGGGCACGGTGCTAATTCAAAAAGCCAGACAGAATTGTAGATAGATAGACAGAGAGAGAGAGAGAGAGAGAGAGAGAGAGAGAGAGAGAGAGACAGATAGACAGATAGATAAACAAACGGACAGATATAATAGATAGATAGATAGATAGATAGATAGATAGATAGATAGATAGATAGATAGATAGATAGATAGCTATAGATAGACAGATAGACAGACAGAATGACAGATAATACCTACCATCAAACGCGTCATGGTGAGTCTCGTGCGAGGGTGACGACACTGATGACGTAGACAAATACTCAAAGTCATGTGACCCCGTGGAGGACGACAGGTGTCTGTGACGAGAGCGTGACGTCATCATGTCGTCATCCGGAATCAGGGCCTGCTGAGATGCGTCTTGCAGATAACGCTGTTTGAAAAACAAAACAAACCAAACAAATAATTTTTTAGAAAATCAAAAAAAAGGAACAGAATGAAAGATACATACAGTGCTGTTTGCCTTTCACTCAACGCTAAATATTTCTACACGAGAGATAAGGGTGTCAGTGATCAAACATGCATGCATTTCAGCTGGGTTTTCGTGTGTACGGAAACGGCAAACCTCCATCAAGTGGTAAAAAAGAGAGAGTGTTTCCATGCGTACAGAAAATGGTGTTTCCGTACACAATATGAAACATTTCTTTCTATTTGTCTACTTGCCGGGTTTTTGCCGTCTCCGTAACCGTTTCGGTTTCCGTACACATGAAAATCCAGCTATAATCATGATGCCCTTCACCCATCTCCCTCTCCCCCCCCCCCCCTATCCCTTCCGTTTCCCACCGCTGAAGTCTTGTCAATTTGACCTTTGAGGGAGGGGGGGGGGGCGGGGGGGGGGGGTTAGTGTTTGCCATTGGTGAAATTTTGACAGAGTAAGACAGGTATTACACCAAGCTCGGTCAGATACAGTCAGATGCTGCCAGCAAAAATGTACACCCAAGAAATATAACGGCAGAGGCTGACTGTGTCTGAGCTGGCCGGGCTTAGTATGTTACCTTCGTATAGTCTGTTTGAAAAAAAAATGTGGCCGGGTGTAGGGTAGGGTGTGGGGGGGGGGGGGTTCCGGGTAGCGGGGGATGTATGTTAAAAGAACTGTTTCTCTAGCTGGATGGCGATGAGTGCTACAAAATGGCAGAATGTTTGACAAATGAATGTTGTTACCAGTGCGTACGGCCCCTAAGTTTTAGTGGGTATTTTTTTTTGCACTAAGGGCACGTATTTTAAAGCCTTTTCTGGCTCCAGAGCGAGAGGGCTTCCCCCGAAATACTACTGACAACAGGCTTCTTTAATCATTACTTTCAGATTTTTAAATTTTTTTTTGGTAATTGAATGGGTAGGGGGGCAGGGTTAGGGATTCGGCAAGATTTAGGGTTGAGAATAAGGTTAGGGATAGATACGTGTACGTACTTGCCCCTAGAGCAAAACACTTGTGGTGCGAACGCCACTTATAAAAACAGCCTTTGACAAATACCAGTTTCAAAGTTGCCGAGATTGTAGTCTGGGAACTATGAGCCGAAGTTGTCTGCATGTTGTAACAACGTGCAGAGGCTGCAACACACACGTGTACACACACACACACACACACATACACGCAAATACAATACAATCATGTAACAAGAACAACAGAAACACTGTCTTTATATTTAAACGCCCACCTCCCCCCCCCCCTTTACCCAAAGGGCACATTGCACTCTTGCAGTGTAATCATCAGTCTACGTTTTTTTTTCGATCGCCAGTCCCCCAAACATAAGACAAAAATACACGATGACATCAGCCCATAAAAAAAACAACCAAAAAAATTTGATATTGATATCGATATCTAATTTGGGCGACTGCACCTCTATAACATCCACGCTAATTTTGGGGGCTTTTGAGATATTATTATTGTGGCAGTCATAACACAATTGCCTAAGTCATTTCTCAATATTTTGCAGGTAAGACTTAACATCCCAGATAAAGTAGGGTTGGTTAGTTTGGGTGTTTGTTTTTTCCTGAAAAGCATGAAGTTTTGTATGGGGCCTTGAAAGTCTGAATTTTGAAATGAAACCACTTTTGCGCAAGTTACAAGATTTGCAAAGCATTCTTACTTTTTCATGCTGTCTGAAAATGTAAAAACGACTGAGGCAAAATAGTCCCCTAAGAATGATAAGATTCTATCTCCATTTTTTTGGCTGAACTGAGTTACCCACTACACACTACTTACACGGACCTTCTCCAGTGTGTCAAAGTACCGAACAGATTCGGTGTGTAATTTGTAAATATTACTAAAAACAAAACAAAAAATTCTTTGCTCTAAAAGCTCTGATCACATGAAACTTCAATCCTCGATTTCTCAAAAGTTGACGGGAGAGAGTTACAACCTTGTCATTCTAAAGGGACGAATTGTGTTATGACTGTGACGTCATGCAATGCTTACCCACGACATTCCTCAATTATATGCAAAAATGCATGGTTGGAGCCACCACTATCGGCAAGTTGACTCTCGCCTACAAAACGTACACGCTTCAACTATCTTTTTTTTGTTGAAAGTATTAATATTGACCTAGCTAGCACATTTTGGTAGGGCCTAACTCTGCGGTTCTCAATTTTTTCAAGCAAGAAACTCCCGAAGGCTCCATATTCTCTTTCATCGCTCTCTTTCTCAATATGACCCTTCTGAATCTCTACTCAAGCTCAAGGGGCACATTTCACAAGAAGACACATAAATTATGACGTTAAGTTCGTCAGAGCCTTATTGATGACAATAGGAGTGTTGATTATCTATATAAAAAAACAGCAAGGAAAAAATTACATGTGAAAGATATTTCTTTTTGATACTATGCCTATTCCTTTGACATGAAAGCGAAGTATCATAATTTTGTAATAAATGAAAATAGGCCTTAAAAATATCGAATAATGCTTTCTCCTCAACAATGATGGCCTCCCTCCTGCCTTTGTTTTGTTTCGACTTTAAGCTTCCGCTTGCGTTTCAAAGTTTGAAGGCATGAGTTTCTGTGCCGTCTGCCTTATGCACGGGCCATGGGGGTGTTACTGTGCCAGTTGAGAGTTGTTTTGTACCTAGATCTACATAATCTGTGTGCTGATTGTGCGTGTTCTTTTCTACCTTGATCTACATAATCTGTGTGCCGACTGAGTAACTAGATCTAGATCTACCCGTTCTTTGAACGGGTCCTTACACTAGTTTTAATATGAAACAGAAAGCATTCTTTATCAAATGCAGACAAAAAAGGACCCTTTCTGTTCATAAAATCCATCTAAGCGTGCTATTGAATATGTTAGTGGTTGCCCCGAATTAGCCCCCCCCCCCAATCGGCCCCCTTTATCATTTTCGCCCCCGTGTTGCCCCTTTCTTTCTTTTCGCCAATCCTGGAAATCAAAATCGCCCGTGTTGAGAACCACTGGCCTAATTGATGATGTCATAGGTGTAGGTTTGTGCCATGTGGTGTCGTCATCAAAATGGCGTCCACTGTGAGCCAAAGTCGGGCCAGGTACTGCTGACTGATCCACTGAAGTGCGTCTGCGTTGTCTGCCTGGTTGGCTTTGATTATTGGCATTCAGGGTATAAATAGACCATTCTGTCAATAATCCCTTTGACTTCGCGTCTTCTGCACGTTCATTGGGTGCATTTTGTACATGTTCCGATTGCTTTGATGACACTGATATCCCCCCCCCCCCCCAATCCCCCTCTCTTCCTTTTCTTCTCTCTCTTTGATCCTAAATCGTCCAACGTGTTGCTGGGATACCAATAACAAACGTATATTCTGTCTCGCTGACCCCAGAAAGCGACGAGCAAAACAACGAAAGATTATCTGGAGTGAGGGGTGAAGTCTGATAGTACCCAAAAAACGCCAAACTTTTGGCAAAGAGATGCAAAAATTGGAATTTAATAGTAACCGAGAACACATTAATGTAAAAATATTACTTTCACGTCGCCGTGAAATTAAAATTTAATATGTCTGAGCGCGTCCATCCAGACGTTGATCTTGAAGTTATTACAGTTTTTTGTTCAGCTTTTGGCCCTCATATCAATCCATAATTACCAGGGGCGTAACGACAGTGGGGGAGGTGCGGGCGGGCACTCTATGCTTTGGGAGCGAGATCTGGGCTAAATATTTACGCACAAGAATGTAGCCACGGTGTCATTTATTATTACCATTATTATTGTTAATATCCCTACCACCCCCCCCCCATCCCCATCCCCCACCCCCCCCCCCCCAAAAACAACAAACTAGCCGACCAGCGCTGCACTGCGGCGACGACGTGTCTACTCCAGTTGTAACTGGGTTGCAATGGCACAAAGGCAAATTTCTCATATGGGATTAAAGAAGCATACAAAATACAATACATATACATGTTTATATATATTGACAATAACAAGCCACACTACGTTCTTATACACCAGAACTTCCATCATATAAACGGATAGACACGACGCTGAACAGACAGTGGCAACTGACTGACGAACTAACATGACACAGGTGTCAGATAGTGCCAGGTACGTACGTCAACTGGCTGGACTCACCTGTAAGATGGAATGTTTGTACTTGTGATAGCCGGCGTGGTTATCCTCCAGGGCGGGGCTGCTGCGGGTGGTGCCGCTGGGTGACGTCATGGCCGACTGCGTGGGTGCCGGTGACGTCAGAGCGGTGTCGCTCAGCGATGACGTCAGTGTGGGGGCGGGGGACGGGGTGGTGGACTGACAGCGGATTGGCTCCGACTGCGGTCGGTGATCTTGTCTTTCACTGGCTGAAAATAATAAATGGATATATAAATGGCTATACAAATGGATATATACATGGATATATAAATGGATATATAAAAAATAAGAACCATTACAAAGCTACAGAGTTGGGGGCCAACAGCACTAGGCTGACGCCCCCGAGAAATCAAAGGACCTCAATCTAAAGCTGCAGAGTGTGTATTATTGGAGTGATTGTTGTTAGGAGACTGTAGTCTAATTACAAAGCCGTTATAGAGATCATAGTGAGTAGTGTTCACTGCTCATCTACAGTTTACCCTGTAACATGCCACGGTCCCCTAAACAACAGCCAAGTCGGAAGTTTTTGAATCTTGTTAGGAGACCGTAGACTAATTACAAAGCCGTTATAGAGATCATAGTGAGTAGTGTTCACTGCTGGTCTACAGTTTACCCTGTAACATGCCACGGTCCCCTAAACAACAGCCAAGTTGGAAGTTTGTGTCGGACCCATATTTTCACTTCAAAGCCGTTTTTCTCAAAATCAGCTCTGCCGTCTTAAGCCGGGTTTTCTTATTCACAATCTCATATTTCAAAGATTGTTGCGCAACACTGCAATAGTTTCACATCGCAAAAAAAAAAAAAATAGCGACAAACAAACAGACATCTCCACCTCCCACCCCCAAGGTGGGAAGACCCACAACTGCTGCCGGGAGGTCGCACGGAGCTGAACCCCAGACGGTGAGATCGGGGATGGGGGAAAGGAAAAGCTGAGAGAGAAGGGAGAGTTATGGGGGAAGAAAGGGAACAAAGAGAGAAGGCATGAAGGAAGAGAGAGAGAAGGGAAGGGAGAGAGATAAAGGAGAGAGAGAAAGAGAGAGAGAGAGAGAGGAGGGAGGGACAAAGAGAAAAGAGAAAGAGAGAGAGGGGGCAGGGAGAGGGATAAAGAGAAGAGAGAGAGAGAGAGAGAGAGAGAGAGGAGATGAGAGAGAGAGAGAGAGAAGAGATGAGAGAGAGAGAGAGAAGAGATGAGAGAGAGAGAGAGAGAGAAGAGATGAGAGAGAGAGAGAGAAGAGATGAGAGAGAGAGAGAGAAGAGATGAGAGAGAGAGAGAAGAGATGAGAGAGAGAGAGAGAAGAGATGAGAGAGAGAGAGAAAGAGAGAGAGAGAGGAGGGAGGGACAAAGAGAAAAGAGAAAGAGAGAGAGGGGGGAGGGAGAGGGATAAAGAGAAGAGAGAGAGAGAGAGAGAAGAGATGAGAGAGAAGACAATGATATGCTGAAAGGCGAAATGTATGAAGAAGAATGTGCAGAACAAGGACACTGCGGCGGAAATGGAACATGGTAAAGCAGGATAACATACATAAATTATAAGTTACTGCAGTGGTTGTTGCAGTGGTTGTTGCAGTGGTTGTTGCAGTGGTTGTTGCAGTGGTTGTTGCAGTGGCTGTTGCAGTGGTTGTTGCAGTGGTTGTTGTAGTGGCTGTTGCAGTGGTTGTTGCAGTGGTTGTTGCAGTGGTTGTTGCAGTGGCTGTTGCAGTGGTTGTTGCAGTGGTTGTTGCAGTGGCTGTTGCAGTGGTTGTTGCAGTGGTTGTTGCAGTGGTTGTTGCAGTGGTTGTTGCAGTGGTTATTGCAGTGGCTGTTGCAGTGGTTGTTGCAGTGGTTGTTGCAGTGGCTGTTGCAGTGGTTGTTGCAGTGGCTGTTGCAGTGGTTGTTGCAGTGGTTGTTGCAGTGGTTGTTGCAGTGGTTGTGGGAATAGGAGTGGAAGATCGCCCTCCCCTCCCTCTCTCTCTCTCTTCCTCTCTCTCTCTCTCTCTCTTGCTTTCTCTCTCTCTCTCTCTCCTGCACACACTCTCTCTCGCGCTCTCTCTCTCTTTCTCTCTCTCTCTCTTACTCTCTCTCTTGCTTCTCTTTCTCTCTCTTTTACTTTCTCTCTCTCTCCCTCTCCCTTGATCTCTCTCTCCTTGTCACTCTCTCTACTTTTTATCTCTCCCTCCAACCTGTCCCTGTTCTTCCCCCCTCTCTCGTTCTCTTTCTCTCTCTTTTACTTTCTCTCTCTCTCCCTCTCCCTCGATCTCTCTCTCCTTGTCACTCTCTCTACTTTTTATCTCTCCCTCCAACCTCTCCCTCTTCTTCCGCACTCCCCCTCTCTCGTTCTCTCTCTCTCTCTCTCTCTCTCTCTTCTTTCCCCCTCTTTCATTGTCATTGGATAACAGACGTCAGAAAACAGTAAGGACAATGCAGTTTCTATTAGCAACACTAGTCGTGATAATTGTGATATAGCAGTTACAGCACAACGAGAGCTGTAGGCAGAAACATGAAGGCTAAAGTCGGCCAGACAGAACCGATCTCCTACACGGCCATGATCAAGGAGCGTTCAAACATTATCAGAACTTGAAATTGCTGACGCCCTATAAAAAAAAAAAAATGACGAATGTAATCATGTTCATCAAGTTTGGAATCCACACACAGGATTACAAATCTGGGGTATTTAGGCTTTTGTTTACCTGGGATTTAAACACGAACAAAAGTGTGGTAGAGCCACAACACGCGAGGATTGGCTGGCTAGCTGGAGTGAAGGGAACGTACACGGCAGTTTTGCGTGTGGTCTCTGTTGTTCCTTAGTTCATTATTTTTCTGTATTTTTATTGAATTGCCGACGTTAGTTACAGCAGTGGTTCTCAGGCTGGGCGATATCTAGGGGCCGTCTTAATATCATTCTGGGCCCCTGGGCTGCGCCCCCGGCCCCCTAAGCAACTGCATGCATGGGGCTCCTGGGCAACTGTTCAGTGCTGATTTCCTGGGGGGGGGGGGGGCTAAGACAAAGAAAAAGGCGATGAAGGAAGGCGATTTGGGGGCAAATACAAGGTCTAACTACTGACTGTTTCCACAGCACGCGTAGATAGGTTTCATGAATAGAAAATGCCCCCCCTTTTTAAAAAATTTTTTAAAAGCATTTGGTAAAGAAATCTTTCTGTTTTATAATGAATGAATAAAGAATGGATTGAAGATGGATTGAAGGAGTCAAAGGAACCCTGAGAAACAACAACAACTCAGTTGAAAGAGCGGCAGAATTGGCCTACCATAAAAAAAACAAACAAAAAAAAACAACTGCATCTCCCCTCGACGCTCAACGGCAACAGGGGATGAAAAAGTAAAGTTAGTAAGTAATGAATAATCAACACGCTTCTTGTCATTAGTAAGGTGTTGAAACGCTTAACATCGTGATTTGTGTGTAGTCTGTCTTCCTGTGAAATGTAGTTTCCTGGGTTTTGAGTAGGGGTTCCCGGGGGGGAGGGGTAGAAGGGGGTGGGGGAAAGAAAATTTGGAGCCTTTAACTCTTTGTGTGCCAATAGCCGATGAAACGGCTCTTCCGCTGGTCCCGTTTGTGCCAACTGCCGATGTATCGGTGCACAAGAATGCTAGGCTATTTTGTTTTGGGAAGAGAAGAAAGTCGGCTTTCTATTTATAAATGTTGCTGTAGTTAGTCTTCACTCGTCTCCCCAACTAGTTTCTATGTCTCGGCAAATGTGGAAAAATTCATGGAACACAAAGAGTTAAAGGGGCGATTGCTTTAAAAAAAAGTTGAGAACCGCTGAGTTAAGGAGAACATGTTTTGAGTCATGGCCGGCAGATGGTGGCAGTTTGTTTGCAATCACGGGGGGTGTTTGCTGCAGTGGAGAGCAGGGGCCGACGGGAAGGGCAAATTAATATGATAGGTCTGAGATTAAATCCCAGGTTTAATTTTGCCGATGTTTCCAGAAAACGGACCGGTGTTGTTTTGTCTTCACTTCCGTTATTACCCCTAATTGGCCCGTTATGACATTTTAAAGTTGAGTTCCCATTACCTATGTGAAAATTGAGACGCAGAACGAAATTTCCTGTCATACTTTTTAATTTCACTCGAAGAAAATGCGTCTTTTTTGTTGTTGTTGTTTCCGGCTAAAAATGTCGGCACACTTTCTTCTGTTCACCTCACTCAGTCTGAGGCTTAAAATCAACGAAAGTATTAAAAATATAGCGAACTTCAATACCTCTTTACGATGTGCCCACGTACTATATCCTTACGTCTTTCTATGCGTAATATGATATTTTGTAGAATTTAAGGCTCAGCGGTTAAAAAGCCTTTCGTCATTCCATTGGAGGCCTTACTGCCTTTATAGTACATAATAGCATGGAGTCGGAAGTATTTGTTGCGAATTTTACGTGTGAATTATGCAAAATGAACAAAGTACCCAGAGTTTGAAGCATTTTTATATTATCCCCTTACATCACAGTAAGTAGGTATATGCGATGAGAATGCTTCCAGAGTTTTGGCGCCCTCCCAAAAAGGGCCTTTGAGGGCAGAACTTTCACCCTTAGCTCCATTATAGTATGATGATGATGATGATGGTACTAGCCAATACCCTCACGCACAGATAGGTATGCAGACGTACGTGCCCCTGGCGCAAAACCCTTGGGATACGTACGTGCAAGTAACAACAGGTAAACATACCAATTCTCATCTATTCCTGCAGAAGAACACACTTCATACAAGACTTAGTAAGACCATCCATCTACTTACGTTCTAAGAGAAAACAACGCATAAGCCAATCTAGATTAAATTCATTTTTCAACATCATTGTGCAGAGTGTGATAGAGTGCTTTGTTTTCTTTCTGGCGGGGTTATAATTGTTTTAGGACTAATAGTTTCTTTTGGTCGTCACGGAATGGAAATTGAACGAAGGCTAATGCCGCGCACAATGAGAAATGTTTACACCTGATATAAAAACATTCTGTTTTTGTCATACTGCCTTTTACCATAACATGGCAGCCTTGTTTGGCTCCTCTCCAGCTAGGTCACTCTGCCATTCTGCGATCCCGAACCCAGCTCAGTCTACACAAGTGACCACAGGTCAGCAAGCCTGGAATAAGAACTGTACTATCCTCTAAGCCAGTAATGATGTTCGCCCAGCCAGTGCAACGATTACCCAATCACGGCTGACCCGACAATATCGTTTATTATGAAACTAGGAATGCAGTAACTGTTGAAAACTGTGCGGGCAGTACGATTACCGAGTCGGATCTTTCATTTCCCCGATGTCAGCTTGTTTTTGGTGTTGATTTTAGGAGATTCGCTGACCTTGGCATTTCCCACCTCATTTTTCTTGTTTTTATTTCAGCGTGTTTTTGTGGTAGTTTTTGTTGGTGTTTTTTGTTTTTAATTTTGTTTTATTTTGCCCCGGGCGGGAGTGCCATGTCAGGCCTTCTTTTCTCGACTTGCAACTGCCAAGGTATCTTTAAGGTGCGCAGCGTGCTCACGAGCCCTCGGAATTTTCTTCCTTATCCGAGAAGACTAGGTGCTCGATCCTACCTACCACTGGATGAGGGACAGAAAATTCTCCCCCCCCCCTCCCTCCCCAATTCCAACATGCCTGCGCCGATCGGGGATCGAACCCGGTACCTTCGGCATGAGAGGTGAGCATCTTGCCTCTAGACCAATTTGTCCCCTCAACGACATGTCCCACAGTTTTGTTACTTCCAGACCACCATGAAAGCGTTTATCGACCTCTTCTCCCAACCAACCTGTGCTCAACAACAACAAACTCCCTCCTCCACTTTGTTCTCCCCCCTCTCTCTCTCTCTTTCTCTCCCTCCCTCCCTCCCTCCTCCCTCTCTCTCTCTCTCTCTCTCTCCTCTCTCTCTCTCTCTCTCTCTCTCTATCTCTCCCTCTTCCTCTCTCTCTCTCTCTCCCTCCCTCCCTCCATCTCTCTCCCTCCCTCCCTCCCTCCCCCTTTCTCTCTCTCTCTCTCTCTGTATAACTGACCAGGTCAGTGGGTCTGTGTGTGAGAGAGAAGATTTTGGACAGCTGAAAAACCCGGGCACCGCTGGCCGGCTGACACTGACACGCTGACTACAACAGACTAATGACTTCAGGTAACTCATAACAGATGGCAGGTCAAGGGCAGTTGGTGGATTCACTGTAGTGTGGTAGTTCTGCTGGCTGGAGTGTGGTGGAAGAAGGAGGGGGGGGGTGGGGTAGTTTATGGAGGTGGGAATGGCTAGGGAGAAGCTGAGATCCACCAGATATGAGATTATTAAGACAATAAACGAGTAAGAACAGAGATATCTTACGCTAGCTCTACTATTCCGGAAACTTCGGTATGAGAGGTGAGCATCTTGCCTCTAGACCAAAGTGTCCCCTCAACGACATGTCCCACAGCTTTGTTACTTCCAGACCACCATGAAAGCAAAATGGCTGTTGCCAAAGACGGTAGTATTTTACACTATAAGCCATTGCTGCATAACCAACACAACTCACTTTTTTCTCTCTTTGGCTTTGTAATTAGACCACACCCTGCCGCCCCCCCCCTTTCCTTTTTTCTATGACCCATTGCGGATATCGGCCATTTTAGTTGTAAGGACCGGCGCATAACCATGGCGATGGTAGCATTGATTTTGATTCGTTAGCTGATTTGCACTGCGAGCACTTCAAACGTCGCTAACTAATCGGCAGCGATATAAAAAAAAAAAAGTTCACTACATTAAACAATGACACGTGTGTACACGCACATGGGAGACGTTCGGTCAATTCTTTCACTTCCTTTCCCTTGTTTACACGGATGGTAGGGAATCTGACCAGCTTGGATCCGTCCTTTCCACCCCTGTCATAACAGTCGACTGCAATGTAACCAGAAGGCATTTTAACCGCTTAGACATATCTCGAAGTTACACTCGTCAGCTGATCCACCCGCCATTTTGGGTGTCGGAAGTACAAAACAAAAACACTGTGACGTCATTCGCAATGGGCCTATTCCTGATGCCCACCAGCGTAAACAGGCCTTTGGTGAGGACACTCAGACAGAAAAGCAAAGTCTTGTAATGCGCTAACCCCTATGTCAACTGAATCTGTCAACAGGAAATCACTACATACATCAAATTGGCTGTCTTTAGTTCCCCGCTTGGCCCTGTCAATGTTTTTGGAGAATAGCGACTTTGACCCACATCATTCTATGAAACTGAGGTCACGGCCTTGGTCTGACATGGGCATGTGTGTATGTGGGGGTGGGGGAAGTGGAAGGAGACCTTTCCCCGATTTCCGGTGATTAGACTGATGGCCTTGTTGTTGATTGGATCAAAATTGTCCACTTAATTACTGAACGTGTTCCGTTTCTACGGCTGTCTTTTTTCAGGACATGTTATTTTGTAATCATCTCTAACAGACCCTAATAGACCTTGCTTCTAAATCAAAAGTAATTACACCAAAGCGGTCAGAATGTTATGAGTTTCATGAATAAAGCAGCATACACAGATGAACAAACACAACTGCAGTCAGATCAGATCAGATACTGAGCACTGTAACATTCAATTTAATGAGATACGATCTTATCACACTCACCACTCCCATTTCTATAATTTGCAGCGTTTTTGTCTTGAAGGCTTGCCCCACATTCCGGTTCTTTCCAATCAATGCCAAATTCCCCACCCTCCCCAAGCCACCAACCTGTTACATGGACTCGCTGACCATCTGCCCCCGTGGGTGGCGAGTTGCCCACTAAGCACAGCTGATGTGCTGACCAAGCAAAGGTCACTATAACAATCGGTCAGGAGTGATACGTCATGGGGTCACCATGCACACCGACAGCGCGGGCGACCTCCCGCCTGTTACTTAATCATGAATTTCTCCGCGTGTCGGAAACTGAGATTTGTGAGGACGAGAAATGAAGAGAGCAGGGGTGGTGGCGGAGGAGCATCGGGGGCGACAGAGAGAGAGACGGGGAGAAGAGATTGAAAGAGAGCGAGTGAAAAAGGGGGAGAGAGAGTGAAAAAAGAGAGCAACAAAGAGAGAGAGAGAGAGCGAGAAAGAGAGAGGGAAAGAGTGAAAGAAGGGAGAGAGAGAGAGAGAAAGAAGGAGAGAGAAACAGACAGAAAGAAGAGAGAAACAAAGGGAGAGAGAGAAAGAGTGAAAAAAAAGGGGGGGGGGGAAGAGAGAACTAGAGACAGTTAGAAGACAGAAACAAAGAGAGAGAGAGAAACACACACAGAGAGAGAGAGAGAGAGAGAGAGAATGAGAAAGAGCGAGAGATAGAAAGACAGAGGGAAAGTGAGAGAACGAGTGAGAGGGAGAAAGATATAGAGAGAGATACACTCACACGCACACACACACAGCAGGACTACACACTCACATACACACACTGACATATCAATACCAACACAAACACACACGCACACTCGCACCCATAAACGCAGACACACGTCAACAATCGCTGTCCCATACATAAAGATCTGCGTTTCTACCGATGGATACAGGATTATTTAATGTCCGTAATACATTCACTGGTGACATCTTCATACCCCCCGCCTTCCCGCCCCCTCCCCCCGTCTTTGTCCTGCCCACACGGTTGACAACAACAACAGCTGCTCACACCAAGGGCGGGGGGGGGGGGGGTTGCATCCAAAACAACTTGAGGTCACTCCAAGTTCAAGGTCAAAATTACACGGCTGTTGTTACTTGTGCGTACATACCCCAAGCGTTTTGCGCTAGGGGGTGCGTACCTATACGTACCTATCCCTAATCCCGTCCTTATCCTCAACCCTAAATCTTATCGAATCCCTAACCCTGCCCACTTACCCTTTCAACAACAAAAAAAAGGAGGAAAACAAAAAGAAAATCTGAAAGAATAATTAATTCAGGCTGTTGTTAGGAGTATTTCGGGAGGAGCTCTCTAGCTCTGGAGTCACAAAAGGCTTTAAAATACGTACCCCTAGCGCAAAATACTTGGGGTACGCACGTGCAGGTAACAACAATCAAACTGGAGACGGCCAAATTTGTTCACACTGAGACAGTAAACACCAACAAAACCTTAACAGCTGCACCAGTTTCGATATATATCTGTAGATACAGCATCATCATCACTTGCCCTGTCTGGAACAGGATATGGTAAGGATAAATTTTACTAAATTTTGCCCGGGCAGCGGCCTGTTCGGCCTGCTCTTCTCCATTTCCAACTGCCAAGGTATCTTTAACGTGCACCACGTGCACAAGGGCCCTACGAATTTCTCGTCCTTATCTGAGAAGACTAGGTGATCGATCCCTTACCTACCATAGGATCAGGGACAAGGAAATATAAGAAAATACCCAAATTCCAACATGCCTGCACCGACCGGGATTATGAAAAGGAGTTAGAATAAATCGAAACTGTGAAACAGCTTGATAAGTGCCACAACGGCATTTTAAACAAGTGTCAAAGTGTGTATTTGCTTTACCTCTTCTACCTACTAAAAGATCTCCAGTTTTTCAGAAAATGGGGATAGAACAAAGAAGAACTAAGATAGCGCTGAGGCGGCTAGCGGGATGAGTGACCCCATGTACGGGATGAGTGACCCCATGCACGGGATGAGTGACCCCATGCACGGGTTGAGTGACCCCATGCACGGGATGAGTGACCCCATGCACGGGTTGAGTGACCCCATGCACGGGATGAGTGACCCCATGCACGGGTTGAGTGACCCCATGCACGGGGTGAGTGACCCCATGCACCGAATCAAAACTGACGTAAATCACGTCTTGATCTTGTGTGCCACCGGCCTAAGATTTGAAGTAATTGAAGTCTTTATTCCAGACTTAAATTATACTTTTAAAAAGGTGTCAAGTTTCTTGCACCAGCTTTGAGAATAATATTATAACTAGCCAACCCCGGCAAGATAAATCTTGCAAAATTTCCTTGTATCACATCCAGCTGTATGTCTAGATCTAGGTCGCATTCATAACGGCACCTAGATTTGATGCAATGACTCATAGATCGTTTTGTTACACCACAATTCTTGCAGAATACACAGATGTGATAAGTTGACTTTCGGCCGACAATGAGTAAATGGTGACGTAGAGCGCAATTTCCTCAATGAAACCTTTAAATGGCGAACTATGACTCGAAATAGATCTAACTGATGGCGAAACAATGAAAAATGAAAACATAGAAGCCTGAACATTTCATAATTTCTAATATAGCCCATGTTCATTTCGCATTGATAATATGCTGTTGTGCAAAGTTTGAAGCCTGAGTGTGATGCGTGTCCTGAGCCTTAGGTGATCAAATTTTCGAGTTACCAAAATATATATATTTATAGATAAGAGAACAACAAAAAAGATTTGATTAGGAGGATGTGGTGGAAAAGGCCGTAACTAAATGTAAAGTAACGTAATG